>JARHVA010004305.1:0-600000 GCA_037957365.1 Torreya grandis
GCATCAAAGTGCCTTAGTTTCTAGATTTACATTATGTTGTCCATTTCATTTCATTCAGTATTATTGCTTCTTTCTCATTTATGCAATTCATAGTATAGTTTTAGCCACTTGTTTTACTATGGTTGGATCTGCTAGAGGTTCATTCATACTTAATGCATTCATTTTTACTAGCCCTAACTTAGTTTACAAGTCTATTTATAGTATGGTGCAAGCTGGAAAACTGGATAGCCATTATAGATCTCTTGTAGCCCATAGAACCCCTGAGCCTTCTAGCCTCTTAATGATTTGCTTTAGCACCCTGCCAAACACTGGTGGTTCTATTCAGATTCTTGGAGCTACATTTTAGCACACCCGGTTGGACCTCGCATATGGTCTCATCCTAGTTCTATTCCGTTTAGAGTTCTCTTAGCCAATTCCCCTCTGTTAGCCACTAGGTTTTGTTTTTAGTTGTGTTTTGGCTCTCATCTTGGTTGTTGTATTCTATTTTGGTTTTGTGTTTTTTCTCCCTGTAGGTTCTCCTTCGATTTTCCTTTTTACTCATGTTTTATTGCACCCTTGGCTAACCTCCCACCTATGGGACATTATTCCCATCAGATTCAGGGTCTCACTCTTGAGCTCACTCATGAGCAAGCCATAGTTGCAATGGAACACCATCAACATCGTAGGACCTAGGAGCCTCCCTGGTATTCTACACCATCTCACATTCAAAAGGGAACAAGATTGGTAGGACTATAACCAATGGACTAGTCTCCTTTCCACCTATCTAAAATTCATTCAGCTGAGGATGTTTCCATTCATACTCATGCCATATCTCACTCACCCATTTGAGGTGAGGAAGATCTTCTTGATCGATTGGGCCCTGATGAGCTACATGCAATTATATAATATTACCATAGACATCTTCAAGTGAATTAAGTACACCCCTTGCCCCCTATGATTCAGTGGTGTATGGCCTCTAGAGATAGAAGTCATGCCCATTTAGTGTCTAGTGCCTTTACTAGTTCTCGTGTGATTTCTCTACCCTCTTCTCAATCAGAAAATATTCCTTAATAATAGCCACATGTCCATGTTATGCATCATAAGCATGCCCACTCAGGAAGGTATCTTCATCATGAATATTCTTCCCATCCTCCTAACCCTTCCTTTAGAGTCTCTAATGAGTAGACCAACTTTGATCACCATCTATAGACTAGAGATCCATGGGATGTGTATTGTGAGTCTGAACACCCACTGATAAACCATCGGTTGATGACACATGACCTACGACATGGAGGCTATCATCACCATGACCATGTCCATGAGTATGCCACATCTTCTCATTAGCCCTATGGGGACCACCATACTTCATGTGGCCATTCTCCATCTTATGGTAGAGATGATTTCGGTTATGATCAACCCCTTATCATGAGCCACCTCGATGTAACACTCTCCATGGCCATGGTTATGATGAGGCCTATGGCTATAGGTAGCATCATTACCATTATGATCCCCTTCTTAGGGCTCATCGCTAGCCTACTATCAACCATGCCTATGACGATCTCTATAGAAATCTTCTAGCCCCTTGGGTGCATGTTATTCCCCTTCCTACTCCTATCCCTAAACTATTGAAGTTAAATGGGACTCAGGAATTCAATCTTACGAAGCATATTATGACATTCATGATGGCATGTATGGATTGGGAATAAGATGAAGGCATGTTGTTGAAGCTCTTCACTCATTCTCTATGAGTCGAAGCTTTGGTCTAGTTCTAGAATCTACCTCTATATTATCTCTAGTTTTCATCTCCTTCTAGATGATTTCCTCTAGTATTTCAATATTTCTAATCCCTTTAACCTCGGCATCCAATCACTCACCAACGTGGCATAGGCCAAGGGTGAGTCTAACTTTGATTTTTTTACATATATGGCATTTTGTCATTTATACGTGCAGGACACAGTTCTTGGATGACTAACTTTATGACATGTTCATGTGAGCATTAAGGCAAGAGGTTCACCTTGAGGTCCTTAAGCATGAGCCCACCTCTTATGATGAAGATGTTAATGAGTGCTTAAAGATCTAAGTGTTTGAGGTGCATGCAAGCATGCAGCTCGTACCTTCCAAAAGTCATCTTCATCATGTGATCATAACTATAATACAATCGAAGATGGTGTTATCGATTATCCTCCTAAGAAGAAGAACAAGAAGGACAACCATGAGGTGAATGTCATGAGCAAGAAACCAACTAAAAATAAGGTTTTTAAATCCAGTTCATTAAAATAACAGATGATGTTTCTTTATGACCCCAACAAGTTTTACAACTACCATCAGATGAGAAGGCATGATGATGTCAATTATGCCACTCAAAAGTCTGGTGGGCAAGCCTCACCTCCATCTAAGAGTTCTCCTCTTGCTGAGCCCAACCACAAGTTGGATGTGTTCAAGGATCCTATGCCAGACCATGACAAGGAGAAAAATAAAAATAAGAAATCAAAGGCTAAGGCCCCACGCTCTCCTTCTTGCTCTTCCACCTCTTTTGACTCCTCTTAGGTTGACCCATAAGGAAAATCCAAGTGTGAGAGTAGCAAGGTTGTTGTTACTATTGACATTGTTCTTACTGGTTATGAGTGCTTTGTCAACACACACTTGAGTCAGGCCACTGACGCTAATGGAAAGAATAGTGGTGTTGGGCCTCTCATCTAGCCCAACAAGGTAGGGAATCCCAAAGTTAGGTTTAACTTTTGGTATAATATCCCTCCTCAAGCTAGACAATGCCCATACTCCATCATATAAGAGTTATAGGGCCTCTTGGCTGAGATCTCCATTTGGGTCCTGCTTCACCTTTACCCTGAGCAAAGGGGCCTCATTTTCCATGAGCTTGGTCTCTCTCATGAAGATCCACTATAGGATGATATTGGATTGTTGTTTGAATTTGATACCCCTGAGCATCCTCATCCTCCTATTCTCTCTTTCAACCCAACCTCCTTGTTAGATGCTTTGATTTTGGATAAGAGGTCTTGGTTACCTTTTTATATCAAGACTTTAGTTAATTATTGACATGTAAAGTGGTGCATTATCGATGAAGGAGTTGTATTGAACATCATGCCTCTGCATGTGTTCGACAAGCTCATGATAAGTCAAAATAAGCTTTTTGATTCTTACCATAGGTGTATTGGTTTCAACAATGGCACATTTATGCCAATGAGAAATGTGAAGCTCCACATCAAATTTGGTCCTAAGGTAATCTAAATCAAGTTTTTTATGTTAGACCTTGATCTTTTATATAACATGGTTCTCGACCACCCTTGGACTGTCACCATGCAGGTCATCACTTTGGCTACCTTTTACATGGTTCAGTTCATGCATGAAGGTGAGGTTCACACTCTAAAGGCTAACCTAGATCCTTGAGCATTACTTTATGCAAATAAAAATCCCTCTAATGAGGCTTTGGTTGTCTTTTTACAGGGTTTTGTGGGTGCCCACACACCCCCTGCTGTTGAATCTCATTTTCTCAAAGATGAGTGTTATGACCTGGTTGAGTATTGATTTGTGTTCATCTCTTCAGAGTTAGGCATGTGTCAAATGACTCCCTCTTCATCTCTATGATGTCAGGATAACTCATCACTATTTGGATATCTCTTTAAATATGTCTCTATAGATGTTGAACTCCCCCTTACATCACATTTACCCTGGCAAGTATAATTTCTTTTAACATGTCTCATGTCGAGGCTGTTAGAGTAGCTGAGTCTAATCTCTAGTGTTGTTTCATTCATGTTATAGAATTTAGCCTATTCAAGGAGAGAAAGGCCTATACCAAGCTCATGTGAGCTTGTTGTAAGCATAATTATACCCTTAATCATCTTGGTTTGGATATCTCTCTTACTGATGGTACAACTCTAGGCATTCTCACTATGAATGTTCTCACAATTAAACCTGAGGTGTTAGACTAGTCTCTCCCTCCTACCCCTGAGTGTTTTGAGGAAGGAAACACTATGGATGTTGAAGGATTCATAGATGTCAGCCTTGACACTTCAATAAGGCTAAATATTGTTAAGATCAGTGCTAGTCTTGCCCCTGAGGAATGAGATGTTTTCGTCACCTTCTTGCATGAGTTTCTAGATGTATTCATTTGGGAATACACTGATATGAAGGGTATAGATTCAAACATTATTGTCCATAACCTCATTATGAATGATAAATCCCACCCTATTCACCAAAGTAATCATCAATGGTAACAAAAGTCTCCCAACTAGTCAAATATGAGATTGAAAAACTCATCCAAGTTGGTTTCATTCAAGATGTCGACTACCCTTGATGGGTTTCCAACATTGTCTCCATCCTCATGAAGAACATAATAACCTAGATTTATATCAACTTTTAGGATCTCAACTTGGCTTACCCAAAGGATAACTTTCCTACTCCTTTGATCTACTAGATTATTGATTCCACTATCAATTTTAAGATCATGTCCCTCATGGATGGGTTCTCTAGGTACAATTAGATCTAGATTGTACCCAAAGACTAGCACAAGATGGCATTCACTACCTCATGGAGTACCTTCTATTATACCATCATGCCTTTTGGTCTGAAGAATATTGGGGATACATATCAACATGCCATGACCCACATTTTTCATGACCTTATCCACAAGATAGTTGAGTGTTATGTCGATGATCTCCTTGTCAAATCTTGCAAGCAGGATGAGTATGTACAAGACCTCAAGATCATATTTGAGTGTCTTCGAGAGTATCACATTAGTCTCAACCTTAAGAAGTGCATCTTTGATGTCTCTGTTAGAAAACTCCTTGGCTTCTTCATTTCATAAAGGGGCATTAAAGTGGATCTTGACAAGATCAAGGTGATCCTTGAGATGCCTCCCCCATGCAACCTCGTTCAGTTACAATCTTTCCTTGGAAGACTCAACTTCCTTAGACATTTTGTTGAGGAGTATTCTCATAAATACATATCCCTCACTTATCTCCTCCACAAGAACATACTATTATTGTGTTCCACTGAAGTTCAAGTGGCTTTTGAGGAGTTAAAGTGCATGCTTCATAATCCTCCCATTCAAATGGTACCATCAAGGGGTGTGAGTTTATCTTGTACACCTCTATCACTGATCTTTTCATCAGGAGCATGCTATGTCAAAAGGATGATATTGGCAGAGAAAGTGTTTTTTACTACATATCTTGTACACTAGTTATCCCTAAGTTCAATTAATCTTTAGTTGAGTGATAGTGCGTCTCCCTTATCTTCACCACTAAAAATTTGAGACATTACATGTTGGGTTAGAATACTAATGTGATTTTCCAATCTGATCCACTTTGCTACTTGCTGAGTAAGACACACCTTGCTGGTAGGACCATGAGGTGGATCATGCTTCTTTAGGAGTTTGACCTCCACATCATTAACCAAACATCCACCAAGGGCTTGGTTGTAGCTGATCAGCTTGTTGATTTCCCATTGCTGAATCCTAATGTTGAGTTAGTTGATGATGCCTTCCCACATGAGTTGGTTTATTTAGTTGATCATGTTGAAATCTTTAAATGTGATTGGTATTGGGACATTGTCCATTACCTTGAAGACTAATCTTATCCCATTGGTGCTCCTTCACAAAAATGCTATTGAATCTATAAGCTAGTTGTCTTCCATGTCATTATTGGTATAATCTTGTTCAAATAGGGTCTTGATGGGTGCTGATGCAATGCTTAGCCCCTGAGGATGTCCCTCTTTCACTTGAAGAATCTGATAGGAGCATTTGTGGTGGTCACCCGAGTAGGTAGGCCACTGCTCAATATATTATCAAGATGGGCTACTACTGGCCTCCTCTTGTTAAGGATGTCATCTTATATGCCAAAAAGTGTAACATGTGTCAATTCACTAGGGATTCCATCAATGCCCCAATAGGCCTCTTACACCCCATCTCAGCTCCTTGGCCTTTCTCCATATGGGCTCTCAATTTTGTCAGTGAGTTCAAACATGCCTCTTCTTATGGTCATCGGTGGTTCATCATGACCATTGACTATTTCACGAAGTGGGTTGAAGCCATGCCTCTTAGCGACATGTGTGGGAAGATCATTTCCAAGTTTGTCCTAAACTAGCTTATTTTTAGGTTTGGGTTCCTCATTATGATCATGGGTGATAATGGTCCGAACTTCTAAAGCCTTGAGATACATGAGCTCATCGAACGTTTCAGTTTCAAGCTTAGTTTCTCTTCTCAAGGAAATAGGCAAGCTAAATCTTCAAATAAAACTTTGAAGAAGATGCTTCTCCGTACCATAGCCCAGTCCAAGTAGGACTAGCACCTCATGCTTTACCCTGCCCTATGGGCTTATCGAAATAGCTTTTGAATGGCCACAGGGTAACCCCATACTCTCTCATGTATGGGCTCAAGGCTATTCTTCCCTTGGATGTGTTAATCCTATTATTATGAGTTAAGACTTTTGGAGCCATTTTGAATGAGGAAGAATGTGTTACTCACCTTGTTGAGCTCAAGTTTTTAGATGAGCGATACATGGCCACTCTTGAGCACAATCATGCTTATTAGTGCCATCAATGCACCCAATTCCAGAATTTGGTACACCCTCACCCATTCAAGGTAGGTGATATGGTCCTCCTTTTTTATAATGAGCATTGGAAAAAAGGAAAGCTTGCTCATAAGTGGTTTGGCCCTTTTGTGATCACTACCTCTCTCAACAATGGGGCATATCGTCTCTCAACTCTCAAGGGTGAACCCCTGTGGTACTCAATCAATGGGTTCTACCTCAAGACATTTCATGTCTTGGGCCCTTTAGGAAATTTGCCTATGGTGGTAAGGGAAGCCTTTCCTCTTATCTTCCACCATTACCTTCATGCCATTTGTATATGTGTGTACACATGGGTCTTATGTTAGCAATGTCTATTATCTAATCACATTATATCTAATAGTCTACATCAGATGAAGCATACATATCACACACAAAATAATATACAAACATATGTTAATCATGAGAAAGAGATGTATATATATCATCAAAAAATACATGTTTTTTCTCTAGGTACATCACACGAGCTTGCAATCCCCAAAATTTGCCATGAGGGTGGTTACATATGCATTCCCAGTCAACCTATGACTAGGAAATATCTATGATAGTCATTCTCTAGATAGAGATCTATATCTCTACCTCTTGAGCATTTGAGCTACAGTCTCTTCCAGTGTAACCAACTGGTTTGCCCTCACTCTAGGTGCCTCAGCTCCTTTAGTCTAGTCTCAAGCTAGCTTTGCCTGTAACCAATTGATATTAGCCTTAGATCTCACCAGGCTCACTCCATTCTCCATTGCAGTCACCCTATAGTTTTCTAACTTGACTTCTAGATATGGAATCCTATGTCATGCCCTCACTAGCTCGAGTGAGGCTCATGCAGCCACATGCCAGAACTAAGTATGTGGCTTTACCCTAGCTGATCTATGTGGTACCCACTCTATCAATGGTGTGTCTACCACATTAAGTAATAGCTCCCTCAGTATGAGGTCCACCTAGGGTCCAATCCATCTAGGTTGGTCTCCTTCATACACACGTATAGAGCTTATGTGTTAGTTGCATGTACGCTCTTGCTAAGGACAAGTATCAATATCAAGTTATATCTAAAAAATACACTAGTCTTACTTAGTGGTGTGGATGCCCTTTGTGGCACCCCTATAGGTCATGTTCTTCCGAGTGGTGATGGTCCTCGTCATGCCAGTCTCTCTTTACCACTGCCCCTCTCACTCTATCTCAAATGCTAGTCGTGCTTAGCCCCAATTGGTATAAGCTGAGCACATCTCTCTCTTATTGCTAGTGCCTACCTCCCAGGATGAAGGAACAAATCCTATAGACCTTAGAACTCCTCCATGCCTACATAGGTGTCTACTACTATATCCTTTGTCCATACCATAAACTTGTATAGATTTCAGACATAGCTTGCTACTATGTCTAGATCTAAAGTGGTTTGCATGGGCCCAAACCTATTTGTGAACTTGTAGCCCATGATGTGCGTGTCTTTAGTGTTGGGTATGCATCATTGCCATGTGGTACTCTCAGCCTCATCAATGGGAGCCTCTCATAGGCCCAAGCCATGAGTAAGTTGGGTTATGATAATTTTCCTTCCCCTATGCACTAGATGTGATCCATTTGTTGGTATAGTCTACCTAAGATATATTGGCCCCAAGTGTATCTCTAGCCCCCTTCGTATGATGGAAAAATCTTGTCCATGAGAGTGGTAGTCATCCTATATTTTGGATAGCATAGAGCCTTCTGACCAAAATGCCTACTATCACTGTCCCGAGTGGTGGAACCACCAATGACTATGGTGTGATCTGAACCCCATGGTTGTTCTACTGAGGGTGGGGTCTTGCCACGTAGATCTTTGTTATCATTATATCCTACACTGGTGCTAGGTCTATCTCTCTACTGATAATCTCTACCTTGTAGATCCAGTAGATGTCCTCTATGTTGAGGATGGCCTCTAGCTCAGGCCCCAATTAGAACATGTGTCTCTCAATTATCCATGTGGTGACTAATGCATTAACTAGGTCTCTAGAATAACATAAGGATGGTACATATACCAACATCTAAAGTCTTACAGTTCGTAGGCATACCTGAGCCCCCACAAGGAGAGCATATACCTCCTCATCTAGCCATAATGGGACTCATTCTTAGTTAGACACCTCGCATGGCCTATCCATCTATACCTGCTGCTCTCTCACCTGTGAAGGCTCTCCCTCCTCTAGTATGCTCACTCTGCCATGTGTCTGCACAAGCAAGCAACATGTAACCCAATTAACATACTTGCCATGTAAAAGGTAAAATGGAATAAAAATCATCTTTTTTATCTCTTATATTCTTTTTCCCCCTTTCTTCTTTGCTCTCTTCCCTCTTTGGAAGCTTTTGGGCCTTTCCAGGCTTCCTAGGGCCTAGCCTGGGCCTTTGCTATCCCAGGGCATGGATTTATAGGCAAAGCCACAACCTTGTAGTAGCGTAGGCCATAGCTTTTGTGGCCTTCCCCATTTCAAATTTGTGACCTTGCTTGGGATGTCCTAGGGAGTCCTTACGCTCCCCAGTTCTCCCTCTACGGGCCATGAGAGAGCCTCCCATTGGTCCCATTTTCTTAGTTTCTTTTAGGCTATCATTTTTCATAATCATTTCATTCAATTCAAAATTTTAATCATTCAAAATGGGTGAAAATGACTTTAGGTCCTCCCAAACCCCATAAATTTGAATAAACTTGAAAACATTTGTTCAGAGGACTTACCCAGACCATCCTGTGCATCTCTATCATGCTCCTATGTCCTCGTTTACTCTAATTGGGATTTAGGTTGCTCATGAATCTCCTCAAGATCTCTCAAAGTTAACATAAGAGTTAAAATGACTTCTTTTCTCTCTCTTTTTTCCTCTTTTTAACCTCTTTTCAACCTTTTAATGGGCCCTTTTTGGGGGTTTTTTTTCCTACTGGTGCATTTTAGATCATGAGACCTTCATCGTAGAGGTTTTGGCATGTTCTAAATGCATTGGTGGCCTCACTTTTTTGATTCAAGGCTTTCTTGGGCCTATTCCAACCCATTTCAATCCTTGACACCCCTCCTTAGGTCCCCACTAACCTCCTAGGCCCATGCCTTGCGTCGTAGGCACCCAGGGATAGAAGTTACTTATTGTACTTATTTTAGTTAATCATTTCTTTGCTTTCATGCAGTTTATCCATGTTAACTCCCTCTCTCTTTTTTGTTATGGTTTCAAGTTATAGGTGTTAGCTGGCCATGGTTATTTGGGACTTGCTCTAGTCTTGTCAACTGGTCTTCATTTTCTTCAAACTTCCCCCACTTGTTATTTGTTATCTTTTACAATGGCTAGAATTGGCCAATTTCCATGATTATATCTTGGTTTAATTATTTATTTCCCCATGCAACTCACTTACACTACTTTGATATGAGATAACCCTTTTTCTAGTTGTTCATCTTTCATCCTTGACCCCCATCATGGTGCACCTCTTAGTGGCGAGTCACACAGATGATAGCAGTCGAGGCAACCCAGGACTTAAAATTATGGCTTGGGTTATTGATGATTTGTGGGGCCATCAGCTTGTTGTGTTTGTTCATTTATTGATCAATAAGATGAATAATGCCACTGAGTATCACGTGATCATTGGCACTTTAACTGATGCTCATGAGTTAGGCACATGATATGTGCAATTTTTCTTCCACTCACTCTTATTCATGTCCCAACTCACTGGTGTTTGGGCCATCCTTAGCTCTGAGTTGCTCCCCCTCTTTGAGGAGGTGCGTGATTTACTCTCTTTCTTCATAGACATCCAGTTCACCCATATCCCTTGTAGGGAGAACACCAAGGCTGATGCCTTGGTGAATGTCATTCTGGATAGTATGGTTTGATTTAATATCACTTGTGTTTCCACTTTTATAGGATTTGGAGCTAGATTTGGATTCTGGATCACGCAACATTTACACTTTCATCATTGGATCACATTATCGACATTCCTCTAGCACAATCCTCATCTGGTAAGTGCAAGTAATATTTTCTATTATATTTTTAGTACTCATTTTCCTTTGCTTTGGTCTAGCTTCTAGGTACTTCACAACACTCCTTGTTCATTTGAACACCGCTGCTTGTACCTTGGGGGAATATGTAATCATACTTCTCAAGACCCTACTCCTCCCTATGATTATATATCAGCTCACATGCAGACTACTGACCCTAGTTATCCCACTTAGAGTTATAGGCCACTTGTTTGGACCTCTCCGATGCATTATGTCCACCTTTTAACCATGTTAGACCTTTCTTGTGCTAGAAGGGTTGTTTAGGGATCCTTCGAGACCCTTTTAAGAGCACTTTGACCAACTAAGGGCCCCATTTGACCTAGGTTGCAACTTAAGAAGGAAACTCGTAGCCTAGGTTGCATGTTTCCTTCATGAAAGTCATGACCTAAGCTATGGCTTTGGTAGAACATGTGAAAAGTCCCAAGTTTGGTCCAAAATGGTAAAAAATGGCTACTTTTTGACTTGTTGATGAATTAGAGTTAGATATATGCATTTCCTCTTTCGTTCACTCATCTTAATCATTCTTAATCCACTTTTGTTGCATCTCTCTTTGGTCATCTTCACTGATCACTCACTTTGAAATTTTGGCTGCCATCTTTGAATCTCTCTTGATTTTTGTTTGGCATAATTGCTTTATGTGTGAAAAGGGATTCCCTACATTGTTGTTGCCTCCATTGGTGATTCTCTTTGCTATTAATAATGTTCTTGAAGCTTTTAGACTACTCTCTACCTCCTTAAGACTCCATTGCACTTGTCAGTTATGCTCCTTGCATTACCTCTATAGATTTGTGGCTTCTCCTTCATTTCTTCTATAGCTTTAGCTCTCGGTCTGGACTCAACCTATACACAGCCTGATCTTTTTCCTTTCTTGCCTCCTAGCTTGGATAATCAATTGGTATAAATTATGCACATATTTGAGTTTGATATGAGGGCACTTTGCTTTGCAAAGTGAAACTCTTTTGCTTATTTATAGTAGTATTTATGCTAGGGTTTGTTTATTTTTAGAAAAATAGTTGTTTGTTATCTTGCTTAGCATAGTTTCTTGCATCTGTGTATGTATAAAGAGTACTCTCATTGTCTAGGATATTCCTTTATTATATGTTATTGCTCTCTTTCAAAGCATGTTGCATCGCATAGTAGACACACTAGAAAACTTATGCAAACCCTCTCTCTCTCTCTCTCTCTCTCTCTCTCTCTCTCTCTCTCTCTCTCTCTCTCTCTCTCTCTCTCTCTCTCTCTCTCTCTCTCTCGTTAAAGCTAGAAACATTGTATTGCTAGAAAGAAATAGTATTGCATTGGAAGATAGCTCAAATCTAGAATAGGCATGCTCTTGAACCCTTGATTGAAAATGTCTTTGTTTCCCAAAACTTCTTTCATTTGGCCTCAAAGTGCCTTAGTTTCTAGATTTATATTTTGTTGGTTATTTCATTTCATTCAGTGTTGTTGCTTCTTTCTCATTTAAGTAATCCATAGTATAGTTTTAGCCACTCGTTTTACTGTGGTTGGATCCACTAGAGTTTCATGTGTACTTTATGCATTCATCTATACTAGTCCCAACCTAGTTTACAAGTTTGTCTATAATCTGGTGCAAGCTGATAATCAGATAGCCACTATAGATCTCTTATAACCCATCGAACCCTTGAGCCTTCTAGCTTCTTAGTGATTTGATTTAGCACCCTAACAAACACTGGTGGTTCCATTTAGATTCTTGGACATACACCTTAGACACTATATGTCCCAATAACTTAGCCTTTTATACTTCAAAATGACACTTCTTAGTATTAAGTGAAATGTTGAACTTCCTAAATCTAATGAACACTTTCTCTAGATGCCCCAGATGTTCCTCTCTATTCTTGGAGTACACGGTAATATCATCCTAATACACAGCTATAAACTTATTAATTACCCCTGTAAAAGCAACATCCATAGCTCGTTGAAATGTTGTGCCGGCATTCATTAATCTGAAAGGCATCCTCATATAAATATACAGTGTCCTAAGGCGTTGTAAATGCAGTCTTTGGTCTCTCGGATTCCTTCACCACAACCTGGTTATACCATTGAGAAACCATCTAAAGTGGACAACATTTATGAGCAAGTAACGCTTTGCAGCAGGTTAACCATATTGGGCAAGGGGTTAATTATCCATTAAAGAAGCTTTGGTGCAAATTCCAGAAATCCATGCACAAGCGGATGTCACCATGTTCTTCTCTCTCATAAGGACTAAGTTCGCCACCCAAGACGAATACCTAATGGGCTGAACAAATCCCACCATCCCTTAGCTTCTTTAACTCATTCCGCATCTTGGTGGTCAAGATGGGGTTAATAGGTCTTTGACTTCTGCCCAAAAGCCTTGCTATCAGACTGCAATGGGATAACATGCTGAAACCAATCCTCTCTATACGCTTTCAACTTGGAATAAGACGATGGCAAGACAATCCTTGGTACTTCTTTAGCAGCGGCATATAAATTTGTTTTTTTGTTGCACTTAGGTGAGTACGCTAGCCAGAACTTTTTTGGGATTCTCATGAGAACCCAAATTACACTCAATCACATCTTTTGAGATAAATGAGTCTCTAGGTTTTAATTCGGTCCGCTCCATCAAAAGATGCTTCTAAACTCACCAATCCTTTAGGGAGAGTGTTTGTCTTTTGCTGAATGATATCCTTCCCAAACAAGGTTTCCTTTTCATTGCAAACATTAACCATGGATTCCAACTCTATGAGCTGGTCTAAAACTCAGATTCACAATTTGAAACCTTTTAATCTGTTCATCATCATCAAAAACTTACCAATGATGAATATTATCGAGGATTGAAGGCCTGACAAGCACCTCCACTTGATACTGACGGTGAGGGTCCATATTTTTAATTTCAAATTGAGCACCTAACCCTAAAAGTATATCAACTTCTTAATTGAAACTTATATCATGATAGTAAATGTTAAAAGCATTGAAGAATTATAAAAAATCCCATATACTGCATTCCTATATTATTTCAACATTTTATTCTTGGTGGTGTAAGCATTGCGGATCTGCTTAACCACTAGGTTAGAATCACCCTTTATAATTAGACTTATAATTCCATGTTCATGAGCAATCCTCAAACCAAGCAAGAGTGCCTCATACTTAGTAGTATTATTCGTGTACTCAATGGATAGCTTTAAAGAAAACTGAAAAGATTTCCCATTAGGGGCAAAACCAACTCTTTGTCTTCATGTGTAATTGCTTGGCCATGCCTTTGACCACTCATTTGCATAGTTGAAAACTTATGGACAACTGCCCTTCCTCTTGTACATGCCAAAGAACGCCCATTACCTTGTGACGATGGTATTGGGATACTCCAACTGTGTAGGATCCATGGCCATTTGATAAATGTGCTTGAAATGGCCCACTTTGGCCTCACAAACCCTGCAACATTCCTTCCATGGAGGTATAAGCAAAATATTTGGAAAATGCAACACTCAGTATATTTTTACCTTTTTTCCCTTTTGCTTCAACATGCCTTTTCCACACTTTGCTTTTTTTTTTTCCTTTTGCCTTTTTAGGGTTGCGGCCAAACTTTTTTAATGCTTAAGTGCATTATTTTTCACTTTTTTGCCTTATGGGGAACTTTGGGTGCCATTTGCAAATTTTCACCTTCTTTGTATGGCGAGAATTCAGAACCCAATTGTAAATATACAAGTTGGCAAAAATCTAGAAGTTAAATGCACATTTATAATTTGCAATTTCACAACTTGCAATTTGGAGTTGTAGTTCCCCTCAAAAAAATTATTGCAAACTTGAGAGCTTCAAGTACAATTTGCAATTTGCAAAATTGCAACTTGCAATGTGCAAAATTGCAACTTGCAATCTAGCATTGAAAATTCCACTTTGAATCCCCTCATGTTGACTTTCTTATGCTAAGTTGACCATTGGGATTGGGAGGTTGACTAACAATTTACAACTTGCAAAATCAAAAAATGCTTTTGAGAAGTTATTTTTCCCCGTGGAAGTCCATGGAATTCAGAACCCAGGAAGCATATTGCAACTTATACTTCACTATGAAATTTTTACCGAGCTCCCTAGTAAACTGCTCTTGTACTTATAGGTCCTTCTTGCTAACAGTTGGTCTTTGCCTTGCACAAACCTTGTCAAAGTTCGTGTTTGATAGGAGGAAGCAAAATCTTTGAAGCTAGACCCTTGACAGCAAGATCCTGCATCGTAGTCTGCATATCCCTAGATTGCCTGGAATCCCACAGCATCCACATCTCTCCATATTCAATGGCAGCCCCTTTTATGGAATCGACTTCATCTAAATCTGTATGCCCTTCATCAATACCATAAGGTGAATTCAAATATGATAAAGATTATCTTTCAACCTGTTCTGGATCAGTCCCTGTTTCTTCTCTAGACCACTTGAATAATTTCAATGGCTCAATTGGCCATGCAGTGAAAAAAGAGTTGTTTACCATAAACTTGAATATCTGCAACAAGTGGCTTTTTAACTTTTTAATTTATCCATTCAATAGTTTATCTAGAAGCGTATGTTTTGTTTTTGGAAGCATAGAAGCTACAACAGTTCCTTTATGAGTGTCATTTGATCCATGGATGTGAAGGTATGTACATCGTTTACCTATCAAATAACATCCCCATTGGAAGATTCTATAAATCTTTTGGCATTTCTCAGACTTCTGACCCTAATTGAGTGATATGTCCTATGTTCTGACAGTGACTAGTGAAGCATTATCTTTGGTCTTGTAATTCTCATCCAGTTACTTCATGGAAGTAGCGAAGTCAAAGCGAAAACAAACCACCAAAGAAAGTGGTTGCACCTTTCATGGGGTAGCCTATAGGATGCGTGATATGCCTAATCAATCTAGATTAGGACTCGCATTGGGTAGCTTCTTCCCTTGAAGAAGAATACAGGCTCTCAATCCTTATCCAAGAAGATTCATTATAGCCACTATTTTTTACTCCAATCTTCTGCAGATAATTTTCTATTATCTGAATTTCTCTTTGCCAATAATCTAATTTCTTTTGTAGCAACTCTTTGCACATATATCTCTCAACGAGAAGGTCTCTGAACCAAAATGTCTATGCCTCTTTGATCTTCAAAAGAAACAACTGAGCTGTTACTGCATACACCAGATGCACTAGGACCTGCTTTACTGAGTATTTTAACGCCATGAGTTTCACACCATTTGAGCAATCAAGCTTTGAAGAACCTAGTTTGGCGTTAAAATTATGTAAGGCAGGACTTGCTGAGCCTTGGGGCATGTTTTGTGGCCCGAATCAAACCATTTTTGAATGCATAATCGATCATATGTTTGTCCTGTAGCAACAATAACAAAATTGTTCATCATTTTTAATGAAATTTGACAATGGAAATCTTCTGGAATAATATGTGAATTAATATCTGAAGTAAGACTTTAAACACAACTCTTATCTCTCTCCAGGAATAAAAGACACATCACAATCACTCCAGACATCACTTTCCCTTCAAATCACTGCTGCACAGAAAAATAACGTCTCCTTTTTTACTTTAGGCAAGATTTCAAAATTTTCCATTTTTAGCAAGCACGTTTCACCATGCTATGGGCTTCAGAAGTATGCTTGCATTTTTCAAGTTGGCAAACTTCTTTTTTGCTACTGCACCTTATTTCTCCACCATTTACTATTGTGGGATCTGGAAGTCCAACTGCAATTTATAATTTGTAATTGCAAAGTTGCAATTGGTGTTGGAAAGTTTCGCTGCTTTCTACATAGGCCCACACATTACTCTATCGATGCCCAGCTGCCCTTTAAAACCTTTGTTTTGTATTTGTTTATTCTTACACATGGGAAGTTCAGGTACTTCGGCATTATTGCTGGAAATTATGGCATGGGGTTCAAGACCAATTCATGGGCCCATACCTTCCTCTTCCCATAGACTTCAGAGGTCAATGAGAAACTTTGTAATATGTATTTTTGAGCTCTGAATTTAGCACATTGCATTCCCCACTGAGTTTTCAATCAGGATTTTACTCTTCAATAGTAATTTGCAATTCGGTTAAACTTGCATTTTGATCTCAAGTCTCCGTCAACCACTTTTCCTTGCATCCATGCATTTCCCAAGCCAAAACGAAATTTAACTTTGTTTTATTTTTTGCCTTTTCCACGTAGGTATGGGTTTGATGGTGTGGGGCTGAGTGTCTCCCTCTTATCCATGTTGACCAACACTTTCCTTTCTATGGGTTTCGGGGCTCGAGCCATATTTCACACCAGTAAATTTAATTTTGTTTTATTTTTTGCTTTTTCCACATAGGTATGGGTTTGATGGTGTGGCGCAAAGTGTCTCCCTCTTATCCATGTTGACCAACACTTTCCTTTCTATAGGTTTCGGGGCTCGAGCCATATTTCACACTAGTAAATTTAAAACTTGTTTTTTACATGTCGCTTTTTTCGTAAGTGTTCATCATTAATATCTCAACAAGGGCATAAATTGTTAAGTGCAATTTTTGGCACTAACATTCATGATTTCTCTACTGGATCCTCTTTTAATAGGTACTCGCTTATAATAAAATTTAACGTAAGCCTAAACACTTTATGCAAAAAGGAAATGCGAATAAGTTTTTTAAATTAAAGAACAATTTTTATTTTTTTTTAAATTTTTTGTTAAAAATCTTGTAGCTTGTAGGTATAGGGTAGATGAATGATGAAATAAAATTAAATGGTATTAATTATGTTTATGAGACCAAACGGTTTATAAAACCACAAATTAATAGAGTTGTCTCAACCACCCATAAATGATGATATTATGGATCAAGTTATTTTTTAAGAAGTTTTTTCATTCTCTTATTGATTTGGGTTATTAGCTCCCCTAACTCTTTTATCCTAATCTCTTCAAATAGTTCCAACATAGAGTCGACTCTTAGTAATTTCACATATTTGACTCGAATGTCCTTGTACACTAGACAATCGAGGATGAAATCTTTCTTTGTTTCTACTCCCCTTGTGTTACATAAAACACATATCCTTTTTTCCCATTCTTATTTTAGAGTCATTCATTTGCCCATCTCATATCTAACCCTGTTGGAACTAGTCCTTTTTGACTTATTTGTGTCTTTTTATTTTATTTGATTTCATTATCTATGTGTACCTTTTCACAATGCTTATATGTCGACTTGAATTCTATAATATAATATTAACATTGCCTACTTGTTTTATTTATTTACATGGTTATTATAAACCTTTCAATCACGTATTTTTTGATTTATTTGTTAAGGTTTGGATATTCATTTAAGCTAAAATCCATCTACTCATCCATTTGTGGTTTTGTTTCATCCATGTGCTATTCCTCATGTGCAACACTTCTTCTCTTGCAATGCTAGGCCAAGTCTCCATGTTTTCAATTTTTTGAAATTATATAGTACCCTAGTCATAGTAGTTACCTCTAAATGGAAAGTACCTATTTATACAAAGATTATTTTCTAAGGAACTAAACCCTTAACTCTAAAGTTGTTTGTGATTAGACGTTTTTGTATCCTTTCTATGTGCAACCATTTCTAGCTTGAAGTGCCACTACCTCATAATTTACACCCATACTATGAGCTTCGATGAATAATATATTCATATAACATTCAAAATATTACACGGGTTATTGTATAGCAATGAATATTACATAACCACATCCTAGAATATAGGACGACATATAAACAAGAAACCCAAAATAAAGTCACGGGATAACAAAATCAACAAATATTTTATGGTGAATTAATCACCTTATAATATAAACTACCATAACCGCCCTTGATTTAGCATAACTTGAAGTGAACATGAGAGAAATTCTCTAAATACCTCAAATTTATCATGTGCAAATGACTTGGTGAAGGCATATGCACATTATTTTTTTGTAAAGGCAATATTGGAGCCAGATGTTGTATTGTTGAACATGTTAGCGTATGAAATGTACTTGTACCTCAATGTGCTTCATGCATTCATGAATAATAGATTGCAAACAATTATGAGAACACCCTCATTGTCATAGTACAAGATGGTAGATTTCCTCTGTGGTGTTCCCAATTCTTCTAGTATGCAACATAACCATATTGCTTTACAGACAACTCCTCTTGTAGCATGATATTCTACTTCAATGGAAGATTGAGAAATAAAGTTTTATTTCTTGATCTCCCATGATATAAGATCAGATCCTAAAAATAACGCATGTCCAAAGTGGATTTTTTGTCAACAATATTACTTGCACGATCTGAGTCTGAATACCATGTCAATAAAAAAACATTATTCTTATTGTATTTTAGGCCATAGTCTAGTGTACCCTTGATATATCTCAATATCCATTTTGTTGTTATCAGTGAGACATCTTTGGTTCCTATATGAACCATGAGAGATGGCAAACAACATAGTTGATGTCTGGCCTAGTATATGTCAAGTAAATAAGACTCCCAATCAACTGCCGATAGAGAGTTGTATTCACTTGTGATGATGGATCTATACGAGTTAATTGAAGCCTTATCTCCATAGGTGTAGTAATTGGTTTACTATCCATCATCTAAAATTTATTGAGTGTTAAAAAAAATACTTTCTGATGGTGACCTCGTTGCTCTGATCTATGTTATCTTGGACTGTGATGAAAATGGTGAAAAGAGAGAAGGAAGGCGCACGAGGGAAGGAGGGCACGAAGGGGGAGAGCGCAGGTTGCAGCTACAGGGCAGCGTTGGGAGTGCAGCAGTCAGCCTAGGGAGTGCAGCAGTCGGCCCAGAGCCTGCGGAGTGCTGGAATGGTTTTCCCCCCACTGTTTCCAGGTCCAAGTGATGCTGAAGAGCCAACTGGCATGAGACTTCCCAAGGTCAATGGATGCCTGGAAAGATGCAAGGAGAGGCCCAAATTGGTCATACCTATGGACATGATTGCTGAGGATATCGAATATTATAAAAATCATTCTCTATATTTCAAGTTTTTGGGGCTCAGGATTTCGTTCCAGTTCTTGGAAGCGTGGGCTCAGAGGACATAGGCTCTGAAAGGAGAAATGGATATCACAATGTTAGCCAATAGTTATTTTATGGTCACTTTTACCTGCTTGACTGACTGTAGCAGAGTCTTTACTGGAGGTCCATATTTTCACAATCAGGTGGGCTTGTTTATCAAGCCGTGGCATGTTGGTTTTATACCTTTAGAAGAAATGCCAAACCATGTTCCGGTGTGGGTGCAGTTGCCTCGCTTTGCGGTGGAATGCTGTCATGAAGATACCCTGCAATTGCTTGCGTCCCTCTTGGGAAGGCCAGTCGGTTCATCAATGTCAATCCTTGGGAAAAAGGTAATGACTTATGCCCACATTTGTGTTGAAATTGATCTTAGTAAGCCAATACCTGATGTTGTTGAAATGAGTGCGGGACCCTTTTCCTAGGTACAACAATTAGATTATGAAACTCTTCCCTTTCGCTATCATCTTTGCCATGCTTTTGGTCACTTACAACGATGGTGTCCCAAATTTAAAACCTTTGAATCTCAGCCTGCTCAACCTACTCGTAATCCACCTAGAACTGACAAAGGCAAGGGTCCGATTCTAGGTGAGGCGCCAGAAACTGATGGTTTTATCCTGGTTAAAGGGCGTTATAGAAGCAGGGGTCACAAACGGTCTTTGAAGGAAAGACAGGAAGATGACTCGCTTAACAGATTTGAAATTATGGATGACCTTAACCAACAAGAGGTGAACCCAAGGTTGATGATTTTGGATCAGCAGATTGAGGGCCCAACCCAGGAGAACAATGTTTCAGTTGATTTAACTGAATCATAGGATGTTGGGGATGGGCACATGGATATGGACCAGCAGATGTTGATATCAGATGTTTTGACTTCCTCAGCCGTTCCCTCTAAATAACATGGGAATTTATCTTTAATAGGGAAATTTGGAGAATTAGGAACAACAAGGAGTAGTAAATCTTCTCCTCACTTGGGACTTTTGCAAAAAGACCTTAAGAAGGGTGGGGGGGAGAAATCGGTCAAGCTTGGCAGGAAAAAAGACCTGGAAAAGATGAAAATAATGGGAGAGACTTTGGTGGAGTCGGGGTCAGTGAAGACTCTGGATGCTCACTTTCTAAATCCTTTGAAATGATTGTACTATCCTGGAATGTAAGGGGTTTAAACAACAGCCCTAGACAAAATGATGTTCACAACTTGATTAGAAGTCAAAGACCTAATGTCCTTTTTTCGCAGGAGACTAAGCTTTCAGTAGATGATATGTCTAGATTAGCACCTAAATTATGGAGACAAGGGGACTGTCAATGCATTGGGGCTACCAGATCTTCAGGAGGATTAGCTTGCCTTTGGAACCCCTGCAAGATCGGCCTCATAGGATGGATGTCCTCTAAGTTTTTCTTGACTATGATGGCTTCCAGCTTTGAGACAAGGGATGTCATTCTTCTATCTAATGTCTATGTCCCTACTGACTAGTGGGGTAAACAATCCCTATGGGGCCACATTAGTTTTGTCCGTAGCTTGGCTTACCTCCAACCTTGGATTATGGCTGGAGATTTTAACGCTATTTTGGATTTGATTGAAAAATGTGGTGGTATGACAAAGCTTGACCCCTCTGCTTTGCTTATGCAAAATTACATTGAAGTTTTGAATTTAGTCGACATTCGACCCAACAACGGATAGTCTACTTGGAACAATCGGAGGACTGGCCAACATTTCATTGCTGAGAGACTGGATCATTTTTTGGTTTTTGGCTACTGGGTCGGGGGTATGTGGTCTACAGGGTCTGAAATTTTGGACTAGAGAGGATCAAATCATTGGCCTATTAAGCTTAATAGTGTTTCAAAGTACCAGCCTCGCTCTCCTTCCTTCAGATTCCAACTCATGTGGCTGTGAGATCAGTCATTGTTCGAATGTGTGGCCAACTGGTGGAGGTGGGGCAGGCCTGCCCATGGTACAATGATGTATATTTCTGCTAAATCACTGCAGTTTGTGAAGTATAATCTTAAATAGTGGAATCATCAAAGCTTTGGGAATATTTTTCATGATAAGGCTGATGCGCAGGCTAAGCTTGATGGTATCATGAGAATAATTACGGAGGAAGGATTGACTGAAATCTTACTTCAAGACGAAGCTCAGGCTGTGAAAGACCTGGAGGAATGTGAGCTATGGGAGGAAGTGTTTTGGAAGCAGAAATATCGGATAGAATGGCTCCAAGAAGGTGACAAAAATACTTCTTTTTTCTTTCAATCATCCAAAGCCAAGAGGCACGACAACTCTATCTCAGTCCTGGTCAATGAAAGAGGGGAGCGGCTTAATTCCTTTCCTGCAATGTCAAAGGAGGTGGTGCAATATTTCTCTACTCTTTTTAGGGAAGATGCAAATGAGGAATTACTGAAAGAATCACAGGTTCTCTACTGCATTTCACCCCTAGTGACGCGTGAAATGAATGAGAATTTAATGAAGGATATCACACTTGGGGAGCTTGAGGCGACTATTTCCCAGATGAAAAAGGGGAAAGTGGCTGGTCTTGATGGCTTCCCGACTAAATTCTATCAAGAATTTTGGGATATTATCAAATTGGATCTTTTAGCTATTGTTCAAAAATCTCAGTGAAATAAGCAAATGCTTAAGGCTTCAAATGAGACTTATCTCGCCCTCATACCGAAATGCGAAGGAACTGATAGGCTAAGTCAGTTTTGCCCTATATCTCTTTGTAATGTTGTTTATAAAATCATATCTAAAATCATTGCAGAAAGGTTAAAAACTGGGCTCAGCGATGTGATTTTTGAAGAACAGAGTGGTTTTGTGGAAGACAGGCAAATTCTTCATGGTATTGTCATAGCGGTTGAGTCCATTCACTCCATGGCTAGCTCCAAGGATAAGGCAATGTTTATTAAGCTAAATATGGCCAAGGCTTTTGATAGGGTTAGATGGTCATTCTTGTGGAAGGTTCTCAAAGCTTTTGGTTTTGCAGATGAATGGAACCAATGGGTCATGAGTTGCATTTCCTCAGTTTCCTTTTTGGTGCTTATCAATGGGGAACATATGGAGTTATTTGGTGCCTCTAGGGGGCTGCGACAAGGAGATCCCTTGTCTCTGTATCTCTTTCTTCTTCTTGCTAAAGGCTTGGGGAGGATGATCAGAAGGAACAGAGAGGATGGGCATATTCAAGGCAGGCGATGGGGAGTGAACTGTTGGCGCAGTCTCACTTGTAATTTGTTGATGACATTGTTCTGATGGGCATGGCCACAATGAGTGAAGCCACCAATTTGCGCAGGGTTTTGGATGTTTATCTAATGGCCTCAGGGCAAAAGGTCAACAAAGATAAGTCATCCATCTTCTTCTTTAATACACCAGCTCCCATACAGCAGCGGATTGCTCAAACTATGCATTTCCAGACTGGGACTTTCCCCTTGATTTATCTGGGTATTCGTATTACAGCTGGCCATATACGCAAAGAATCTTGGCAAAACATTTTGGATAAATTTTGGGTGAAGGTGAATCATTGGACTCATAGGTGGCTTTTTTTTCTGGGCCATGTTCAATTAATTCAATATGTGGTGCAGGCTTTGTGCATTTACAGATGTATGCTTCAGGTTGCCTCAGCGGGAATTGTTAAGGAATTTGACTCGATTACTAGGCAATTTTTATGGGCTGTTACTTTGATGACCTCAAAATGGAGCTTAGTTAGATGGGAGATGGTCTGTAGCCCCAAACAACATGGGGGGCTTGGCCTAAGGTAGACGAAATTAAATGGAGTTGCTTTGGCAGCTAAGCTTTATTGGCGCTGGTGTAATGAACAAGACAAGGCCTGGGCCATAATTCTCTCTTAGAAGTACTATTTAGGGGCCACTCAGAGTGATATTCCTTGTTATCCACTCATTGGGAAAGGCTCAGCGATATGGAGGACTCTAAAAAAAGGGGCTGCTCTTATTAAGGAAGGCTTATTCTGGATTTGTAAGCGGGGATCCAAGGCTCTCTTTTGGACTCATTCTTGGGACGATAACCCTCCCATTATTTCTCAGTTCCCTAATATGTCGAACCTTTGCCAGAGATTCCTTGATGCTAGTTGGTCTCGGGTGAGTGACTTTAAATCATACATTTCCTGTGGACAGCTGGAGGTGGCAAAATGGAAAGCGCCTGAGGTTTGGCCAGTTGTTGGAATGCAGGAGGAACATGATGAGCTACTGAACCTCCTTTCCAGACGCCGATGTAGCTCCCTCCAGGAGGAAGATGAGCTTGCTTAGTCTCCCAATCCTAAAGGAAATTACACAGTTGCTTCTGGATATTAGGCTTTATTATCTCAGAGATTGGGCACCGGAGAAGTGCAATGGTGGAGATAGGTCTGGAATAAATTCTCATGGCCAAAATGCAACTGCTTTGTTTGGTTGTTGGCTTGGAACAGGTGCTTGACCTGGGATAATCTCTAGAAAAGAGGCTTCCAAGGCCCGTCTGTTTGTGTTATGTGCGGAGCAGCTGAGGAGGATTTTGCTCACCTATTTTTTCGTTGCTCCTTTGCTTTGCAACTCTGGCATTATTGGTGGGATGTATGGCAGCGCCCCTGTCTCCATGTTTCATCCTTTGTCAATTTTTGGAGTGGCGTGGGAGAACCCCCCCTAAGAACGGCTTTTCTGCAGAATGTTTGGTTGGGGGGGCCATCTTTTTGCTGTGGCAGCTCTGGTTGGAGAGAAATAGGTAGATATTCCAGAACGAGAGGATTATGGCGCAACAAGTATGGCAGAAAGTCATAGGTATGATTCAGGAGACTGTGCAGGCCAAGAGTGAGGTTTGTCTCCCTTTATCCAAACAAGACGCTGAGGTGGTGGCACACCTAGGAATCTAGTGATTTGCAAGTAATTCGGCTTGTGTCAGGAGAGGTTGATAGGGCAAAGAGAAGATTCATAGGGACGGTCAGTGGTAGTACGCTCCCAATGGGTTTCTCAAGATCAATACAGATGGCTCTTCCAGGGGCAATCTCAGCCTTGCAAGTACTTGGGGGATAGGTAGAGACTTTGAAAGTACGGTGATTTTTCTCTTTGCGGTCCATGAGGGGACGCAAACCAACAACATGATGGAAGGCCATGCTATTCTCTATGCTCTTGAGAAGGCTCAGGCATTGGGTTGGCATAGGATCTTGCAAATTGGATTCTCAAGTCGTGATCAACCTGCTTGTTAAGAGGAAAGTGCTAGATGTCAATTGGCAATTGGCTGGGATTGTGTAGCAGATTTTGAGGATTAGCTCGCTCATGGATACAATTAGGTTTGTTCATATTCCCTGTGAATGGAATAGAGTAGCAAATTGTTTGGAAAAATGGGTGTCCAAGCATCTAAATGGTGGTAATTCTGAGGATTGGGAGTCTCTCTCCCCGGAGCTTCGCTTTCATTTGGAATGTATTTTGGAGGAAGATAGGAAGGCTGATATCAACATATAGGTGGGTTCATCCCTAGTTTTTCTACGCTTGTTGTTTTCCTTTGGGGATGTCGGTCCCCCGTTCTTCTTGTAATGCTCTTATTCTTTTATTAATGTATTTTTACGCTTTTTATTAAAAAAATTATCAAGTGTTGTCTTGGCATATTTCAACTAGAACACAAATATGTGGTGTTCTTTTTGCCATACTATTAGTAAGCATTAAATTGCCCCTGAGTTGACGTACCAGATATAACTTTGTGATGTTGATTCTTCATGAGACCGTGTAACATATAATAATTCCTCATCAAAATGGGTGTATTTCTATTCAATAATGTTGCATTGTTAGTGTGATTTCTTCTTCTAATTACTCATCTTCTAACCTTATCTTTTTTGTGGATGCCATGGTTGTTGGTTATTGGGATTTTGGGTGCTTGAGCATTCCTGTGTGACTGAGTTATACCAACAATCCTTTAGCTCATGCCCTTTCTTTCCAAAAATGAGGTAAACTATATGTTGTTTATTCTCTGGTGAATTGTGTTAAAGACCTTACTTATGTCTAGAAGACTTGATATGTCTCTTCCCTTTATGTTGATGAGAGGCAAGAACACGTTTTTTTAATTCTTCTTCTTATGTATGCATAGACTCTTCCTATTGTAACATGTTTACCAACTTGTCAAAAGATGGTTTATGTTATGTGACAATCAATGTAATCACAAATATCCTATAGGAGGGTGGAAGTGCTCTCAAGTCAATAGGTACAAGAGAGGTATCTGTCACTTGTTCGCCCAATGCTTGGAACAAAGCCCTCAAGGTTGCAACATGTCATAGAAAAGCTTTCAATTTTTTAATGGACTTCAATTTTAGTGAATGAAGTTGACTATACAAATGGAGATTGGTTCCTTTAGCCTCATATACTATTTAGATCTTTTCCTAAACTTCCTTAGCTGTTGTAGCCTCATGGATATGAGATTGTACCTCATCCGATACCCCAAACATTGTAATCAATTTTGCCTTTTAGTTTGCTTTATCAAATTTGAACTATTGATCAATGCTAATGCAATGTCAGGTGAGAGTGTCATTCACAATAGGTCAAATGTCTTCAAATTTTAAATGTGTCATAATTTTTGTTTTCCAAATGACATAGTTATTTCTATGTAGAAGCTGAGTTAAGTAAAAATAATTTTGAACCATTTCTGGCCATTGTGTAGAATCTAACCAAAGGTGATGGATTGGTTCCTTATCACTCTAGATATCAAGGTCTCCCTTACTATATACCATCCAACTGATATACCAAACCTTGCTATATGTTGTCCCTGAAAAATGTCACTCATTTTTGGGACAACCTACAGACTATTTTGGCCTTGCACAGACCAAAATTTCTCTCTTCCCTTCTCAAAATATGTTTTGAGATTTCAAATTCCTCATTTTTCAAGCTTTTTCAGTAAAGGGATTAGTAGGTTCAATAGGTTCAAAGGCTTTTGTAGGTGAGTCCAATCAAAAGAACCAGTTTCCAACACTTAGTCATTTTCAGGATTAGTTCAGCACCTTGGTTCGATCAAAAATATCCATCGGTAAGCATCTAAGCAAGGATTGAACCATTCAACCATTAAACCGTTGAACCTTGAACCATTTTGGTTTAATGGGTTCAAATGTTCAATGTCATCAGCAAGAGCTAAGCGCATTTGTTAGAAATTTAAAGTTCAACCGTTTCAAAGTTCTACGGCTCTAAACACTTCACGAGTTTCAAAGGCTTGAACCGTTGAACCATTGAACCTTGAACCATTTTGATTCATCGGTTCAATGGGTTCAACTTTCGAATGGTTCAACGCGCTTGGTTCAAAGATATCAAAGGGACTTAGCCGAATAAAAGGAATGAACCGATTGAATCGTTGAACCTTGAACCGCTTCAAAGTTTAATGGTTCACGGGTTCAAAGGTTCAAAGGTGGCCTCAGTCAAAGAAAGAAGCAGTGAAATAGATGGTTCAACCAAAGCGTGTGCAAAAGGAAAAAGAGTTAGGTAGATGCTACCAAGTGTCATCATCTGAGGTCCATTATACTTTGTTTATGAGAAGTGGCAGATACTACCACGTGTCCCTTTTGAAGCTTGGTGGAAGCCTCCAAGTGTCAATATCTGCAACCCCTTCCTTTAGCTTCACTGTATTGAGCAAGGATTGTGGTGGGTCCCAAGTGAATGACTAAAGCAGGTGGAGGCCGACAAGTGTCATCATCTGTGAGAACTCAAATGAGCCCCAAACGTTTCTATGGCGTTGCAAAAGCCTGAGAGCAAAAAGTGCCAAGTGTCAACGGTAGAAGGTTTCAGTATGTTGCGACAAAAAAATGCCACGTGTCGCTTGTTTGATGCAGTGGAAGGTGCCACGTGTCAAAGACGGAGCACTCTTGAATGCACAAACATAGAACCAAGGAAAGGTCTCCTTCGAATAAATTATCTGAAGGAATTCCTTCAAAAATTTTATCTAAAGGAAATAATGGAACAACAGCCCACCGAAGAATGAAAGTCCAAAGGTCATCTGGGAGATATCGAAGGGTAGGTACCATCACAGAGGATAGTTGACACACATAAAATGGACCTTTATCAAGACCCCGAAGGGTAAGTCCCCTTCGAGAAGGGTCAAGCCTCAAAGCACAGCGGAAGCCGCCAAGTGTCACGAGCCGAGACACAGTCTCTAACAAGTTTCAAAGCCATAGATGCCACCACGTGTCCTCACCCACGTCACAGCAAAATGATCGGCCCACGAACGTCAAATTTAGGATGACTGACTAAGCCGTTAACCTTCAAAAGATTAAAGACCTATAGACATCCAATTTGTGGCAGTGTCTGATTGATCTTTGTAGGCGTAGAAGGCATACCCGAATGCATTCAAATACCTTAAGGCTAGGGCCAAAAGGAAGAAGAGACAAAAAGGAAAATATTAGAAAAAGTTATTTCTAGTAGGTGGAACAGTCCACCAAGTAGGTATTTAGACCTGCAAGCATTGAAAGCGCAACCTATTTGTCCCCTTTGGCATAAAGATAGAGTAGATAGTTGCACGGATAGTAGGTGATGGAATGAGTAATTCAGGCTCAGAAGTAGACAAAGGAGATGAACCAACACACCACAGTTAAGGCAGCCGCCTTACTCTAGCATGGCCCTTCCTGACAGAACCAAGAATGCATCTAAGGCATTGATTGCGCAACATGGGTCTCTCCATGGGAGAAAGTGCCAAGTCTCTCCTGGCCTCTATATATTGTAATCTCTCATTCGATGTAAGAGAGATATTTTTGACCATAGAAACAAAACTCTACCCAAATTGTAAGGCAAATACTGATACTTTGAGCTCAGATTGTATTTCATATTATTTTATCTGAATGAGAAAGCAAGTGATTCACAGACTTTGTGTTGTATAGCTTGTATCATTTTAAGAGATTGTTCTTATGTCTATCTTATGAATGTGTTCTTATTTATTTAATTTAACAAGCAGAGCTAGTCGAAGTGATAAGGAAGGTATCCTGAAACTAGTTACTTTCAGACTTTGTGTTGACATAATTATTTTTAGTGTGTGTTTTTAGTTTCTTTCTGTGTAAAGGACTTTGGGATGACTTTATGCCCCCATTATTCTTCGTATCTCACTCTTGGGTAGTCAAGGTGGAGACTTTGAGCTACATCTTAGATTGCTAGTCACTCTGTATTGTGTTATCAGTCACTTGTTACCAGAAAGATTCCTGTTGCCTGCAAGAATAAGTATTTATGAAAGAAGAGAAGTGCCTTTTATTGCTTCACCAAGATTTCTACTATCCAGGAAGGGATCTGGATCTTGTTTGAATGTTACTTCTAAAAGAAGAGAAGCACCTTCACCAATCATGCAGGATTTCTCCTTTGAGCTATGAGCATCATCTCTGAAAAAAGACAGATGGATGGTTTGTTCTACCCCTGTGTGTTATTTTTTGCTTATTTATATAGTATATAGCCTCTGTATATTTAATAGGGAACCTCCCCTTGATGAGAGGAGATATTTGTCCCCTGTTGATGTATTAAAATTACACACCTGGATGACCAATCTCCCTATGTTGTGGCGATATGAACTATTTTGCTCACTAGTTAGCTGGTCGACCAAATATTCACCCAATAGTTTTTGGTGACTCCGCTGGGAAAGGACAAGTAGTTTGAAGCCTTAAGCTTCAAATTGAAGTGAGATCAGTCCTTTTCCATTTTTAATTCACAATCTGGCAACTCCATGCTATACCAAAAGCCAAAAATCTCAAGGTGTTGTTGACCCTGCTTTTATGTTGGTGCAACAAAGCAATTTTGAGTTGTTTCCTCCACAAGCTCACCTTCAATGAACTAGGAGTCTTCCTCCTAGCCCTACCAAGTCACCCACACAAGGCAGAGCTTCATTTTCTACTGCTAACAGAGCCTTGCCTATCCAAATTCCACCCAGATTTGTTATCCCACTTTTACATATTCAAACCAGGGCTCAAGGCCCCTGGGATAACTCATTTGGCCCACTTAATTTGACTCCACCTCTACATGATCTTCCACACAGTTGAAGGAAGAATTTCCCCAAATTTTTTGGTGATGGAAAAGTTCACCCTGATGAACATATTGCTGCCTTTAGCATAGCCTGTGGTGTAATAGGCGTAGAGTATGAAGACATAACAGTAAGGCTATTCGTGGAAACACTACAAGGCACTACTATACACTGGTTTTACCATCTACAAGCTTGGTCAGTAACTAATTGAGACACTCTGAAAGACAAATTTGAAGTCAGGTTAAAGCTTGCAAAAGATGCACATGCCTTGCTGGCCCAACTCACATAGATGAAAAAGGAGCCCCATGAACCTATGAGGAACTTCATTGCCAGGTTCGACAAGCTAAGACACAAGATTCCCATGGTCACCCAGTTGACACCTCAGAATCTCAAGTGTTTCTTCATCAACTCACAGCTGCTTGAAGTGAGTTTCTTGCTGAGACGGGCTAGACACATAGACCTTGCTATTGCTCAGGACTTGGCTACTGAGTTAGAAGATGACATTATCTTGGTAGGAAAGATAAGGAGGGACCCTAATAAAGGTAAATCCTCTTCATCTTTTGAATACTCATCTACAACCACCACTGAACTAATGGTGTAAAAGCTGGCAAATGAAGTGCTAGCTCTCAGAAAGCAAATGGCACAAAGCATGTCATCTTCTCTTGTATATAGAGATATGCCCAAGAGGACATTTCAAAATCAAGCATACCAAGGCAATGCTGTCAGGAATCAGGGATAGCAAAATCACCTTCCTCCTCCATAGAGGAACCTCACCCTTGAAGCACCTCCAAACAACTCAATAATTGGATATCTTGAAGCTGAATCAGGTTTCTCATTCCAACCTGAGTTGAATCCTAAAGATGACGCTAATCTCTTCACTGAGGAAGAAGAAGAATTAGCTGGCGACTCCCATATTGATTGCTTGAACTATCAGGATGAACCCAGAAGTGAAGGCAATGCAGCTGAGGGGTCATATGCTATATTCACTTGGTCCAAGAATCAATTAGCTCAACAAGTTGATAAAGAGAAGACAGAAGGGCAACCTCAACCAGTAGTTTAAATTGCTAAGCGTGGAACCACTCTGCCCTTCCAGCCAAAGGACCTGGTGACTGCTAGAAAGGTAAGTACCCCAAACATTTCTGCACCTTCAGCTTCAAATTCGCAGTCTAGTTCTCCCCCCCCCCAAAACTCGAAAGGATGAACTCCCATCCTCTGTACCTAGTTCATTTCCAACATTACATATCATTGACCATGCAAAGAAAATCAAAATTCAAATGTCTGAATTTGAATTTTTGCAATCCCATTCTGAGCAATTAGATAAATTAGTTAAGTATATTAAAAACCAAAACATCCATGTTGAACAAGTAGTTCCTAAAGTGACACATGATTCCCCTAGGAACACACCTACCAGGAACAGTCTTGTCATTACCCCTCCTGTTGCTCCTGGTAGGATTGAACCCTTTTATGTCTCATTGCTGATAAATGGACATCAGCTGAATAATTGCATCATCGACTCTAGAGCTTCAGACAATGTCATGCCTGCTAAAGTGGCTGAGTCCCTTGACCTCACACTGACCAAGACTTTTGGTAGATGCTTCTCCATGGAGAACAAGTATGTACCTCTGATGGGACAAATTAAAGATGCCCAATTTACATTTGCAGCATTCCCAGACAAAAGAATCAAGATGACTATCTTGGTAGCCAATGTCCCAGCATCATATGGCATCCTTCTTGGGCAGAATTTGTGTAGGGATGTTGGTGATGAATTGAGCATGGATTTATTAGAAGCAAGGAGTCCAGTCAAAGGTGTCATGAAAAGGTTGCTCCCTAAGAAGGAAGTGAAATATGTGGTTACCCAAACCTCAGCACTCGAAGCTCAAATTTTGTTTGAGTCTTCAGGCATGGGTAACTACTTTCTATCTATGGATGAAGTTCATGAGGCATTTGATGAAGCTCCTGTAGGTGACAGCTTGGAAATGCATTCAACTAGAATAGCACAGGAATTGGCTGAGCACAAGGCAAGTGTGGAAGTATCTCCACCCCTGAATGAAAAAGAATCCAAAAGAAAATCAGTATCAAATGAGGTATGGATTCTTGAATTTGATGGCAGCTTGTCCTCCACTTGTTCAGGAGCCAGAGTTGTGTTAATATCTCTTCAACGAGATATTTTTCTCTCATCTTATAAATTGCAATTTAGCAACACAAATAACACAACTGAATATGAGTCTCTATTACTTGGATTGAGGGCTACTCGAGACAAAGGCATCAAGCTCCTTCATGCTAAAAGAGATGTTGAACTAGTGGTTTGTCAAGTGAGGACCCTGTATCAAACCAAGAATAAAAGATTGCATCATTACCACAATCTAGTTTGGGACCAACTTGAAGACTTTGATGCTTTCAACATCTCTGCAATTCTTAGAGAATTAAATGACCAGGTGGATGCACTGGTTATTTTAGCTACTCTCTTGGTCCCCCACCCATATTTCAAAGGAGAAAAGTACATGATTGAGCTGGTCTTGCAGCCAAGTGTACATGATATTTCCAGTCATTGGCAAGTATTTAACAATGACAACCAAATCATTGCCTTCTTGAAGCAAAAAGACAGCTTTAAATGGCTGCATTTTGAAGGCAGTGAACCTAAAAAGTGTGAACCAACTCCTGAATCAAATGTAGACATAGTTGAGGAGTTCTTGCAACTTAAATGGAATAAGATTCTCAAAGGACTTGTTTCCCTTGAAAAGTTGTTTGATAAGCATGATAGATTCATCAAACAGCAGCAAATGGATTCAATCTCCTCAAAGGAGTTTGATCAAGTAAATCTGGGAACCAAGGATGACCCCAAGATGGTGAACATTGGGAAATGATGTACTCCTAACGAGAGGTTCAAGTTCACCACTTTACTCAACCAGTACATAGATGTCTTAGCGTACTCCTATGATGACATGAAATCACTCCGGCCTGATGAAATTTGACATGACATTCCTCTCAAGGCTGATTCAACACCTTATAGGCAAAAGTCTAGGCATTATAATCCAAAAATATCATGTACTATTTTATTTAAGATACAAAAGATGCTAAATGCTAGGATAATCTTTCCAATCCATCATTCCACATGGATTGCCAATATAGTGCCTGTGAGGAAGAAGAATGGTGAAATTCGCCTCTGTGTGGATTTTAGAAATTTGAATCAGTCATCCTTAAAGGATAACTATCCTTTGCCAATCATGGATCAAGTGTTTCAGAATGTGATAGGTTCAGAGATGTTATCAATGCTAGATGGCTTCTCAAGATATAATCAGGTCGAAGTTGGTGAAGCAGACCAGTATAAGACTGCTTTCACCACACCCTAGGGCACATTTGCGTATAGAAGAATGCCTTTTGGCTTGATAAATGCTAGTGCTACCTTCTAAAGAGCAATGGACCTTGCCTTCAAGGATGAGATGGGTAAGTTCATCATAGTTTATTTTGATGACTTGACTGTCTTCTCTAAGCATTGCTTAGATCATGTGAGCCATTTGCAATAAGTGCTAGAATGTTGCCACCAGAATGGCATTTCCTTAAACCCCAAGAAGTCAATTTTCATAGTGACAGAGGGGAAACTTCTCAAAGACATTGTGTGTAAAGGAGGCATAAATATTGACTCAGATAGAGTCAAGTCTATCTAAGAACTTTCTTTACCCACAACTAAGACTGTTGTTCACTCTTTCTTTGAAAAAGTGAATTTCTTATAGAAGTTCATCCCCGAGTTTGTTGAGAAGACTAGGCACATTGTAAACATGATGAAGGGAAAAGCCACCTTCAGCTGGACTGAAGAAGGCAAGCCGGCATTTGAGGATATCAAGACTACCATTGCCCATGCTCTAATTTTGGTTTGTCCAGACTATAACAAAGAGTTCACCATTTATAGCTATGCTTCAAAACATACGCTTTCAGCAATTCTGGTTCAATAGAATAAAGAAGATATGGAATCCCCCATTTCTTTCATGAGTTATCCTCTCAAAGCTCATGAGCTGAAGTACTCGAACATGGAGAAGCATGCTTATGCAGTGGTAAAGGCGGTGAAGCATTTTTGCTTCTACATCTTGAATACACACATAAATGCATTAGTTCTTGAAACCACGATCAAATCCATACTGACTCAACAAGAGTTTGAGATGAAAAGAGGAAATTGGGTTGCTAAGATCCAAGAGTTTGATTTGGTCATCAAGCCAACAAAGCTGGTGCGTGGGAAGGGGCTATGCCAACTAATTACTGATAACAAGCCGAGAAGAACAAAGCATAAAGAATCAGAGGTGGAAGACACACCAACAGTCCTCTTTGTCTCCACCACAAATGAGTGGTATTCAGGCATTGCTCATTTCCTTATTTATAGTGAGTGTCCTGCACACCTATCCTATAAAGAAAGGAGAACCATCAAGCTAAAATCTGCTAATTTTGTCCTCTGGGATAATGGCCTATACAAAAGGAGCCTTGATGGAACGTTCCTTCGCTGTGTGGACAAGGAGCAGGAAAGCAGACTTCTGAAGTCCTTCCATAATTTAGTCTATGGAGGACATTTTTTTGCTCCTATGACTACTCATAAGATCCTGCGAGCCAGGTACTACTGGCCAACTCTCTTTCAGGTTGCATACAAGTGGGTCAGGGGGTGTGAGCTATGCCAACAATTTGTTAGAAGACCCAAGTTAGTTGCCCTACCTCTTAAGCCAGTGGTCATAGAGGAACCATTCCAACAATGAAGAATTGACTTTATTGGAGCTGTAAACCCATCTTCAAGTGTTGGACATGATTATGTCCTTATAACAATAGACTATTTCACCAAATGGGTGGAAGCTATTCCAATCAAACATGCTACTTCTAAAGGAGTATGTAATTTTCTCAAAGAGAACATATCCAGGTTTGGGGCCCCGACCAAGATTGTCACTGACAATGCAGCTTGTTTCACTTCCCAGGAGATTACTCAATTTTGTTTCCACTATGGGATTATGCTCTCCCACTCTTCTGATTACTTTCCATAAGGGAATGGACAGGCCAAATCAAGCAATAAGAACTTGGTGGCTATCATCAAGAAGCTGGTGGATCACAACCAAAGGACGTGGCATAAAGCATTGGTTGATGCTCTATGGGTAGACATAATTATGCCAAAGAAGGTAATTGGTGTGTCTCCTTTCCAACTTCTTTATGGACTCAATGATAAAATACCAATCACCTTAGAATTGTCAGCACTGAAATTAGCTAAGGTAATTGCAAATCAAACGTATGAAAGTGCCCTTGATAAGAGGATCATGTGCCTGACTGAGCTGAAAGAGCAGAGAACTGCAGTGGTGGATTGAATTGCTGCCCATCAAGGTCTAGTGAAGAAGCTCTTCGTCCAAAAAGTAAAGAATCATGATTTCTAGATTGGAGATCAAGTCCTGATGTGGGACAAGAGAATAGAACCAAAAGGGATGCACAAAAAGTTTGATTCCCTGTGGAGGGACCCTTTTACCATTCATCAGCTCAACGGTGAAAATAGTTTCTTGTTGAAGTATCAATATGGCACTCTCTTTTCTCTACCTCACAATGGGCAAAATTTGAAGCACTTCAACTCTTGAAGTATCAGATGAGTTCCCCTGTACATATGTATATTTGTATAGTCTTTTGTTTCTATTTTGTTCTTTTCATTTTTATTTTTTGGAGCCTTTCTTTTTGGGTAGCACGACTCCATAGCCCAATGGCATAATTCAAGGCATTGGAGATTCTGGTTTCTACTCACCTCAACTGTGTTTCAAGTTTCCAACTGAAGGTAGTTCCCCAACTAGAGCCAGTTGTTGTCCCCGAAAAATGTCACTCATTTTTGGGACAACCTACAGACTATTTTGGCCCTGCACAGACCAAAATTTCTCTCTTCCCTTCTCAAAATTTGTTCTGAGCTTTCAAATTCCTCATTTTCAAGAATTTTTAGTAAAGGGATTAGCAGGTTCAACAGGTTCAAAGGCTTCTGCAGGTGAGTCCAATCAAAAGAACTAGTTTTCAACACTTAGTCAGTTTCAGGATTAGTTCAACACCTTGGTTCGATCAAAAATGTCCATCAGCAAGAATCTAAGCAAGGATTAAACCATTGAACCATTGAACCTTGAACCATTTTGGTTCAACGGGTTTAATGGGTTCAAAATTTCAACGTCATCAACAAGAGCTAAGCGCATTTGTTAGAAATTCAAAGTTCAATCATTTCAAAGTTTTACGGCTCTGAGCACTTCACGAGTTTCAAAGGCTTGAACCTTGAACTATTTTGATTCATCGATTCAACGGGTTCAACTTTTGAATAGTTCAATGCACTTGGTTCAAAGATATCAAAGGGACTTAGCCGAATAAAAAGAATGAACCGATTGAACCATTGAACCCTGAACTGCTTCAAAGTTCAATGGTTCATGGGTTTAAAGGTTCAAAGGTGGCCTCAGTTAAAGAAAGAAGCAGTGAAATAGATGGTTCAATCAAAGCACGTGCAAAAGGACAAAGAGTCAGGTGGATGCTGCCAAGTGTCATTGGCCAAGCTTCATTATACTTTGTTTCTGAGAAGTGGCAGATACTACCACATGTCCCTTTTGAAGCTTGGCAAAAGCCTCCAAGTGTCAATATCTGTAGCCCCTTCCTTTAGCTTCACTGTATTGAGCAAGGACTGTGGTGGGTCTCGGGCAAATGACTAAAGTAGGCAGAGGCTGACAAGTGTCATCCTCTATGAGAACTCAAATGAGCCTCACATGTTTCTATGGTGTTATAAAAGCCTGAGAGTGGAAAGCGCCAAGTGTTAATGGCAGAAGGTTTCAGTATGTTGCGGCAGAAGATGCCACGTGTCATTTTTTTGATGTGGCGAAAGGTGCCACATGTCAAAGACAAAGCACTCTCGAATGCACAAACACAGAACCAAGGAAAGGTCTCCTTCAGATAAATTATTTGAAGGAATTCCTTCAGACTTTTATCTGAAGGAAATAATGGAACAACAACCCACCAAAGAATGAAAGTCTGAAGGTCGTTTGGGAGATCCCAAAGGGTAGACACCCTCACAGAGGATAGTTGACACACATAAAATGGACATTTTTCAAGACCCTGAAGGGCAAGTCCCCTTTGATAAGTGTCAAGCCTCAAAGCGCAGTGGAACCTGCCAAGTGTCACGAGCTGAGACACAGTCTCTAACAAGTTTCAAAGCCATGAATGTTGCCATGTGTCCTCACCCACATCACAATAGAATGATGAGCCCGTGAACGTCAAATTTAGGATGACTGACTAAGCCATTAACCTTCAAAAGATTAAAGACCCACGGATGTCCAATTTGCAACAATGTCTGATTGATCTTTGCAGGCATAAAAGGCAGACCCAAATGCATTCGAAGACCTTAAGGCCAGGGCCAAAAAGAAGAAGAGACAAAAAGGGAAATATCAACAAAAGTTATTTCTAGTAGGTGGAACAATCCACCAAGTAGGTATTTGGACCTGCAAGCATTGAAAGTGCAGCCTGTTTGTCCCCTTTGGCGTAAAGACAGAGTAGACAGTTGCACGGCTAGCAGGTGATGGAATGAGTAATTCAGGTTCGGAAGTAGAAAAAGGAGATGAACCAACACACCACAGTTAAGGCAATTGCCTTGCTCCAGCATGGCCCTTCTTGACAGAACCAAGAATGCATCCAAGGCATTGATTGTGCAACATGGGTCACTCCATGGGAGAAAGTGCCAAGTCTCTCCTGGCCTCTATATATTGTAATCTCTCATTCGATGCAAGAGATCTTTTTGACCACAGAAGCAAAACTCTACCCAAATTGAAAGGTGAATACTGAGACTTTGAGCTCAGATTATATTTCATATTATTTTATCTGAATGAGAAAGCAAGTGATTCACAGACTTTGTGTTTTATAGCTTATATCATTTTAGGAGATTGTTCTTATGTCTGTCTTCTGAATGTGTTCTTGTTTATTTAATTTAACAAGTAGAGCTAGTGGAAGTGATAAGGAAGGTGTCCTGAAACCAGTTACTTTCAGACTTTGTGCTGAGATAATTGTTTTCAGTGTGTGTTTTTAGTTTCTTTCTATGTAAAAGACTTTGGGATGACTTTGTGCCACCATTGTTCTTTGTATCTCACTCTTGGGCAGTCAAAGTGGAGACTTTGAGCTACATCTTAGATTGCTAGTCACTCTGTATTGTGTTATCAGTCACTTGTTACCAGAAAGATTCTTGTTGCCTGCAAGAACAAGTATTTTTGAAAAAAGAGAAGTGCCTTCTATTGCTTCACCGGGATTTCTACTATCCAGGAAGGGATTTGGCTTTTGGTTGAATGTTACTTCTGAAAGAAGAGAAGCACTTTCACCAATCACCCAGAATTTCTCCTTTGAGCTATGAGCATCATCTCTGAGAAAAGAGAGATGGATAGTTTGTTCTACCCCTATGTGTTACTTTTTGCTTATTTATATAGTATATAGCCTCTGTATATTTAATAGGGAACCTTCCCTTGATGAGAGGAGAGATTTGTCCCCTGTTGATGTAGTAAAAGTGCACACCTGGACGACCAATCTCCCTATGCTATGGTGATAGGAACTATTTTGCTCACCAGTTAGTTGGTCGACAAAATATTCACCCAACACTATATATGCACCTTTTATACATACTTGTCGGTACATAAAAGAAGGTCGCATTTTCTTTATACTCGATGGTACGTAAAAGAAATGTAAATTGATGCAGAAAAAATAGGTTTCAAAAATTTAGCTTAATAAATGTTTTTTGGGATTTTTCTATTTTTAGAACTGAAAGTCAACTTTAATTGAATTTCGTTCCATAGGCTGATTGTAGTGTTTAGATTATTTCAAGATATTTTTAGAAGTACATACGCTTGCATGCCTGACTTATTAAAAATAGCAGTTGCTAAAAATAGAAGTTTTATTTTAGACGTTAGTTTTTTTAGAATTTTTGCATGTCAACTCTAAATTTTAAGTTGAGGCTTATTTAAGCATGGTGCGGGTTTGTAATTATTTCAAACAATCAATAGGAATTAATTTCTAAGTATTGTTTCAAGATCTTGGCCTATTAGAATTTTTTTGGTCCTGTATTTTTTGGGTTCATTATCTGGTATCAGAGCAAGTTCAAATCTTGGAAGAGAAAGAATGCCGAGAGGATGAAGAGGTGTCACACAGATGAACCAAACTATAAAAGAACTACAAAGGCAAGTTTAACAATTAACAGAGGTTATCACCAATCAACAAAAAGGATAAAGTGGTGATGAGGAAGATGTTGGGTGAATATTTTGTCACCAGCTGACTGATGGGAAAAATATGTGTTTCCACCATGGCATAGGGAGATTTATTGGTCAAATGTGCAGGTCGACCACATCAAAAGGGGATAAATCTCTCCTCTCATTAAGGGGAGGTTCCCTATAAATATAAGCTGCTATATACTATATATATAAGCTGAAAATAACAGTCAGGGTAGGATAATGCCATCCATCTCCCTTTTTTCAGAGATGATGTTCATAGACAAGGGAGAAATCGTGGTGAAATGACAGAAGGCAATTCTCTTCTTTCAAAAGTGGTCTACAACAAACAGCAGGAATTCTTTCTGGTAGTGATAAGTAAATGTAACAGGGCACAATAACCAGCAAAATGAGGTGTAGCACAAAGTCTCCACCTCAACTGCCAAAGAGTGAAATACGAAGGACAATGGGGGCACAAAGTCATCCAAAGATCCTTTAAATAGAAACAAAAAATAAACACACTCTCCACCTCAACTGCCAAAGAGTGAAATATGAAGGACAATGGGGGCATAAAGTCATCCCAAGATCCTTTAAATAGAAACAAAAATAAACACACTAAAGACAATTGTGGCAGCACAAAGTCTCTCCATAGTCGGCTTTAGGACACCTTCTTGGTTACTTCCACTAGTTCTGCTTATTTAATTAAATGGACAAGAACGCATTCAGAAAATAGACATAAGAATAATTTCTTCAACAACACAAGTTATTCCAACACAAAGTCTGAAAGGTTACTTGCTTTCTCATTCAAATAACAAAATATGATTAACAATCTGAGCTCAAAGTCTCAGTAATGCCTTTCAATTTGGGCAAAGTTTTGCTTCTAATAACAAAAATATCTACTTTAAAATAATAAGAGAGATTACAATATATAGCACTCCAAGAAAGACTTAGGTGCTTTGTTTCATGGAATGGCCCATGCTGCATTCACTACCTTGAATGCATTTTCAGTTCTGTCAAAGACCCATGCTGAAATAGGGTATCAGCCTTAACTGGGGCATGTTAATTCATCTCAAATGTCCCCTCTAAAGTATGGGTTGCTTGGTCCTCTTCCTGATATTTGTGCAGTTGTCCACTTCACCTTTAATGTCCACTTGGTGGACAGTTTCACCAACCAGAAATAACTCATGCATATATATTTATGATGTTTCCCACTTGTTCTTTCTTCTCTTAATGCATTTTATCTCTTCCTCATGATCTAAGCTCTCGAGCTATCTCTTCCCTTTTTGCTGGCTCTTTCAGCTTCTTCTTCAGCTGATCGCTGAGTTTTTTCTCAGGTCTGTGCCACATTTGAAAATAAACGGGCATTTTGTTACCTTAAATTTTACATCTACAGGGACGTCATTGGTCACTTGAACCACGTTGAAATTTGAACCTTTGAACCATGAGATTTCATTGGTTCAATGGTTCGGGCAGTCCTATCGGCTCCTTGGTTCAGTTGGCTCCTTGGTTTAGTTAGCTCCTTGGTTCAATCAGTTGAACTATTTTTTAAACTTATCTCTAGAATCTTCTATTTCCTTCCTTTGCTCGAAGCTTCTTTGTGAACTTTGAACTTTGTGAACTGATTGAACTCTTTGAACCATTTGAACCTATGAACCATTTCGATTCAAATTTCAATGGTTCAACAGTTCATCCTCTTTCTTTGAATCCTTTTATTCTTCTAAGTCTCTCAAACTTTATTTAACCTTGAACCATTTAGGTTCAAAGTTCAACGGTTCATTCTCTTTTTTTGAATCTTTTGTTCCTTTGAACTTTTTGGATCCTTTTCTTTTCTGTTGAACTCGTTGAACCTTTGAACTTTGAACTCTTTTGGTTCAAGGTTCAACGGTTCATTCTTTGTTCTTTGAATCCTTTGTTCTTCTAAGTCTTTTGATCTTATTGAACTCATTAAACCTTTAAACTCGTTGAACCATTTTGGTTCAAGGTTCAACAGTTCAACCTTCACTCTTCGAACCTTCTTTTCTTTCAAGTCCGCCGAACTTATTGAACTTTAGAACTTGCCGAAGTCTTCAAACTCGTTGAACTCTTCAAAGCGGTTGAACTTCTTTGAACTCGTTAAGCGCTTAACTCCTTTTAAACATATGAACTCATTGAACCTTTGAACCTTTTGAAGCGGGGTTCAATGGTTCAATTGTTCAAGGGTTCAATCCATTAGTTTGAAGCCTGCTGCTAAGTCTTTTGATTGAACCTCGGCATTGAACTAGCCTTGAAAATGCTTAAGTGTTGGAACTTCTTTCTAAGAAAGCCTACCTGTTGAGCCTGTGAGTTCTTTTAGCTGAGAAGACTTGAATAATCAAAGAATTTGAATACTCATAACATTTTTTGAGAAGGGAAGAGAGAATTTTGGCCTACAAGACCAAAATAGTTCATATGTTGTCCCCAAAAACAAGTGACGGATTTTGGGAACAACAGCTAGCTCTAGTTGGGGAACTCCAATTGATTCCAAAAATAATCGAAGGGAGTAGAATCCAAAATCTCCAATGCCTTCAAGTATGCCATTGGGCTATGGAGTCATGCTATCCAAAATGAAAGGTGCCAAAAAGAAATGAAAATGAAAAGCACCAAACAGAACTAAAGACTATACAAATATACATATGTACAATCATACTTATTTGATACTTCGAGAATTAAAGTGCTTTAGATGCTTCCCACTGTGTGGTAGTGAAAATGATATTTTATCTTGATATATTAGCAATAAACCATTTTCTCCCTAGAAATGATGATTGGTGACTGGACCTCTCCACTAGGAATCAAATTTTCTGTGCATTCTTTTTGGTTCTCTCCTCTTGCCCTACAGCAAGACTTGATTTTCAGTCTAAAAATCATGAATCCTTGTTCTCTTATAGAAAATTTTTTACCTGATTTTTAAATGCAATAATATGGTCCATTAGCATAATTCATTGTTCTTTCGGTTTAGTCCAACACATGATTTTATTGTCCCCCTCAGATACCTACCAATGATTGGCATTGTTAGGAACACTTGGTCGATAAACTAGCTTGATAGTGTACTTCTACTCTTCAAAGTCTTTGTGAGGAACCATGAGAGTTGTAGAGACAACCAATGAATCTGCATGACCATGAAGCTCTTTGGGCACTGTGAATATATTGAAAGCATCAAAACTTTGAATACAGTCCCATACTTGATTGTGGTAATGGCACAATCTTTTGTTCTTAGTTTGACACAGGTTCCTCACCTGACAAACCACTAGCTCAGCATCTCCTTTAGCGTGAAAGAGTTTGACACCTTTGTCTTGAGTAGCCTTTAACCCGAGTAATAGAGATTCATACTCGACAGTGTTGTTGGTGTTGTTAAACTGCAACTTGTATGAAGAAGGAAAAATATCTCTTTGAGGAGATATTAGAATAATCCCAGCTCTAGCACCGATAGAAGAGTAGCTGCCATCAAATTCCAGAATCTAGACATTATCATAAACTAATCTTTTTTTAGATTCCACCTAGTCAGAGAGGGAAGATTCTTCTGCACTTGCACTACATCCTATCAATTCTTTTGCTATTTTATTTGAATCGATTGTTACACTGTCACATTCAAAAATTTCATCACATGCCACATGAACCTCCTCCATAGTCAGGAAGTAATTACCTACACATGAAGACTCAAACATAATTTGAGCTTTAGGTGCTGATATTTGAGTGACAACATATTTTACTTCCTTCTCAAGGAGCAATCTCTGCATTATGCCTTTGACAAGGATCCTTGCTTTAGACAGGTCCATACTTAACTCGCCACCAACATCCTTGTAAAAATTTCACCCAAGAAGAATGTTGTATGAGGCTAGGACATCAGCCACCAAGACTGTTATCTTAATTCTCTTGTCTGGGAATGCCGCAAATGCAAATTGGGCATCCTTGATTTGTCCCAGTAGTGGCACTTATTTGTTCTCCATGAAGAAACATCTCCCAAATGTCTTGGTTAGTGTGAGACCAAGGGATTTAGCTACTTTGGTGGGTATAACGTTGTCAGATGCACCTGAGTCTATGATGTAATTATTCAGCTGGTGATCATTTATGAACAAGGAGACATAAAATAGTTCTATTTTCTCAGGGGCTTCTGGAGGAGTAATGACAAGGTTATTCTGAGTGGATGTGTTCTTAGGGGGACCAAGAGTTATTTTTAGAATTTCTTGTCCTTCAAGGATGGTTTTATTCTTCACACATTGAACCAACTTATCCAATTGCTCAGGGTTGGATTGCAGGAATTCAAATTCAGACATTTGAATTTTGGTTTTCTTCACATGGTCGATTATGTCAAATATTTGAAACAAATTAGGAATAGGGAAAAAAAGTTCATCCTTCTAGTTTTTTGGGGGTGTGGGGCTAGTCTATGAATTTGAAGTTGAAGATGAAGGAATGTTTGAGGTACTTACCTTTTTAGCGATCACCAGGTACTTTGATTGAAAAGGTAGAGTGGTTCCCTGCTTAACAATTGAAATTACTGGTTGAGAATGCTCATCTATTTTTTTCTTATCAACTTGCTGGGCTGACTGGTTTTGAGACTATGTGAATACAATGTATACACCATCAAATGCTTCACCTTTAATTTTGGGTTCATCTTGGTAATTCAAGAAACCAATGTTGGATTCACTAGTTGATTCTTCTTGGTCTACTACAAAGAGATCAACATCATCTTCTGAGTTCAACTCAGGCTGGAAGGAAAAATCAGATTCTATCTCAAGATATCCAATTGTTGAATTGGTTGGAGGTTCTTCAATGGCAAGGTTCCCATGTGAGGGAGGAAGGTGATTTGGCTGCCCTTGATTCTTGGTAGCATTGCCTTGGTATGATTGATTGGAAAATGTTCTCCTTGGTATATCTCTGTATGAAGGAGCAACAAACATTTGTTGCGCTATTTGCCTTTTGAGAGCTAGTAACTCATTTTCTAGCTTTTGTACAATTGGATCAGTGGTGCCTGGAGATGGATATTTAGAGGATGAAGAAGATTTATCTCTATTAGTATCTCTCCTTATCTTTCTTACCAATATGAGATCATCTTCCACCTCAGTGGCCAAATCTTAAGCAGCAGTAAGGTCTATGTGGCCAGCCCGTCTCAGTGGAAAACTTACTTTTGAAAGCTGAGAACTGATGAAAAACATTTAAGGTTCTTAGCTATTGGTTGAGAAATGGTAGGAATCATGTTCCTCAACTTGTCAAATTTGGCTATGAAATCTCTCATTGGTTCATGAGGCTCCTTCTTCATTTGTGTGAGCTGGGTCAGCAGGGCATGCGCATTGTTGGGTGAATATTTTGTCAATCAGCGTACTAATCAACAAAATAGGTCTGATCAACCACAGCAGGAAGATTGGTCGACCAGGTGTGTAGCTTTACTACATCAACCAGAGACAAATCTCTCCTCTCATCAAGGGGAGGTTCCCTATAGATACGTAGGAGCTATATACAAAATAAGTAAGCAAAAAATAACACATGGGGGTAGAATAAACCATCCATCTCTCTTATTTCAGAGATGATGCACACAGACAAAGGAGAAAATCTTGGTGTAAACACTGAAGGCATTTCTCTTCTTTCATAAGTGTTTTTGCAAGAAACAGCAAGAGTTTCTTTCAGATAGTAAAGTAACCAGTAATCAAAAGGGCATAGTAATAGCAGGATGAAGCAGAATGCAAAGTTTCCACCTCAACTGCCCAAAGAGTATATCACAAAGGATAATGGGGGCACAAAGTCACCCCAAAATCCTCAACACAAAAGGAAAAGAAAAACACAGACTGAAAGCAATTGTGAAAGCACAAAGTCTTTCCACAGTTGATTTCATGACACTTCCCTATTACCTTCACTAATTCTGCTTACCAAATTAAATGAATAAGAACACCTTCAGAATACAGACGTAAGAATGATCTTCTAAAATGATACAAGCCAGAATAGCACAAAGTCTGTAAATGACCTATTTTCTCATTCAGATAAAAATAAAAAATGAAATTACAACCTGAGCTCAAAGTCTCACTCTTCTTTCAAAATGGGCAGAATTTCGTTGTTATAAAATGAAAGTCTCCCTTACAAATGAGAGAAAAAATAAACTTATAACAACTACCCAATGATTGGTGCCTTTTTCCATGGGATGGCTCATGCTGTAGTCAACATCTTTAATGCATCTCTAGTTTTATTTAGAGAGACCATGCTGAGAATAGTGCGCTGCCATAACTATGGCGTGTCCCATCATCTGATATGCCTCCTCCTTGGTATGGATCGTCGAGTCCTTTTCATATTAATCTTTACTTCATGGAAGAAAATAGGCCACATCCTTGGTTTGGTGCACTCAGAAGTCTACTCGATCCACTATTCCACCTACTGGAAATAACTCTTTCAAAGACATTTTTGGTCCTTTGCATCGATCTTCTCTCTTTGAGTCTTTAGGCTCTCTTTTCAGTCGATCACTTGATTCAAGTTGAACCTTAAACTTGTTGAACCACTGAAAGTTTATCGGTTCATCAGTTCATTCTGTCTCCTTTGTTCTATCACTTTTTGGTTCAATCGCTTCTTCACCCTTGGTTGAACCATCCATTGAACCACTTGTGTGTTACTTCTTCTTTGACTGAGGCCACCTTTGAACTTTTGAACCATGTTGAACCATTGAACTCTTTCAATTCAAAGTTAAATCAGTTTATTGGTTTATTTTGTGTTTCACTCAAATGCTACTTCCTTTATCTTTCTAAGCTCTGGTTGAACCTTTGAACCTTGAACACATTGAACCTTTCAATTCAAGGGTTCAATGGTTCATTTGGTTCATCCGTTGAAGCCCTTTTTTGTCTAAGTCTGTGAAAATTCTTTTTTGTGTCTTTGTTCAGCGTTTGGAACATCTCAGAGGGAAGGTGTCCCTTCGAGATTTTAAAACAGTCCTTTCTCTAACGTCAGGTGTCCCCTGCAAGGGCACTTGTCCTTCAGGCTTCAACTTCCCTGATGGGCTTTTTCTGTCGAGCAAAAAGCTCGAAAGAATTCCTTCAGAAAAAATGTCTGAAAGAAAGTTTCTTGTTACTTGGCCATTTATTCTTTCCTGTTTCTTCAGACTTTTTCTCTACGTGAATTCCTTCGGACAAAAAGTCTGAAGGAATTTTGCCTTAACATTTTTCCAAGAAAATCTTCTCGAAAGTATTCTTCTGGCCTCTTGGACTTAGCCATTTCCATCAGACAAAAAGTTTGAAAGAATTGTTCCTTTTGAGCCTTTGAACAAATTTGAAGGAATTATGTCTTTTCTTTGACCTTCGAACCAATGCTCCCTGCCCTCCGCAAGGACACTTGCCTTTTTCGCTTTGGGGCAGCCCCTTGAACCTATTGATTGAACCAACTTTGGTTCAAAGGTTGAATGGTTCAATCGACTCATTTTTCGTTATTTAGCTAAGTCCTTTTGATCTTTTGCACCAAGCACGTTGAACCAACTTGGTCGTTGAACCCATTGAACCTTTGAACCAAAGTGGTTCAAAGTTCAATGGTTTAAGCCTTTGTCCTTTATCATTTGTCGATTGAACTCTTTTGATTGAACCGAGGCGCTGAACCAATATTGGAAATGACTAAGTGTTAGAAACTTGTTTTTTTGACTGAACTCACTTGCAAAAGCTTTTAAACCTGTTGAACCTACTAATTTCAAGCATGTTGAGTCTGTAGAAACATATCTGCAGAGTCCATAGAAATCAACCTGTGAAGCCTGCAAAACTTGGCCTGTAGAGTCCGTAGATTTTCTTCTTGCAGAGTCCGTAGATTTCCTTCCTGCAGAGTCCATAGATTCAATCCTGTAGAGTCCGTCGATTTTTGGAAAGCTTGAAAAAAAAGAGGAATTTGGAAGCTCAAAACAAATTTTGAGAAGGGAAGAGAGAAATTTTGGTTTGTAGGTTGTCCCAAAAATGAGTGGCATTTTTCAAGGACAACAGCTGGCTCAAGTTGGGGAACTACCTTCAGTTGAAAACTTGAAACACAGCTGAAGGGAGTAGAAACTAGAATCTCCAGTGCCTTGAAGTGTGCCATTGGGCTACGGAGTCAAGCTACCCAAAAAGAAAGCCTCCAAAAATGAAAACAAAATGAACAAAATAGAGCAAAAGACTATACAAATATACATATGTACAGAGGAACTCATCCGATACTTCAAGAGTTGAAGTGCTTCAGATGTTGCCCATTGTAAGGCAGAGAGAAGAGAGTGCCATCTTGATACTTAAACAGGAAACTATTTTTACCATTGAGCTGATGAATAGTAAAAGGGCCCCTCCACAAGGAATCAAACTTCTTGTGCATCCCCTTTGGTTCTCTTCTCTTGTCCCATAGCAAGACTTGATCTCCAATCTAGAAATCATGATTCTTTGCTTTTTGGTCGAAGAGCTTCTTCACCAGACTTTGATGGGTGGCAATTCTATCCACCACTACAGTTCTCTGCTCATTCAGCTCAGCAAGGCACATGATCCTCTTCTCAAGTGAGCTCTCATACATTTGATCTTCAATTGCCTTAGCCAATTTTAATGCTGACAATTCCAAGGTGATTGGTATCTCAACATTGACACCATATAGAAGTTGGAAGGGAAACATACCAATTGCTCTCTTTGGTGTAATTCTATCTACCCATAGAGCATCAACCAATGCCTTATGCCAAGTCCTTTGGTTGTCATCCACCAGCTTCTTGATGATAGTCACCAAATTTTTATTGCTTGGCTCAGCCTGTTCGTTCCCTTGCGAAAAGTAATCAGAGGAGTGGGAGAGTGTAATTCCATAGTAGAATCATAATTGAGTAATCTCTTGAGAAGTGAAATAGGCTGCATTGTCAGTGACAATTTTGACTGGGATCCCAAACCTAGACATGATGTTCTCTTTGAAGAAATTGCATACTATTTCTGAAGTAGCATGTCTGGTTGGAATTGCTTCCACCCATTTGGTAAAGTAGTATGTTTTCGTGAGGACATAGTCATGTCCAGCACTTGATGACGGGTTTATAGCTCTAATAAAATCAATTTCCCATTGCTGGAATGGCACTTCTATGATCACTGGTTTGAGGGGCAGGGCAGCTAGTTTGGGCCTTCCAACAAACTGCTGGCACAGTTCACATCCCCTTACCCACTTGTATGCATCTTGAAAGAGAGTTGGCCAATAGTACCTGGCTCATAGGATCTTATGGGTAGTCACAAGATCAGAAAAATGTCCTCCACAAGCCGAATTGTGAAAGGACTTCAGATGTTGGCTTTGTTGCTCCTTATCCACACAACGAAGGAACGTTCCATCAAGGCTCTTCTTATATAGGCCGTTGTCCCAGAAGACAAAATTAGTAGTTTTCATCCTGATGGTTCTCCTTTCTTTATAAGATAGGTTTGCAAGACATTCACCATAAGTAAGGAAATGAGCAATACCTGAGTACCAATCATTCATGGTGGAGACAAAGAGGACTATTGGTGTGTCATCCTCATTCACTTCTAGTTCTTCATGTTTTATTCCTCTTGGCTTGTTATCAACAATTAGTTGGCATAGCCCCTTTCCACGTACCAGCTTTGTTGGCTTGATGATCATATCGAACTCCTAGATCTTTGCAACCTAATTGCCTCTTTTCATCCCAAACTCCTGTTGAGTCAGTATAGATTTCACTTTGGTGTCAGGGACCAAGGTAGTAACTTGAGAATTGAGGATGTAGAAACAAAAATGTTTCACGGCCTTCACCACTACGTAAGCATGCTTCTCCATATTTGAGTACTTCAGCTCATGAGCTTTGAGAGGATAGTTCATGAAGGAAATGGGAGATTCCATACCTTCTTTATTCTGTTAAACCAAAATTGCTGAAAGCATATGTTTTGAATCATTGCTATAAATGGTGAACTCTTTGTTATAGTCTGGACAAACCAGAATTAGAGTATGGGCAATGGTAGTCTTGATATCCTCAAAAGCCAACTTGCCTTCTTCAGTCCAGCTGAAGGTGGCCTTTCCCTTCATCATGTTTACAATGTGCCTGGTCTTTTTGACAAATTTGAGGATGAATCTCCATAAAAAATTCACCTTTCCAAAGAAAGAGTGAACAACAGTCTTGCTTGTGGGCAAGGAATTTTTTTGGATAGACTTGACTCTGTCTGAGTCAATATTTATGCCTCATTTAGATACAACGTGCCTGAGAAGTTTTCCCTCTGTTAATTTGAAAACTGACTTCTTGGGATTTAAGGAAATGCCATTCATTCTAGCGATAGCATTCTAGCACTTGTTGCAAATGGCTCACATGATCTGGGCGATGCTTAGAGAAGAAGGTCAAGTCATCAAGATAAACTACGATGAACTTACCCATCTCATCCTTGAAGGCAAGGTCCATTACTCTTTGGAAGGTGGTGCCAACATTTATCAAGCCAAAAGGAATTATTTTATATGCAAACGTGCCCCAGGGCATGCTGAAAGTAGTCTTATGCTGGTCTGTTTCACCAACTTTGACCTGATTATATCTTGAGAAGCCATCTAGCATTGATAACATCTCAGAGCCCGTCACTGTTTGTAGCACTTGATCCATGATTGGCAAAGGATAATTATCCTTTAAGGATGTTTGATTCAAATTCTTAAAATCCACACAAAGGCAAATTTCACCATTCTTCTTTCTTACAGGCACTATATTGGCAATCCATGTGGAATGATGGATGGAGAAGATTATCCTGGCATTTAGCATTTTTTGTATCTCAGATAAAACAGTACCTGATATTTTTAGATTATAATGCCTTGTCTTTTGCTTGTAAGGTGTTGAGTCAGCCTTGAGAGGGATGTTATGTCGAATTTCATCAGGCCAGAGTGATTTCAAGTCAGCATAGGAGTACGCTAGGACATCCATGTATTCATTGAGCAAAGAGGTGAACTTGAAACACTCTGCAGGAGTATAGAATTTCCCAATGTTCACCATCTTGGGGTCTTCCTTGGTTCCCATATATACTTGATCAAACTCTTGAGATGAGCTTGAATCTGTTGGCTACTGTTTGATGAATCTATCATGCTTATCAAATAACTTCTGAAGGGAAACCAGGCCTTTGGGGATCTTATTCCCTTTTAGTTGCAAAAACTCCTCACCTGTGTCTACATTTGATTCAAGAGTTGTTTCACACTTCTGAGGTTTGTTGCCTTCAAAATGCATCCATTTAAAGTTGTCTTTTTACTCTAGGAAGGCAATGATTTGGTCATCATGGTTAAAAACCTACCAATGACTAGCATTATCAGGTACACTAGACCGAAAAACCGGCTCAATCATGTACTTGTCACCTTTGAAATCTAGGTGGGGGACCAAGAGAGTAGCTGAAACAACCAATGCATCCACCCGATCATTGAATTCTCTGGGAACTGTAGAGATGCTGAAAGCATCAAAGTCCTCAAGCTGGTCCCAGACTAGATTACGATAATGATGCAATATTTCATTCTTGGTTTGGTACAGGTTCCTTACCTAACAAAACACTAGTTTGGCATCTCCTTTGGCATGAAGGAGCTCGATGCCTTTGTCTCGAGCAGCTCTCAATCCAAGCAGTAGAGACTCATATTTAGCTATGTTATTCGTGTTGCTGAATTGCAATTTATAAGATAAGGGAAAAATATCTCCTTGAGGAGATATTAACACAACCCTGATTCCTGAACCAGTGGAAGAGCAACTGCCATCAAATTCAAGAATCCATACCTCATTTGATACTGATTTTCTTTTGGATTCTTCTTCATCTGGGGGTGGAGATACTTCCACCCTTGCCTTGTGCTCAGCGAATTCCTCTGTTGTTTCAGCTAAATGCATTTCCAGGCTGTCATCTGCATGAGCTTTATTAGATGTCTCATGAACTCCATTCGTATGCAGAAAGTAGTTACCCATGCCTGAAGACTCAAACAGAATTTGAGCTTCAAGTGTTGAGGTTTGAGTAACCACATATTTCACTTCCTTCTCAGGGAACAACCACTTTATAACACCCTTGACTGGAATCCTCGCCTCTGATAAATCCATGCTCAATTCACCACCAACATCCCTGTAGAAATTCCTCTCGAGAAGGATGCCATATGATGCTGGGATGTCTGCTACCAAGACATGCATCTTGATTCTTTTGTCTAGAAAGGCAACAAATGCAAATTGGACATCTTTAATTTGTCCCAACAGAGGCACTTGCTTTTTTTCCATGGAGAAGCATCTACCAAAAGTTTTGGTCAATATGAGGTCAAGGGATTCGGCCACTTTAGCAGGCATGACATTGTTTGAAGCTCCAAAATCAATGATACAATTATTCAGCTGATGTCTATTTATCAGCAATGAGACATAAAAAGGTTCAGTCCTGCCAAGAGTAGTAGGGGGAGCGATGACAAGGTTGTTCCTGGTAGGTGCATTCCTAGCAGCATCATGTGTCACTTTGGGAATTGCTCGTTCAACAGGGATGTTTTGGTTTTTAATACATTGAACCAATCTATCTAATTGCTCAGGATGGGACTAAAGAAATTCAAATTCAGACATTTGAATTTTGGTTCTCTTTATATGGTCAATGATATCAAATGTCTAGAATGAGCTAGGAGTAGAGGATGGGAGTTCATCCTTTTGATTTTTGAAATGGGGAGGACTAGACTACGAAATTGAAGTAGAAGGCGTAGGGGCATTTGGAGTACTTACCTTTCTCGCAATCACCAGGTCCTTTGGTTGGAAAGGAAGAGCGGATCGTCGCTTAGTAATTGAAACTGTTGGTTGAGATTGCTCCTCTGCTTTCTCCTTATCAGCTTGTTGAGTTGATTGATTCTTAGACTGGGTGAATACATCATATGACCCCTCAGCTGCATTGCCTTCACTCCTGGGTTCATCCTGATAGTTTAGGAAACCAATATGGGAGTCACCAGCTAATTCTTCTTCTTTCTCAGTGAAGAGATTAGTGTCATCTTCAAGATTCAACTCAGGCTGTAATGAGAAATCTGCTTCAACTTCAAGATATCTGACTACTGAGTTGTTTGGAGGTGCCTCAAGGGTGAGGTTCCTCTGTGGAGGAGGAATGCAATTTTGCTGTCCCTGATTCTTGGCAGCATTGCCTTGGTACGCCTGATTCTGAAATGTCCTCTTGGGCATATCTCTGTATGCAGGAGCAGATGATATCCCTTGTGTCATTTTCTTTTTGAGAGCTAGCATTTCATTTGATAGCTTTTCTACCATTGGGTCAGTGGTGACTGCAGGTGAATACTCAGAAGATGAAGAGGATTTGCCTTTATTAGGGTCTCTCTTTATCTTTCCTACCAAGATAAGGTCATCTTCTACCTCAGTAGCCAATTCCTAAGCAACAGTAAGGTCTATGTGTTTGGCCCATCTCAGCAAGAAACCCACTTTAGGCAGTTGTGAGTTGATGAAAAAGCATTTGAGATTCTGAGGCATTGGCTGGGTGACCATGGGAATCCTGTGCCTCAGCTTGTCAAACCTGGAAATAAAATCCCTCATAGGCTCATGAGGCTCTTTCTTCATCTGAGTGAGCTGGGCCAACAAGGCATGTGCATCTTTTGCAGGCTTGAACCTGGGTTTAAATTTGTCTTTCAAATTGTCCCAGTCAGTCATTGATCTAACTTGTAGGTGGTAGAACCAGTCTGCAACAGTGCCTTACAGTGTCTCCACGAATAGCCTGACCACTATGTCTTCAAATTCTACCCCTATTACATCATAGGCTCTGTAATGTGTTCATCAGGTTGAACCTTCCCATCGCCAAAGAATTTGGGGAAATTCTTTCTTGAACTGTGAGGAAGCTCATGCAGAGGTGGAGTCAAATTTAGTGGACCGAAAGAATTACCCTAGGGGCCTTGAGCTATGATTTGATTATGTAAAAGTGGGATCAGTAATCCAGGTGGAGCATGGATAGGTAAAGTTTGGCTAGCAATAGCAAAAGAAGCTTTGCCTTGTGTTGGTGGCCTGGTAGGGCTAGGAAGAAGACTCCTAGTTCGTTTAAGGTGAGGTTGTGGAGGAAACAACTCAAAATTACTCTGTTGCACCAACTCAAAAGCAGGGTCAAAAACACCTTGGGATTTTTGGCCTCTGGTATAACGTGGAGTTTCCAGATTGCAAAACAAAAAAAAAGGAAAAGAATAGGGTCTGCTTCAACTTGAATTTTGAGACTTCAAACTGCACGCTCTTCCCTAGCAGAATCACCAAAAATTGTTGGGTGGATATTTTGTCAATCAGCGTATTGATCAACAAAATAGGTCTGATCAACCACAGCAAGAAGATTGGTTAGCTAGGTGTGTAGCTTTTACTACAACAACCGAAGACAAATCTCTCCTCTCATCAAGGGGAGGTTCCCTATAGATACATAGGAGCTATATACAAAATAAGTAAGCAAAAAATAACACATGGAGGTAGAATAAACCATACATATCTCTTCTTCCAGAGATGATGCACAGAGATAAAGGAGAAAATATTGGTGTAAACACTGAAGGCACTTCTCTTCTTTCAGAAGTGTTCTTGCAGGAAACAACAAGAGTTTCTTTCAGATAGTAAAGTAATCAATAATCAAAAGGGCGTAGTAACAACATGATGAAGTAGAACACAAACTTTCCACCTCAACTGCCCAAAGAGTATATCACAAAGGACAATGGGGGGCACAAAGTCACCCAAGAATCTTCAACACAAAAGGAAAAGAAAAACACATACTAAAAGCAATTGTGAAAGCACAAAGTTTTTCCACAGTTGATTTCAAGACACTTCCCTCTTACCTTCACTAATTTTGCTTACCAAATTAAATGAATAAGAACACCTTCAGAAGACAGACGTAAGAATGATATTCTAAAATGATACAAGCCAGAATAGCACAAAGTCTGTAAATGACCTGTTTTCCCATTCAGATAAAAATAAAAAATGAAATTACAACCTGAGCTCAAAGTCTCAGTCTTTTTCTTTCAAAATAGGTAGAGTTTTGCTCTTGTAAAATGAAAGTCTCCCTTACAAATGAGAGAAAATACAAACTTATAGCAACTACCCAAGGATTTGTGGCTTTTTCTATGGGACGGCCCATGTTGCAATCAATGTCTTCAATGCGTCTCCAGTTTTGTTTGGAGAGACCATGGTGAGAACAGTGCACTGCCATAACTATGGTGTGTCCCTTCATCTGATATGTCTCCTCTTTGGTATGGACCGTTTGGTCCTTTTCATATTCATCTTTACTTCATGGAATAAAATAGGCCACATCCTTGGTTTGGTGCTCTCAGAAGTCTACTCGATCCACTGTTCCACCTACTAGAAATAACTCTTTTGAAAACATTTTTGGTCTTTTGCATCGATCTTCTCTCTTTGAGTCTTCAGGCTCTCTTTTCAGTCGATCGCTTGATTCAGGTTGAACCTTGAACCTGTTGAACCACTGAAAGTTCATTGGTTCATTCTATATCCTTTGTTCTATCGCTTCTTGGTTCAATCGCTTCTTCACCCTTGGTTGAACCATCCGTTGAACCACTTGTGTGCCGCTTCTTCTTTGACTGAGGCCGCCTTTGAACTTTTTGAACCATGTTGAACCATTGAACTTTGAACTCTTTCGGTTCAAAGTTCAATCGGTTTATTGGTTTATTCTACATTTTGCTCAAACAATGCTTCCTTTATCTTTCTAAGCTCTAGTTGAACCTTTGAACCTTGAACCTTTCAGTTCAATGGTTCATTTGATTCATCCGTTGAAGCCCCTTTTTATCTAAGTCTGTGAAAGTTCCTTTCTGCTTCTTTGTTCAGCCTTTGGAACGTCCCAAAGGGAAGGTGTCCCTTCAGGGTTTTAAAATAGTCCTTTCTCTGATGTCAGGTGTCCCCCGCAAGGGCACTTGTCCTTCGGGCTTCAACTTCCCCGGCAGGCTTTTTTTTTTGGGCAAAAAGCCCAAAAGAATTCCTTCAGACAAAATGTCCAAAGGAAAGTTTCTTGTTACTTGGCCATTCATTCTTTCCAGTTTCTTCAGACTTTTTCTCTGGGTGAATTCCTTCAGACAAAAATTCTGAAGGAATTTTGCCTTAACATTTTTCTGAGAAAATCTTCTCGAAAGTATTCTTTCGGCCTCTTTGACTTAGCCATTTCCATTGGACAAAAAGTCTGAAAGAATTGTTCCTTTTGGGCCTTTGAACAAATTTAAAGGAATTTTGTCTTTTCTTTGACCTTCGAACCAATGCTACCTACCCTCCGCAAGGGCACTTGCCTTTTTCACTTTGGGGCAGCCCCTTGAACCTACCGATTGAACCTGTTGATTGAACCAACTTTGGTTCAATGATTCAATGGTTCAATCAACTCATTCTTCGTTATTTGGCTAAGTCCTTTTGATCTTTTACACCAAGCACGTTGAACTAACTTGGTCGTTGAACCCATTGAACCTTTAAACCAAAGTGGTTCAAAGTTCAATGGTTTAAGCCTTTGTCCTTTATAATTTGTCGATTGAACTCATTTGATTGAACCGAGGCGCTGAACCAATATTGGAAATGACTAAGTGTTAGAAACTTGTTCTTTTGATTGAACTCGCTTGTAGAAGCTTTTGAACCTGTTGAACCTGCTAATTTCAAGCATGTTGAGTCTGTAGAAACATATCTGTAGAGTTCGTAGAAATCAACTTGTCAAGCCCGTAGAACTTGGCCTACAGAGTTCATAAATTTTCTTCCTGTAGAGTCCATAGATTTCCTTCCTACAGAGTTTGTAGATTCAAGCCTGCAGAGTCCGTAGATTTATAGAAAGCTTGAAAAAAAAGAGGAATTTGGAAGTTCAGAGCAAATTTTGAGAAGGGAAGAGAGAAATTTTGGTCTATAGGTTGTCCCAAAAATGAGTGGCATTTTTCGGGGACAACACGCATCTTCTATAGGCTTGAACCTTGCTCCGAATTTGGCTTTGAGAGTGTTCCAGTTAGTCACTGACTGAGCCTGTAGATGGTAGAACCAGTCTGCAACAGTGCCTTATACTATTTTTACAAACAGTCTGACTGCTACGTCCCCATACTCCACACCTATCATGCCACAGGCTATGTTGAATGCTGCAATATGTTTATCAGGATGAACTCTTTTATCACTAAAGAACTTGGAGAAATTTTTCTTGGAACTGCGAGGTAGTTCATGTAGAGTTGGAGTTAAATTGAGTGGACCAAAAGAGTTATCCCAGGGGCCTTAAACTGCCATTATTTGATTACTAAAGGGAGGGATAACAAATGTCTGAGGGGTATGTATTGACAAATCTGCGCTAACAACAAAAATATATGCTTTGCCTTGTAATGGAGAATTGATGTTGGTAGGAGGGAGACTCCTAGTTCGTTGAAGGTGAGGTTGTGGAGGAAACAACTCAAAATTGTTCTACTGCACCAACTCAAAAATAGGGTCAACAACACCTTGAGCTTTCTAGCTTCTTATATAATGTGGAGCTACCAAATTGTAAAACTAAAATGGATAAGGATAGGGACTGCTTCAATTTGAAGATTGAGGTTTCAAACTGCACAAAATGATCTCCAGCAAAGTTGCCAAAAATTGTTAGCATGGAGCTGGGAGAGAATTGAATTTTGAAATGAAATGCTCGATCTCTAGCATCTCTAGTTTTGTAGCTCAGAGTATATAATGGAAATGGATAAGGCTATAATGATAATGGGTAAGACACAAGTGATTCTTCAATTTGAAGCTTAAGGCTTCAAATTGTGTAAAATTATTATGTCCCTTGCGGAGTCACCAAAAACTGTTGGCATGAAGGTGGAGGAAAATGGTAATGGAAAAAGACTTGGAATAATGAAGAAAATGGATAAGGAAAAAAATTGAAACTACTCGTTCTTCCCTAGCAGAGTCGCCAAAAATTGTTGGATGAATATTTTGTCACTAGCTAACTGATGGGCAAAATAGGTGTTTCCACCACAGCATAGGGAGATTTATCGACCAAATGTGTAGGTCGACCACATCAAAAGGGGACAAATCTCTCCTCTCTTCAAGGGGAGGTTCCCTATAAATATGAGGTGCTATATATATATATATATATATATATATATAAAAGCTGAAAATAACACTTAGGGTAGGATAACACCATCCATCTCTCTTTTTTCAGAGATGATGTTCACAGATAAAGGAGAAATCTTGGTGAAAGGACAGAAGGCACTTCTCTTCTTTCAAAAGTGGTCTACAACAAACAACAAAAATTCTTTTTGGTAGTGATAAGTAAATGTAACAGGGTGCAATAACCAACAGAATGAGGTGTAGCACAAAGTCTCCACCTCAACTACCAAAGAGTGAAATATGAAGGACAATGGGGGCACAAAGTCGTCCCAAGATTCTTTAAACAGAAATAAAAAATAAACACAATAAATATAATTATGGCAGCACAAAGTCCCTCCACAGTTAGTTTTAGGACATCTTCCTGGTTACTTCCACTAGTTCTACTTATTTAATTAAATGGACAAGAATGCATTTAGGAAACAAACATAAGAACAATCTCCTCAAGAACACAAGCTATTCCAGCACAAAGTCTGAAAGGTTACTTGCTTTCTCATTCAGATAATGAAATATGATTAACAATCTGAGCTCAAAGTCTCAATAATGCCTTTTAATTTGGGCAGAGTTTTACTTCTGATAACAAAAAGATCTCCTTTAAAATAATAAGAGAGATTACAATATATAGCACTCCAAGAAAGACTTGGACACTTTGTTTCATGGAATGGCCCATGCTGCATTCAATGCCTTGAATGCATTTTCAGTTCTATTAAGGAGCCATGCTGGAATAAGGCATCAGCCTTAACTATGGTGTGTCAATTTATCTCAAATATTCCCTCCAAAGTATGGGCCACGTGGTCCTCTTCATGAAATTTGCACAACTGTCCACTTCACCTTTACTCATTGGAGAAAAATGGGCTATGTCCTTAAGTGTTCTCGCTCTCTGATGTCCACCTAGTGGACTATTTCACTAACTATAAATAACTCCTGTGCAAATATTTTTGGTCTTTCCCACTTGTTCCCTCTTCTCTTAAGGCATTTTATCTCTTCCTCATGATTTGAGCTCTCAGGCTATCTCCTCCCTTTCTGTCAGCTCTTTTGGCTTCTTCAGCTGGTCGCTGAGTTTGTTCTCAAGTCCGCACCACATTTGAAAATAAATGGGCATTTTGTTACCTTAAATTTTACATCTGTGGGGACATCATTGGTCACTTGAACCACGTTGAACCTTGAACCTTTGAACCATGAGAGTTCATTGGTTCAATGGTTCAACGGTTCAGGTGGTCATAACGGCTACTTGGTTTAATCAACTCCTTGGTTTAATCGGCTCCTTGGTTCAGTCAGCTCCTTGGTTCAGTCAGCTCCTTGGCTCAATTGATCGAACCATTTCTTCAAAGTTGTCTCTAGAATCTTCTGTTTCATTCCTTTGCTTAAAGCTTCCTTGTGAACTTTGAACTTCATGAATTGGTTGAACTCTTTGAACCATTTGAACATATGAACCATTTCGGTTCAAAGTTCAATGGTTCAATAGTTCATCCTCTTTCTTTGAATTTTTTTATTCTTCTAAGTCTCTCAAACTTTATTGAACCTTTGAACCTTTAACCATTTCGATTCAAATTTCAACGGTTCATTCTCTTTCTTTGAATCTTTTGTTCCTTCAAACTTTTTGGATCTTTTTCTTTTCTATTGAACTCGTTGAACCTTTGAACTTTAAACTCTTTTAGTTCAAGGTTCAATGGTTCATTCTTTGTTCTTCGAATCCTTTGTTCTTCTAAGTCTTTTGATCTTATTGAATTCATTGAACCTTTGAAATCGTTGAACCATTGTGGTTCAAGGTTTAACGGTTCAATAGTTCAACCTTCATTCTTTGAAGCCTTCTTTTTTTTTAAGTCTGCCAAACTTATTGAACTTTAGAACTTGCCGAAGTCTTCAAACTTTTTGAACTCTTCGAAGCGATTAAACTTTTTTGAACTCGTTAAGCGCTTAACTCCTTTTGACCCTTTAAACTCATTGAACCTTTGAACCTTTTGAAGCGGGGTTCAATGGTTCAGGGGTTCATTCCATTTGTTTGAATCCCGTCACTAAGTCTTTTGATTGAACCTCGACGTTGAACCAGCCTTGAAAATGCCTAATTGTTGGAATTCCTTTCTGAGAAACCCTGCCTGTTGAGCTTGCGAGTTCTTTTAGTTGAGAAGACTTGAATATTTAAAAAAATTGAATACTCAAAATATTTTTTGAGAAGGGAAGAGAGAATTTTGCCTTGTCGGACCAAAATAGTTGACATGTCCCCAAAAATAAGTGATGGATTTTGGGAACAACAGAGGACATAGATCATGATGAAAAAATCAACAAAAAGAAGAACAACAAGAGCAACCACCATCGATGGAAGAGAGAATGGTTCAAGGTTTAGAAGGAAGAAATGAAGGAATCAAGGTTGATGTTTCAAATTATGGAGGAAATTTAAAAACAGAGGAGTTGATATATTGGATGAATAGCATGAAGAAGTTCTTCGAGTGGAAGACTATGAGAGAAGACAAGAAGGTAAAGTTTGCATGCATGAAATGGAAAGGTCATGCAATGATTTGGTGGGATCACCTATAGAAAGAGAGATAAAGAAAAGGTAAAGAGAATATTAATCAATGGAAAAAGATGGAGAAGAAGTTGAGGGAGAAATTTTGACCTGTGGATTATGCACAAATTCTATACAAAAGATTTCAAAATTTAAGGCAAAAAGATCATAATATATAGATGAATTTAATAAACTTTCTATACGAGTGGAGCATGATGAAAAAGAAGAGCAGATGGCTGCAAGGTAAGTAAATGGTTTAAAATTTTCTATTCAAGATGAATTAAGCATGCATATAATACTTAACATGGAAGAGGCTTATCAATTAGCTTTGAAGGCAGAACAAAACAAAATAGACAGAATTTCAGAAAGACATCTATTGGTCCAAAAAGAGGTGGATCCCCTCCAATAAGGGGATGAGGAGGGTTTAATACCACCAGAGGTGGATTTAATGCCAATAAAGGTGAATCGTCACATGGTGCAAAAAGGAAAGATGATAATAAGCAAGGGTTTCAATACTAACAAAGAAGATTTCAGAGAGGATGAGGTTATGGAGGTGCTAGAGGATGGTTTCTAAATTACCGTAGATCTTATGTCTGTTATAGATGTGGAGAAGAAGGGCACATAGCGTTTGAGTGTCCACACTATCAAGATCAAGAAAGGAGGCAAACAAATCATCCAAGAGTAAATCTAGTTGAGGCGAAATAGAAGAGCAAAATACTAAAGTTGTACCAGCTAATTTAGGATAGCATCTCATGATGAGAAGAACAATGATTGCTCTAAGGAAGGATCAAGTGCAGAATAAAGAAGGTGGTGATGCATGACTGTGATCAAATATTTTTTGAACAATATATACTTTGGGTGGAAAGGTATGCAAAGTAATTATAGATGGTGGTAGTTGTGAAAATATGCTTTATAAAGAAATGATTGAGAAACTAAATATATAATTTGAAAAGCATCCTAATCCTTATCACATTTTATGGTTTAAGAAAGAGAATGAAGTTATAGTGGATAAAGGTGCTTAATCAAGTTTTTTATAGGAAAGAGTTATAATAAAAAAATATGATGTGATATTATTCTAATGGATGCATGTCATGTGTTGTTGGAAAAACCATGGCAATTTGACAGGAAAGTAGTTCATGATGGAGCAAAGAACACATACACTTTTTGTAAAGGTGGTACAAAGGTAGTTTTGTTACCTCTTAAAGAGGAAGAGAAGACATAAATCATGCTTTGTACTAAAATAATTATCCAAGATATGAAGGTAGCGGTTGTTATGAATTAGTAGCAAAGAATGAAGAAACAAAAATAGTGCCAATACCAAAAGAAGTAGCAAGAGTATTGAAAGAATATGTAGATGTTATGCTTGATGAGTTACCAAATGGTTTACCGCCGAAGAGAGATATTCAGTATCACATTTATTTGATTTCACAATCAACTCTATCCAATCAAGAAACTTATAGGATGAGTCCAACAAAACATGCATAATTAAATAAATAGGTTACTAAATTACTAAAGAAGAAAGTGATAAAAGAGAGTATGAGTCCATGTGCAACACCAACGTTACTAACTCTAAAGAAAGATGGAGGATGGAAAATGTGTGTGGATAGTAAAGCAATTAATAGAATTACAATAAAGTATAGGTTTTCTATACCTCATTTAGATGATATGATGGATGTGCTTGCAAGAGCAAAATATTTTACCAAGATTGATCTAAGGAGTGGTTATTATCAGATTCAAATTCGTGAAGGAGATAAGTGAAAAACAACATTCAAGACTAGGGATAGCTTATATGAGTGGATGGTGATGTCATTCGGATATTTAATCCACCTAGCACATTTATGAGGGTGATGAATACAATGTTACTAAAATATATTGGTTTTTTGTGGTTGTTTATTTTGATATTCAGTAAGACTAAAGAAGAACACTTACAACATTTGAGAATGGAAATGGATTTGTTAAGAAAAGAGAAGTTGTATGCAAATTTAAAGAAGTGCAGGGTTATGCAGAATAGTTTCGTGTTTTTGAGATTTGTAGTTTCAACAGATGGTGTGAAAATGGATGAAGAAAAGATAAAGATAATTGTTGAGTGGCATATTCCAAAAAGCATCACAGAGGTAAGAAGTTTGCATGGTTTAGCAACTTTTTACGGAATATTCTTAAAATTTTTAGTAGTATTGTGGCACCAATAACAGATTGCATGAGAGGGAAAGAATTTGCATGGACTAGATCAGCTACAAAAAGTTTTGAAAATTTGAAGAAGATTATAGAAAGACTAATTTTAGTATTACCAGATCTTAACAAAGTATTTGAGGTTGATTGTCATGCTTCATTTGTGAGAATTGGTGCTATGTTTAGTCAAGAAGGAAAGCCAATAACATATTTCAGTGAGAAATTGAATGAGGTAAGAACAAAGTATTCTACTTATGAGGTTAAACATTATGCAATTGTAAAAGCATTAAGACATTGGAGGCATTATCTAGTGCCTAACGAGTTTATACTGTTTACAGATCATGAGGATTTGAAGTACGTGAATACACAAAAGAAGTTGAATAGTAGGCATGCAAAGTGGATATCTTTTTTGTAGGGTTATATTTTTACGTTTAAGCATAAATCAAGAAATTAGAATTAGGTAGCTGATGCATTAAGCAGGAGGGTAGCATTATCAACTACTATGGTGAGTGAAGTAATTGGATTTGAAGCTATTAAAGAATTATATGATACTGATCCATATTTTGGAAAGATGGTTGAACAGTGTCGAAATCCATTAACAGATGGGACAAATATTATTCATGATGAGTATCTTATACAAGAAGGTTATCTCTTCAAAGGGAAATAATTATGCATTTCAGTTGGGTCTCTACGAGACAATATAATAAGAGAATTACATAGTGGCGATTTGGCTGGACATTTTTGTAAGACGAAGACAATAGCTTTGGTGGAAGAAAAGTATTTTTGGATAAAGATGAAGAGAGATATGACAATGTATGTTTCAAGGTGTAGAATATGTCATGTAGCTAAAGGACGTGCACAAAATACTGGACTATGCATGCCATTACCAGTTCCAAGAGGACCATGGAAAGATTTGAGTATGGACTTTGTGTTGGTATTTTCAAACACACAAAGAGGTAACGATTCAATTTTTGTTCTTGTAGACATATTTTTTAAAATGGTTCATTTTATTACATGTAAAAAAACCAATAGAGTTACATAATTATTTTTTATGGATATTGTGAGATTGCATGGTGTTCCAAAAACTATTACTTCAGATAGGGACACAAAATTTCTACGTCATTTTTGGAGGACTTTATGAAAGAAGATGGGTACTAAGCTACAATTTAGTAGTGCATATCACCCACAAACAAATGGATAAACAAAAGTTATGAATACGAGCTTGGAAAATTTATTGAGATGCATAGTGAGAGAGAGAAGATCAATAGAAAAATCACATTTTCAAATTGTTTATGGGAGAAATCCTATGAGTATTTTAGATTTGGTACAATTGCCAATTGTAGATCGAATTAGTGATGATGCAGAAACATTTGCGAAACATATGCAATAGTTGTAAGGAGTAAGAAGAAAGTTGCAGAAAAGTAATGAGAAATATAAAGTAGCGACAAATGTCAGAACAAGATCCAAGGTATTTGAAGGAGAGTTGGTAATGATTTACTTGAGAATTTTTTTTTCCAAAGTGCACATACAATAAATTGAAGTACAAGAAAATTTGGCCATGCAAAATTGTGAAGAAAATCAATGACAATGCTTATGAAGTGAGTTTACCACAAAATTTTGATATATCTCCAGTATTTAATGTTTCAAATTTATATGAATTCCATGGAGAAGGTGGTGAAGGTGAAGAAGATGAAGAATTAAATTGGCAGCAACAGGGTCCAAAGAAAAAGGACAAGATATAGGTTTTGGATATGAAGACAGTGAGCACAATGCAAGGGAATTATAACAGGGATTTGGTCCAGTGGGAAGGATTGCAGTAAGAAGACAACACTTGGATTATAGAATGGGTGCTGAAGAAGATTGACAAGGACAAATGGCAGCAGTACAATCAAGGCAACTCATGAGAGCTGAGTTGTTTTCAACTAGAGGAGAATAATGCAGAAAAAATAGAGTCCAAAAATTTAGTTTAATAATTTTTTAGGATTTTTCGATTTTTAAAAATTAGATATTTTTAGAACTGAAAGTCAACTTCAGTGGAATTTCATCCCATAGGCTAATTTTGGTGTTTAGATTATTTCAAGATATTTTTAGAGCTACATGTGCTTGCATGCGTGACTTACTAAAAATAACAGTAGCTAAAAATAGAAATTTTATTTTAGATGTTAGGTTTTTTTAGAATTTTTGCATGTCAACTCTAAATTATGAGTTAATGCTTATTTAAGCATGGTGTGGGTTTGTAATTATTTTAAGCAATCAATATGAATCAATTTCTGAGTATTATTTCAAGATCTTGGCCTATTGAAATTTTTCGGTCTTGTATTTTTTTGGGTTCATTACAAATGTACATGAAAAAGAATAGTACATGGTACTTAGATAATACTAAAAGAAGTTTGATTAGTTATTAGCACCTACATGGATGTAATTTTACATACGTGGGTGTAACTTCCTTATATTCTTGGAATTTTCACATGTCAGGATTTACATCTTTCAATTAAATTTAATGGATAAAGTGAGGGATGCTAATGAAAAGTTTAACCTTATTTCTCCTCGATGATTGTATAGGTTCAATGCCCAAACATCGTTGTTGTAGTTGTGTTAAGCTATGTATGTTGTAATCCAATCACGATGGTTTTACCCGTAAATGTGAGTCAAAGACATTGCTTGCACCAAACATTGTGATTGTACGAAATACACTGTTTTGTGTTTTTTCAAATGTATTTGCCAAAAAATTAAAATTTTACAATACTTTTGCAAAAAGGAAATTATAATATACAAAAAATAAAATTTCGTGTAGAGAAAGAAACCACTCCTCTCCTTCGCTGTCCCCCGACCCCAATTTAGTAATTTGCTTTAGAGCACAAATCTACTCTACTCTCTTTGTCTTTTGTCTTTTCTATTGGAATAGAAAATGTTAGACTAAAAAAACTAAGAAGGGATTTGAACTTCAGATGGCTTTTTGTTTCAGAGTTTTACCAAAAAAAATGTTGCCACTTTAACTACATATCACCTAAACATTAAAAATGAACAAGTTGAATTCAAAGTTTTTTTATAAATAATTTTTTTTGGCTTAACACAAAATATAGAGACCACCAACCTTAAGAGCACGAAATATAGAGACCACCAACCTTAAGAGCATGCCTAATTTTATAGTATGCTTTGAGTATGTGGCGATGACCTTGTTGGAGTAAACTTTTAAAATTTATGTGGGATTGTTTGGGCTCCTCCCACTTCCTAGGTTCCTCAAAAAAATTATGCTCTCATATCAAATATGAGCTTTAATGAATAGTATCTTCAACTAAATTTTAAACTATCATACATGTTATTATTGTTGATAATTTTGACCCTACAGGTCAAAATTGCAACCTCTACCATTCGAAACTTTTAGTTCATCTTGTGAATCATTTTTGGGTCTTGAATAGTCTGAAGGAATTGTTCAAGTCTAGATGGTCTCTTTCTTTTGGGAGAATTGTCCAAACAAAAATCTCGAGGGGCATTGTCAAAAGGCCAAGGGGAAAGTGAAAGATAAAATCTGAAGATATAATTCCTTCAGACTTTTTCTTCGAAGGAAATAGACCAATTGGGAGGGACACTTAGCAATTCCTGGGAAAAAATTGCCTGAGCAACAACCGAAGGGAAAAGGAAGGAAATAAAAGTTTGTGGGAAAGAGAGGGACAAAAAGTCTGAAAGAATTCTTTCAGACTGTATGTATTTTTCTATTCACTTTGGAGTTTTCTCTTCAGAGTTTTGTCTTCGTCATTTTCCTGCGGACAAATTGTCAATTGTCGCTTCCTCCTTTCATTTCCCTTCGGGCCTTCCTTTCCTTCAGCGCCTTGTTTATTTATGCGGGTAAATCTCCTGAAAGAATTCTTTCAGACAATTGTCTGAAAGAATTCTTTCAGGAGATTTACCCGCATAAATAAACAAGGCGCTGAAGGAAAGGAAGGCCCGAAGGGAAATGAAAGGAGGAAGAGACAATTGACAATTTGTCCGCAGGAAAATGACGAAGACAAAACTCTGAAGAGAAAACTCCAAAGTGAATAGAAAAATACATGTAGAAGAAAAGTCTACGGAGAAGACACAGATAAACAAAAGGAATATAATAGACATAAATGAAGATCTAGAAAATGCAATGATTTTAACAACCAATAAACAAATTAAAGCGTTCTACATCATGCAAAGTTGCCCAACATAGGATTAGACACATCCAAGATGTGTAACCGTTTCAAACACGACACTTTTAGTTCTAAAAATGGTGACTCGAATGCATGAAGGATCCAAAGGAGTTTAAATTTGGAGATCTTAATGTAGATTTCATGCATGCACTCTTGTTTGTCTCGTTCATCTGAGCCTTTCAAATGTTTTCAATAGTTCAAGTGGAGATCATTGGAGGTTGACTAGTCTTGAGCTCTAGTTGAATAATTGACAAGTGTCACATCCACTCATGCTTTCCACGTAATAAAATATATTCTCACTTTCCAACTTAGCTTCAACTCAATTCAAGCTTGAGTTAAGACATCTAACATTGGCATAGATTTCACACATGAAAAAGAACAACCCAAGCTTGAGCCCACCGTCCATTTTTCAATGCCAAAGAGTTTTCATGCAAGGAAAAAGACAAATTTAGAAGGCTATGATAACACAAATTGGACTTGAGCTGAAGTGGGAGTTGTCCTCTTCTTCTATTTTCAATGCCAACCTCTTAGCTGTTGTATATTTTTCTATATAAGTTGGCTTTTTAGCCTTGAATTGTATCCCTCTTTTGGCAAAACAAAATTCTACCAAAGATTGAGTTGTAACTTTTTTTCAGATTAATAGAAGGACTGTTGTTTTCATATTCTAGCTGCTGGTATAGTGTATTTATGTCATTAATTTGCATAAGTGATAGAGTTTTCTTCCTTGTCAAGTCTTGATTCTTACCTAGTTACTAGCTGATCAGATTATGCATGTCATGTTCTATGTTTGATGTCTTTTGACTGAGTTTTTAGTGGATATTAGTGGTTGGTTAGTACCTTAAATCAAGGCTATTCTTTCATTTCCCTCAAACTTGGATCACCAGATAAAATCTTTTTGTGAAATACTTATGCATATTGGTCAATTGGAGTTAAAAGTTCATCGCTTTCCTTGTCTAAATCAATGTTCTTAGGAGCTCAAATTGAGTGGGTCAATAAATAAATACATGTGTATCACCATCATTGTCAGGATCCCTACTCCCTAAGAGCACACTTGATTACCTTTGTATAAGCAACTAAACACGAAATTTAACTAGAAGTAATATGTAACTAGAATTCAAAAACATCACAGAATATGAGAGACAATACAATCTTGTATTAACACTCTTCCAAAAGGAAATACAATGAAGAAATCACACTCTTCCTACACCTATTGGGCGTACCAGTAATTCTCCCTCAAGAGTTCTCTCTCTCTCAATTACAAACACAATCAACTTAAACACAGAGTTGTTTCCACCAGTCAGTAATTATACTGCCATTACACCAAATACTCAAAGTACTCCAAGTATATCTCCCTGATCTTGCTCCTTGTTGTGTTGCAGATCTCCTTTGACCTTGCTACCTCGTAGATCTCCTTTGACCTTGTACACACACACCTACAGATTAACTGGCCTTACTTACCATGTAAATCTCCCCTGATCTTGCACACCTGCAGATCAACTTGGTCTTGCACACCTGCAAACCTAGATCTTACATACCTTGGAAGAACCCTTGTCCTTGCCTTTGCAAGTCCTTATGATTCTACACATTACAATACAGCCCCATGGGTCTCTTAAATAGATCCCATACAAACAATAATTAGACTTCCTAATTACAATAATTAGAAACACATACTCAAGACTAAAATTAGTCTTTACATGCAAACAATTGGTTCGTTAAACTAACTGTTCGTCTAACTAACAGTTTTGAAACCACACAGGCGATCGACGTCGATCGCTGTCTATCTGGAGATGACCGACGTCGACCGATCCATGACCGATGTCGACAGCTTCTGGTCTACCCCTGACCGACGTCGATTAATGTGACACTCAACAACCTCCTCCATGTTTGCATCAGTGAAACTTTTAGCTCCATAACCTAACAATCTCCCACTTGGAGATAAACAGTTGCACCTATACTTATACTTGTACATCTTCTAATTTTGTTTCCTGGCTTGTATCCCTCTTCAAGTTCAATCTTGAAGACCAACCACCACATAACCTATGGTGCTTCTCCTATCATCCAAGTAACCTACCATATCTGAATCTACATACCCATGTAGAGAAGTGTTTGACCTTGCATAACATGTATACCTGTTGCTGGTCCCTTTCAGATACTTGAGAATCCACTAAACTGCTTTCCAGTGCTTCTTTCTCGGATTGGCCACAAACTTGCTGACAACTCTCACTGCTTGGGTAATATCAGGTCTAGTACACGTGTACTCAATCTCATCATGTGATTTGGGACACTGTTATGTGAACTGTCCATCCATAGGTGTGCTAACCGATTCTGCATCCTGCATATTGAACCTCTCCACTACCTTATTCACATAATCCTCTTGAGACAACATCAACCTGTGACTTTCCCTGTCTCTAGAAATACTCATGTCAAAGAATTTTGCTGTTCCCAAATCCTTCATGACAAACCTCTGAACTAATTTTACCTTTAGCTCAGCAATCTCCTGCATGTGTGACCCTGCAACAAGCATATACACCACATACAGTAACATGATAATGTAGCTAATATTATCCAACCTGGTAAAATAAACACAATGGTCACATTGACATTGACTAAAGCCATGCTTTGTCATACACCTGTCAAACCTTAAACACCATTGTCCTGCAACCTACTCAAGACCATATAACCTAGCCTCACCTGTCCATTCTCTCTTTTATTTAATTTGGGAATCCATTCGTCTTTTAGTGCTTTCTTTTCGACTGGCAACTCTACCAAATCTCTAGTTTGGTTCTTTCCCAAGGAATCAATTTCCTCATTCATGCCATGCTCCCACTGTTTCTTGGATTCTACTTGCATTGCCTCTTCAAAACTTCATGGTTCTTGACCATCAGTGAGTAACACGTTCAAGTAGTATAAAGAAGGGGAATAACGAATTTGAGGCTTACTTACCCTTTCAGTCCTCTATATGGGCATTTGAGACTCCTTGACAGCTTGCTGTCTGCCCAAAATTCGTTCTAATAGTGACCGATCTCAGTCACCTCTGGCCGACCCTGGTCTGCACCCAATCGATGTCGATTCCACCTGATCATCGACGCTGGTTCCCTAACCAACGTCGGTGTCCACCTGGTCGTCGACGTCAGTTCTCTGACTGATGATGGTATCCACTTGCCCGACACCATCGAATCTGGTCTGCACATGACCGACATCGATACCTGCCTATTCGACGTCGGTTCTCACCAGATCGATGTCGGTAACTGTGTTTTCCTATGAGTGATGAATTTTATCCGTGAGCTCACTTTGGATCATAACCCTGTCCAAACTACCCTGCTCAGAATTATTCAGCCGCTTGAGCTGATCTCTGTCCATCATCTTCTTCATGAAAACCAAGGCTTTCCAGTTCTTAAGTTTGTCAAAGACATCAGATTTCTTCTTAAGAACATGCACCTCCTTCTCATTCATGTGACCAAGCCTAAAGAGCCACATCTTCACATCTACATCTGAACTAGATAAACTAGAAGGAGAATCAGTAATACAAGTAGATAGATAAAGAGTACCTACTTTCTTACCACATGCTAATTCAAGTGCACCCTTGGAAACTTTCCAAGATTCCGCTGTGAGAGTTACTGTGCATCCCTCATCACCCAACTTTCCTGTAGAAATTAGACTCCTCTTCAGGACTGGGACATGCATGACATCCTTCAACACCCATGTGTTGCCTGTCTGCAATTTCAGTCACACTTCTCCTTTGCCAACAATTTGACAAGGCTCACCAACCCCTAAATAAATCTTTCCAAAGTCTCCTTGGACGTAATCATGGAAAAATACTCTATTTGGGGTTGCATGGAAAGAGGCAACAAAATCTAAAACCCAAGATTCTGCTTTATCCAAGGAACATATAAGAGCAACCCGTGTAACAATCCCTGCATCATTTGCTTCTTTATTTCCTTCATGTTGATCTTCTACCAACCAACAATCTTTCTTTACTTGCTCTTTCTTTCCATAATTTAGTAATTGATCATTCTTGCCATTGAATTTCTCCATTCTTAGTGTACTTTTTTCTGCCATTGCTTTACTCCCACTCAATCATAAACCCCTGAGAGTGACCTGTAATCAAACACTTAACACGCTCTGACCACCTGTTAGTGTACCTAACCAAGCTCTGATACCAATCTCTGATGAACTTGCTTTGATACCAATTGTCAGGGTCCCTACTCCTTAAGAGCACACTTGATTACCTTTGTATAAGCAACTAAACACATAATTTAACCAGAAGTAATATGTAACTAGAATTCAGAAATATCACAGAATATGAGAGACAATACAATTTTGTATTAACACTCTTCTAGAAGGAAATACAATGAAAAAATCACACTTTTCCCACACCTCTTGGGCGTACCAGTAATTCTCCCTCAAGAGTTCTCTCTCTCTCTCAATTACAAACCAATCAACTCAAACACAGAGTTGTTTCCACCAGTCAGTAATAATACTGCCAGTACACCAAGTACTCAAAGTACTCCAAGTAGATCTCCCTGATCTTGATCTTTGTTGTGTTGCATATCTCCTTTGACCTTGCTACACTGCATATCTCCTTTGACCTTGCACACATACACCTGCAGATCAACTGACCTTACTTACCATGTAGATCTCCCCTGATCTTGCACACCTGCAGATCAACTTGGTCTTGCACACCTGCAAACCTAGATCTTACATACCTTGGAAGAACCCTTGTCCTTGTCTTTGCAAGTCCTTATGATTCTACACATTACAATACAGCCCTATGGGTCTCTTAAATAGATCCCATACAAACAATAATTAGACTTCCTAATTACAATAATTAGAAACGCAGACTCAAGACTAAAATTAGTCTTTACATGCAAACAAGCGGTTCGTTAAACTAACTGTTCGTCTAACTAACTGTTTTGGAATCGCACAGGCGATCGACGTCGGTCACTGTCTGTCTGGAGATGACCGACGTCGGCCGATCCATGACTGATGTCGACAGCTTCCGGTCTACCCCTGACCGACGTCGGTTGGCTTGACCGACGTCAGTTACCGTGACACTCAGCAACCTCCTCCATGTTTGCATCAGTGAAGCTTTTAGCTCCACAACCTAACAATCATTAGATAAGATTTTTGTTCAAGTTTCTCTCTCTTTTTCTGACAATTTGTAGCGTAGAGAAAAGATCTTAATTGATATACTAAAGGGAGCTAGCCCTTAAAATATAGAGATTCAATCCACTGATTAGGTCACCCATAGCCTAGAATTGTTTCCATGCTTCAACAGACTGTGAAGCCTTGAAACTACCGTCACAGAGGTGCAAGTCTGATTGACAACAATTATATAGCCACGAATATTGCACAATTACATTTTAAAATATAAGATAGTGCATAAACAAGAGATCTAGAATAGAATCATGGGTATAACATAATCAACAATTAAAACAATAAATATTTTATGGTGAATTAATCACTTTATATTATAAATTAATTCATATAATTTTATGTGTAACAAATAATTCAAATGAAATTCTAATAGTCTTTCAATTCCATAATTTTATATTCTTGCATCTATTTTAAAATGTATAAAGAGTTTTCAATCTACCTTTTATTATTTTCATTCTAAATGTATTTCAAGTGAATTTGTTGTAAAGTCTAAACTTACTTATATATATATATATATATATATATATATATATATATATATATATAAAATACTACTTTAGGAGGCTCTTCTTCAAATTAGAAGTTAAAGTGCTTCTTTTCTCTTTTTTAGAGAATATTTTAAAATTTTGGTTTCGTTGATGTTAAACTAAATCCCTACTTGTTTACAAAAGAGTTTTAGGTCCTATAAGTGCTTTTTAAAGTTTTGGGTTTTCTCCACCATTAAAATTAGACCATCGGTGTAAAATATGAGTCTCAGCGCATATTTAGCTAAGTGAACCTTCCAATTCCGTATTTGTCTATCCATTCTTCTAATTAATTGATCCAAACAAAGTAAAACAAAGCATAACCTTGTTTGATGCCTACGTTAATCAACCTTCTTTAATTTAGTGTTAGGGATATCCATTCTACCGAACTTTCCTAGAAGTCAACCTAACTTCATCTCTTTTAATTCACTATTTTCAAGAATTTTTCTCTTAATAGATAACCCAACAACTACATCCCATATGACTTAAGATCATTAGCACCAAAGGTATTACAACCCTTTCAATATTAAAGAGGAGTTGGAAAGACTAAAAGAGAGGTTGTTGGTGGGCGAGCATTTTTTTTGTAAGAAAAAGTTGAAAAAACTGACCCTCTTTAACTCTAGCATTGTTGGATGCTGCCATAATGGATGATGCAAGATTGAAGTTGCAGGGAGAATGCAACTGCAACTACCATATTCTAATCTTGTTACATATTTTATCTTTTAAAAAAATATCCAAAAATCATTTTGAACGATATATTATAACGATATTTTATTTTTTATTTTCTTGAGTTCATTATAAATGAGAACTTTTTCTCCAACATAAAATTTAAACACTATATACCAACCAACCACTTTACTATAAAACTTTCTATTTTTTTTTTCAAATTAAAATTCTATCGAAGCCTTTCCAATAGTAAAGACGAGTTTCAAATTCACCCAAAAGTTTGAAATCCGTGCACTGTGAATCGTGGGTGTATGGACAGACAAGGAGTAACCAAATGATCCCTGCAAGTATTTGGTTTGATTCAGAGAAATCAAAAGATATAATACCAGAAGAGAGCGATAATGATAACGTTTTATCGTAGTTGAATGTGAATGAATCACAACACATTTCCCATGCTGGAGCTGGAATGTCATCCATGGCCCGTGTCAAGGCGCTCTGTAGAAAGGCTCCCTTAAAGGAGGCGCTACATATTTTGCTTACCACACACAGCCCTCCCGTGGACTCTTCTACATATCTTCGACTATTGCAGACCTGCATTGCAAAGAACGCCCTTTTAGAGGGCAAGCAAATCCACTCATTCCTCACCACCAATGGATTTACATTCGGTACAAGCACATTTTTTCAAAATAAACTTATCAACATGTATATCAAGTGCAGAAGCGTAGTGGATGCCCGTAAAGTTTTCGATCATATGACAGAGCCGGATGTCTTTTCATGGAATATGATAATTGCAGCTTACAGAAGACATGAGTTTCCTCATGAAGCATTGAAACTGTTTCACCAATTGCAAAGAACAAGTGTGAAACCCGATAATTTCACCTTTGCCAGCATCCTCCCAGTTTGTGCCAAAATGGGAGCTTTGGAACAGGGTATGGAAATCCATCAAAGCATAACCAGAAGTGCGGTTTTGTCGGATGTTGTAGTTCGTAGTGCTCTGATAGATATGTATGCAAAATGTGGAAGAATACAGAAAGCGCGCGAATTGTTTGACGAAATGCCTCAACGAGATGTGGTGTCATGGACTGCAATTATTGCAGGATATGCACAAGATGGACTAGTTGAAAAGGCTTTGGAGACTTTTCAGCAAATGCAACGATCAGGTCTCCAACCAGACCAGTTCACCTTTGCGAGCGTCCTTCCGGCTTGTGCCAAAATGGGAGCTTTGGAACAGGGAATGACCATCCATCAAGGCATAAGGGAAAGCGGATTTTTGTCCAATGGTATTGTTCGCAGTGCCCTAATAGACATGTATGCAAAATGCGGAAGCATAATGAAGGCACGTGAATTGTTTGACGCAATGCCTCAGCCAGACGTGGTTTCTTGGACGGCCATGATTGCAGGATATGCAATGCATGGCTATGGCAAGGATGCCCTCAAACTCTTTGAAGTGATGAAACACACTGGAACATTCCCCAACCATGTAAGCTTCGTTTGTGTTTTATTTGCATGCAGCCATGTAGGTCTGGTGGATGAAGGCTGTAAATTATTCAATAGTATGAGTGACTCCTATTGCATTATGCCTAAAATGGATCATTATGTATGCATGGTTGACCTTCTTGGACGTGCTGGCTATCTTGAGGAAGCCCTCAACTTTATTATCAAAATGCCAATCAAACCTGATAAAGTTGTGTTGATGTCTGTGCTTGGATCTTGTAGATCACATAAGAATATAGCGCTTGGAGAATTTATGACAACTCTCCTTTTTGAGTCAGATCCTATAAATGCTGCACCTTACAATCTTCTGTCAAAAATGTATGCTGAGGTGGGCAGGTGGGGTGATTTTCAGAAGGTAAGGAGATTGATGAAAGATAGAGGAATAAAAAAGATACCTGGATCTAGTTGGATTGAAGTCGGTAAAATTGTACATGCGTTTCATGCAAGAGACAGATCACACCCACAAACACAGGAGATCTATGCAAAGTTGGAGGAATTGTCTACTGAGATGAAGGCAGCAGGGTATATGACAGATACAAGACATGTACAGAATGATGTGGAGGAGGAGGAGAAAGAGTTACTCCTCTGCCACCATAGTGAGAAGATCGCAATTGCATTTGGGTTGTTAAACACGTCCCCTCAAACAACTATTAGAATTGTCAAGAACCTTAGAGTATGTGCCGACTGTCACATTGCAACTAAATTTATTTCCAAGATTGTTGCAAGAGAAATTGTTGTGAGAGATGCAAACAGGTTCCATCATTTCAAACATGGCCAGTGCTCTTGTCAAGATTATTGGTGAAACTGAAGCAAGCTATAAATACAGGCTTGCACTATAACAAGGTGCATTGCATCAGATTTTCAGTGTTGGAAGGAATCAGGTTTTTTTCACAAAAGTATTGTTATTAAGTGTTTACAGAGCTAGACGACTTGATCAAATCATATGTATAGTACGGATCACTCCCCCTGACATACTGATGCAGTATTTGTTAAAGCCCTGTTCACCAATACCATGGTGGAGTCATGACATTGAACTTTTTTCAGGAAGCCTGTACAGCTCTGGAATGAAATGCTGGAGAAGGAGGTGAAATGATGGGTTGCGTGAAAGGAATGGTTCAAGGAAATGTAAAGCTGCTCAGTCAACATGAAATGTGAGAGACGGGCTTACAACCAATCCAATGCTTAGATGTTTGGAATGCCCCTTCAAATGCCCATTGCTTTTCTGCAGAGGTAATATTTTTGTGGAATTCTTTAGTAATATTCTTCTGGTATATGAAAACTATACATAGGATAAATCCAAACGAAGTATATTTTATATTACATTGTAATTAGAAAAACATTCATAACCAGGCCACTGAGTGGTGCAGTACCTGCAGGTTATTGAAATAAGGGCAATGCTGCTTAATAAAAAAGAATTTGTAACCAGAAATTGCAGGGAGAATTTGCCCAAGTCAATAAATCCTTTAATTCGTGCATGGGAATTCAAGCATTCCAAATTTGATCAACATGTTTATGTTGGCATAAAAAAGTGACGAGGGATAGAAATAAATTGTTTTAATGCTGACCTCATGCTGGAAACACTAAAGAAAGGTTTTAAGAGTTTGGATATTCAAGGAAAATTGATAAAACAGCAATAATAGTAGCTTTGCTAAAGTCAGTTGCTGATTGCAGATCCATAGCGCTTGAATAGATATGCATCCTTGTTATTGAGTTCTACATTCCAGTTTGGTGAAAACCTGGGTCGTATGCATGCTAATTCTATAATCTGCAAAAGCCAATCTGCATCAGGGTTTTATGAATCCTGTCTTCCCATTTTCAGGTTAGGTGTATGAAGTTTCTTGTTTTTTGTAAAGAATCAATAATTGATCGTGAAGAAAGTTGATTCAAATTAATGTGGGATGGTATGCAAGGAGATATGTAATTGATTGATTTGTGGGCTATCAGTTTCTTGTACTCAACAAGCTTAGAAATCGGGATCTGAGTCACGACAAAAAAAAGTAGTAAAATCGATAATCTTTGAGGAACAACAATCCCTCATGTTATCTATAGGACCTTTATGAGAAAATGTCAAGACCTTGGAATTTCTTTTGTAGAGGGAATATAAATTTTTTCCTGTGCCGGTAAGTATTGAAATGTTTTTAAAAGCAATTTTTGTTGAATTTGAACATTGGCTTTCAGGTTCAGGATCCAATTTATTATGTAGGATTGACGGAAGGTACTTACACGAAGGAGGATGCCACAGGTCTAGCACGCACAGCATGCTTTGAAAAAGTAATATTTTAAAGTTTGTAAGCAATTCTAATGTGATGCAAGCTGGGTGTTATATTGGGGTTGACACCTGCAATAATCTGGTTATACTTGGCATTCGTGGAACTCATGCAGTCCATAACCTTATTACTGATATGGTCTCTTTGAGCAATGGGGAAGTCTATTTTGATTGTTTCCAGGTTCATTTTGGGACAGCTGAAGCAGCACGTTGGTTCTTTTGCAATGAGCCAGAGACCTCGAGGAATTGACTAAAAAAGCATGAGTTGAGAGTTGATCATGGCTATAATTCAAGGTCATAGAAGCTTGTACTGCAATTGCATCCCCTTAGTAATTCAAGAGGTATGGTTGAATCTGAAAGTGGAATTAACCAAGTTGTATAACATGCTTGTATGTCTTCTAGGATGACGCTATTCCATGGATGAGTGAGGCATCATTAGCAAGGTTACGTAGTGAAATCCTTTTTACTGATTGGTAAGCAGATTCAAGTGCTTATTTTTGTCATCATTCCTCATTTGTTTTATAAGAATATCAGTATGCAGCTTCATACTGTTATACGATTGTTTACTTTGTTTCCTTGTTTGTCTATTATTTCCTTCTTAATTTTCATGGAAAATGTCTTGCATGTGTACTTCTCAATTCATAAGGTCCTTATAATCCATTTTTTAATTTGCATGCATGCTATGTTATATCGCATAATGGGTAGAACTTACCTTTATCATGGGGAGAACGTCCTACCCATAAGTAGGTTGTCCCATTAGGAAGAAAACATTGAGTTTGTGTAAAGCTAGAATTCCCAATAGTTAAAGATACAGCAGGTTTCCATGTGACTTGTGATGTTAATTCCTGTACAATATATATGAAAATTGGTGCAATCCATAAGGAATTGAACCCCAGGACGCTGTTTGTAGGTACAAAATCCAAAATGTTAATCAGCCAATCAGCCCTTTAGTAATAAAAAAATACTAGTTGTGCAAAGCTAGAATTCCCAATAGTTCAAGATCCAGCCGGTTTCCATGTGACTTGTTATGTTAGTTCCTGTACGGTATATTTGAAAATTGGTGTAATTGAACCCCAGGATACTGTTTGTAGGTACAAACTCCAAAATGTTAATCAGCTAATCAGCACTTTAGTAATGAAAAAATAGTAGTTGTGAACGTGATAGCACTGCTCGCATTTGTTGGAAGAACAAGCTTGTATGAATGTCACCTAGACATTTAATGCACGTTCTCTGTCATCGTAGCTCTCTAATCTAATATATGATGCTTGCTTTTCGAAACAGAAGGCAAATATTTTGATAATGAGCATCACAACTGATTTTCATTTTAAGAGTGTCTACAGTTTAGTGAGTGCCAAATTCTATGTTCCAACAGAAAAGCAACTGACAAAGATGATATGAAGTGATTGGAAGAAACAGCAGTAGAAATTGCTTTTTCATTTTCTCATGTTCTGCTTTCCAGTGTTGTTATACAGGCCATGATAACATATGAAGCGACACTTTTTAGTGGCTGCATCATCTGTCTAAATATTTTATCTATTTAACATTTACATCCAAGTCCATAAACAATGCTTTTTACTGAATAATGTTATATGTCACTGTAAGAAAGATGCCTGCAATGGATGGGAGAGAAATTAAATTCTCAGAACAAACTATTTATATGTAGCTATTTAAAGGTGCCAGAGTGTATACCCAAATCCTAAAGGAAATTTCCTGAAAACTTTGTATCAATTCATTAGAAAGGCACAAACAAATTGCCAAGGCTTGCACCTTCAAGTAGGAGGCTAGCACTAATGTATGAATTTAATGGTCAGGGGACTCGTCATTGATTTGCAAAAACTTGTCAAGACTCAACTTTTCTGGATAAACTGCGTGGAAGTTATTGAAGCTTTTGTGTAGAAATGTTCCGACAATGTCTTTCTGCTAAAATCTTAAATGTAAAATTGCAAAAGCTTTCAAGCCGATGCCATGTCATTCCCCTACTGATTTGAGTCACAAAAACTTATTGGTCAATGTCGATTCAGTCCCCTATCAAGTCAACTCAAAAACTCTGAGTCCCTGCCTTGTTTGTATTCATTTTCACTTCCATTTTCTGCTGTTTGAGACATTTTGATTGCGTCTTTCTGCTAAGACTTGAAGGTTCCATCATTTGGAAAATCAATTTCAGCCTTCAAACAGAGGTTTCCATCTTTGACGATGAATTACAGAGTATGATAGTTGATGTGGTGTACCATCTGATTATCAATTGTATTTGCCTATTTACAATTCTACCGTTTACATGAGCATGGTTTCCAACTATTTTGATGTTTAAATGAGGGACTTCTACTGTACGCATTTGCATCTTTTTTTTGGTCAAAATTTGAATATATCATATCTTTAGTCTTAGTTTGTATTGAAATTTGGATATATCATATCTTTAGTTCTAATGTCATGCCTCTGCAGAACATTGCTTAAAACCATTTTTTGAGTAACAAAACCAAAATATTGCTTACAACCACATTTTGAAAAACAAAATCCACATAGGGCATTCCATCGTATTGGAATGTTCTTTGAAGCTGATTTAATCTAGTCTAAAACAAAATTGGAATCTATGGCTCCCAAATACTGGAACTGATTGGAAAAACATCATGTTGTAATGTCCCATTTCATATAATTTTAATAATTAATAAGATTGTTCGAATAATGATTTTAATCATTCGAAAATATAAGACAATTTAATTAATTATTAAAATAGAACTATCTTGGATAATTATTCGAATTACCGGAAAAGTGGTTTTAACCATTTGAAAAATTAAGGTAATTTTAATAATTATTCTAAGGGGTTTTATAATTAATAAATTGTTTGAAAAGTGATTTTTTATCCCTTTAATTATTAGAGCAATTTAATTAATTATTTAAGCAAGGACTTAATATAAAATTATTATTTAATTTGCCAAAAAATAATTTTAATTGTTAATTTATTAAGGCAAGTTATTTAATTAATTCAAAAAGGCCTAAAGTGAAATTAAAAAGGATGTCGGCTTGGGAGTTAAAGCAAAGAAAAGAAAAAGATATCCTAAAAGTTGGCAAGAGAGGGTTCCGAGGTATTTTACCTCCCCAAGGTGGTTCGCCCCCTTTTAGAAGGTACAAACACAAGGTGAAGATCACAATTGAAGATATGCTAAAAATTGATATTGTTTCTTCATGCTTGAAGAAAATATTGGGATGTATGCCTAATAAGTGTTTGCAGATTTGAAGTTGATTATTCTATAAAAGTTGTCTTTTGACGCCACCTATTGCTAAGATGGATTTGTTACTAGCCCTAGAGTGGAACGATTTGCTTTGTGTGCTTATTGAGAGGGTTTGGTGGACAATTTGATATCTAATTGGAGCATAATAATTCTGATTATTATTTATATTAATTTTTCAAGTGTGGCGACTTGATTGGGATTGAGAGTTTGATGTAAAAACCCCTGTTTCCTTTGAACTCTGATACGGAATATTTTTTTTGACTGTTTTTGTATATTTTTGATTTTTTTGTGTTTTTGTATGAAATAAAGAAGAATGCGTTTTTGCCAGATAAATTCGAATAAATTCAAATAAATAAATAAATAGCAGTGTACTATTTCAACTAACTAATCTCTGATCTTATTATTCACTTCAGATGATTACAATAAAGATCTCTTGCACACATACAAAATAATATAAAATATTGTCTTAAAAATTTGATTTTTCTGCAAACCCTAGATCTGGTATAGCTGGTACGGCTGCAATGAATGAGCTTTTCTCCGCGCTTCTAATGATCTCGAATGATGATAGAAATATAGGCGCCCAAAAAGGTATCAGCAGACTGTAGAAAAAGTAGGCGATTTGCTCCCTAGGAAAAATACGCCCCTTTGCTGGACTGTACGGCTTGCAATAGGGTTGTACGGATTCCGTACAACGGTGATTAAAACTATACGGCCTGGGTTTTTAGTGCCGGATCTTGAGAAAAATAAGCGCCAAAATTTATGATCTCCTTCTGGATAATTTCCGGAACAAAATCCTGATGAAATAACTCTGTAAATCTCTGTGATAACCTCTGTGTGAAGTTATCTCTCAAACTGGCAATAAATCAACTGATATCTCACAACCTCTGAATTGCACACACTGAAGATTGCACGTTCTTCAATGCAAATAGAATACTGGAAACCCTTGGCTCAGTCTTCTTAGAAAATACTTAGCAAAAATTTGTTTTCAACATGAATGGTACGCCTCCCAATGAGAACCCTTATAATCTTCAAAAAGGTGCGCTTGCCCTAATTAGGGTTTCATAATTAAAAATAAGGGTTTTCTTTTCCTTTAATTTTCCCATAGTCTTAAGACACGATTTTTAATTATAAAATATAATTAAAACAACCCTCTTCATGAGCGCCCCCTTGGGCCAAAACGTCTAAGTCATAATTACGCCAAATAATTAATATTTAATTAAATCAATTAAATATTAATATCTCCCTCAATACATATCTGATTCTCGATCCGTCTGACGCTGGTGAACAAGAGTGATTCCGCACATGACCATACCAAAACAGGGGTGCTCCGCTGAGTGCCAAAAATTCCTAAAAAATAGGAGCTCAGGCAAACGTGTCCGAAAGAGCCCGAACGAAAGCCAACTGGAAAAATTTTGCTAGTTGAAGCCAAGCCAAGCTCCATCATGACCCTCTATCCATCCTATCAGCCTACGAGGGTCGCATAATAGGCTAATCATCAACTCTGCGAGGTGTCAACTGGAAGGGGACATGACAGTCCACCCCTCTTGAAATTGCTTGTCCTCAAGCAATCTCAACTCTGGATGCTGCAAAATATCCTCGCTCTCCCATGTAGCATCCTCCACTGGCAAATCTCTCCATTTTACCAAATATTCCCTGATAGTCCTCCTACGCAACTGTCTCTCTCTGTACTCCAAGATAGACTCAGGTACTAAAATCAACTTTCCCTCATCATCTAAGGGAGGTAAAACTGTAGAAGGTACCACTTGGTGTCCCGACGCCTTTTTGAGGCGTGATACATGAAAAACATTGTGTACCCTGCTCTCTGACGAAAGCTCTAGCTCATAAGCCACCTCTCCAACACACCTCAGGATCCTGAAAGGACCGTAATAACGTGGCTTAAGCTTCTCTGCCCCACTCTTCCTAAGAGTAGATTGACGGTATGGCTGCAGCATAAGATAAACCATGTCACCCACATCAAAAAATCTCTCTGTCCTCTTCTGATCTGCGTACTGCTTTTGCTGATTCTGTGCCCTGGCAATATTCTCCTTGAGAGCCCTCATAGTATCCTGGCTCTCCTGCAACAAGTCTCCAGCACTCGACACTCTACTGTCACTCAGTAGCAAATCTAGAAAACTCGGCGCCTCATACCCGTACAACGCCATAAAAGGGGACATCTGTATGGTTATGTGGAAGGTCGTGTTATAGCAATACTCGCACAAATGAATCCACTTGACCCATGCCTTTTGCTGCCTTGCAATATAGTTCCTGAGGTAACCTTCCACCCATTTATTCACTATCTCTGTTTGTCCATCGGTTTGCGGGTGGTAAATGGTGCTCGGCGTAAGCTCGGTCCCACAATGTCTGAACACCTCCTGCCAGAAGTGACTCAAGAACTGACTATCCCTGTTGCTCACTATGCTCCGAGGCAACCCATGCAGTCTGAATACCTCTCGGAAGAAGACCTCTGCTACCTGTGTAGCTGTGTAAGTAGTGGTAATCGGAAAGAAGTGGGCATACTTCGTTAACCGATCCACGACTACATATATGCAATCTCGTCCTTGGGCTTTAGGCAACTCTGTAATGAAATCCATCGACAGGCATTCCCACTTCCTGTCAGGAATCGGAAGTGGCTGCAATAATCCTGTTGAGTACGTGTTCTCCTGCTTGTTCTGCTGACAAACAGGGCACTCACGCACATATTGAAGAACATCTACCTTAAGTCCTTTCCATGTGAATCTCTCCCGAATCTGTCTATAGGTCTTGAAATACCCGGGATGTCCTGTAGTAGGTACATCATGAAAGGCTCGCATGATAATGTTCTTCACCTCTGAACCTGGGATCAAATAAACCCTGTTCTTGTAAATGATCAAATCATTCACAAGAGTATATCTAGTATCAATCGTCGATCCCTCAACAATGCTAGATGCCCATGTATCCTTGGCATACTCTTCCACAATCATATGTTTCCAGTCCTTTGAAATGTGGACCATAGTACTCAAATAAGGCCTGCGTGAAAGTGCGTCGGCCACTACATTTTGGGTGCCCTTGATGAAAGAGATGTCAAAGTCATATGCCTGTAATTTGCTCACCCACTTCTACTGACGATCATTGAGGTCTCGCTGCCCCAAGAAATGCCTCAAGTTGTTGTGGTCCGTTTTGATGCAAAATTTGCTGCCAACAAGATATTGCCTAAATTTTGCCAAGGCATACATTATAGCAAGCATCTCCTTATCATAAATGCTGTAAAGTCTCTCTGGCCCCCTGAGCTTACGACTCTCATACACTATAGGGTGCTTATCCTGCATAAGCACCGCTCCAATGCCCTCACCTGAAGCATCGCATTGAAGCTCAAAAGGCTTCGAAAAATCAGGTAGTGCCAACACGGGGCACGTAGTCATCAACTCCTTAAATCGCACGAAACACTCCTATGCCTCAGGTGTCCAACAAAATGCACCTTTTTTCATCAAATCTGTCATAGGGGCTGCATGTCGTGAATAACCATTCACGAATCTACGATAAAATCCACACAAACCTAGAAATCCCTGTAGCTGTCAGATTCGCCGGAATAGGCCAGTCAATAATAGCGCGGATCTTTTCAGGATCCATCCGCACTCCCTCTGCACTGATAATATGACCTAAGTATAGCAATTCGGTCATCCCCAAATCACATTTGGACTCCTTGGCGTACAAGGACTCCCTCTCCAATATAATGAGCACGGTCTCCAGATGAGCCAAATGCTCCTGCCAAGTCCTGCTGTATATAAGAATGTCGTCGAAGAAGACTAGTACAAATCTCCTCAGCAGTGAATGGAAGACTTTGTTTATGGTGGACTGAAATGTCGCTGGCGCATTGGTGAGCCCAAATGGCATCGCCACAAACTCATAGTGTCCACAATGACAACGGAAAGCAGTCTTCTCAATGTCCTGCTCACGAACCTTGATTTGATGATATCTTGACCTTAAGTCTATCTTCGTGAAGTAGCATGCACCATGGAGCTCATCAATAAGCTCATCGATATGAGGTATTGGATATCTGTTCTTAATAGTTCTCTTATTCAGGGCTCTGTAGTCAATGAACATGCGTAAGGTGCCATCCTTCTTCACCAGAACAATTGAAGAAGCGAATGGTGATTTGCTAGGCCGAATGTGACCCATAGCAAGTAACTCCTTGATTGTTTTCTCGATCTCATCTTTTAACCGCTTAGGATGCCGATAAGGAGTAATCATAATGGGCTTAGCGCCCTCTTCAAGCTCAATAATGTGCTCAATGCCCCTGTCTGGAGGTCTCCCTGGTGGAATATCACTGAATACCTTATCATGCTTGACTCTCAACTGCTGAATGTCAGGGTGATACTCAACCTTCTGCTGTCCCTCCTGTATTGGTGCCAATGTGCACTCGGCCGCCCACTCTACCATGTCGTGTCGCATGAGCCTCTCCATCCGATGAAAAGAAATAGTTTTGATGTTGCCGTCCCGTATTGCCTTAAGAATATGTCTTACCATCAACATCAAAACGAATCTCCATGTCCTTGAGGCGAAGAGTGACTTCCTCAAGGGAATGAAGCCACTTCATGCCCAAGACTAAATCTATATCCCCCATGTTAACCACATAATAATCAGCGTTGAAATCATAGTTGTTCAAGCGCAATGGGAGGTCTCTAATCATCCGCTCACACCTAAGAGTGTAACCGTCGGCCACCTTAACTCTAATGCCGTCAAACTCCTCGGTAATCAGTCCAAGCTTCACAAATCTAGCATCGATAAAATTATGTGTGGCTCCTGTGTCAAGAAGGGTGATGACCCTCTGTCCTGCCAAAACTCCACGGAGTCTGAATGAACCATCTTGCTGAATGCTAGATAGGCGTGCCTCCTGTATTTGAAGCTCTGAATCTGCCTCTGCCTTAGGTTCTGAAGCCTCTGCCTCTGACTCCTCAGAACTCTCCTGCTGTTCGGAATCTTTTGATTCCGAATCCTCATAATAAGCCCACATCACTCGATTTGCCTTGCCCTTAGGCCTCAAAGGACAATCGTGATTGGCATCATAGGGACCTTTGTAGTAGAAGCAAAGCTTCTTCTTGCGTAGATCGTTAAGAGCCTCTTGATCCAAAGGTGGTGGTGCTGGATTGGCCTTTGAATCATTCTTAAAACCTGATTTATCTTTGTTAAAATCTGATCTTTCTCTATTTCTGTTGAAGCCCTTATTGTCCCTGAATGAAGAAGTACCTCTGGAGTTAAATTTACTAGATGGGGCTGCCATCTCCATACTACGCTCCTTCATAGCTCCCTGTAACGAAGGAGGATCAAAGCCTTTGATCCAACCTCTCAATGGTTCTGTCAATCCCTCCATAAAGAGCACTACAAGTCGCCTCTTTGAAATGTCAGGAACCATAACTAATAACTTCTGGAAGTCACCAATGTAAGACTCTAGACTGCCACTCTGGCGCAACTGAGCCAACTCCCTGAAATAGGATTCCGGATCCTTCCTGTCAAATCGTTCCACCAGCCTATCAACAAACCCCTGATAAGATGTGATCCGATCATGCTGGAGTGTCACCATCCCGTGGTGCCACCAATCGTGAGCTACCCCCTCAAGATGCAATGTCGCATATTTGATAGCATCTCTCTCAGCCATCAGACGCAATGTGAGAAATGTGTCTGCTTACTAATCCAGGCCTGCGTTTTGACCTTGCCATTGCCGTCGAATGTCGCTAGTGTGAGCTTGCTCGTAGCATGCTTCAGATCATTATTCTGGTGTCTAGGTCTCCAATCCTGTCGACCTCTGTTATGTTCTCTCCTCTGTGTGATGAATCGGTCAAAAGTAATCCTCTCTCTGACTTCGGGTGATAACTCTCACTCCTCATTCGCTGCCATAAGTGTGTCTGCAAACAACTCCTCATGCTCCTCACTTGCTAACACCTCATCGGCCTCCTACCTCACAAAAGTAGTCCTAGTAGGCCTGTTTGCTGTCCGAAAAACAGTCCTAAGTGCTCTCTGTGATCCTGCATCACTCCTGTCATCGTCACGATGTGGTGACGGTCTCCTAGGAGTACCCAATCTCTACAGTGCTTCTGTCAACTGCTGTAATACTTCGTTAGACTGCCTTTGCCCTGCTTGTAGATCTCTAAGAGCAAGTAAAACCTCTGCGTCATCCTGATCCCTAGGATTATGAGGAATACCGGTCCTGTCAGCCATGTCTTCCGGCTGCCTGCTCAAACTCTGTTCCCTGTCAACCAAGGCTCTCCTGCAAGTGTAATACCTGGGTGACCCAAACTCTTGTGGCTGCATAAGATTGCTAAACCCTCAGGATGGCAAGAATTAGCTCTGATACCACTGTAGAAACCCCTGTTTCCTCTGAATTCTGATACGGAATATTTTTTTGACTGTTTTTGTATATTTTTGATTTTTTTGTGTTTTTGTATGAAATAAAGAAGAATGCGTTTTTGCCAGATAAATTTGAATAAATTCAAATAAATAAATAAATAGCAGTGTACTCTTTCAACTAACTAATCTATGATCTTATTATTCACTTCAGATGATTACAATAAAGATCTCTTGCACACATACAAAATAATATAAAATAGTCTTAAAAACTTGTTTTTTTGGCAAACCCTAAATCTGGTATAGCTGGTACGGCTGCAATAAATGAGCTTTTCTCCGCGCTTCTGATGATCCCGAATGATGATAGAAATATAGGCGCTCAAATGGGTATTAGCCGACTGTAGAAAAAGTAGGCGATTTGCTCCCTAGGAAAAATACGCCCCTTTGCTGGACTGTACGACCTGCAACAGGACTGTACGGATTCCGTACAACAATGATTAAAACTGTACGGCCTGGGTTTTTAGTGCCGGACCTTGAGAAAAATATGCGCCAAAATTTATGATCTCCTTCTAGATAATTTTCGGAACAAAACCCTGATGAAATAACTCTGTAAATCTTTGTGATAACCTCTGTGTGAAGTTATCTCTCAAACTGGCAATAGATCAGCTGATATCTCACAACCTTTGAATTGCACACACTAAAGATTGAACGTTCTTCAATGCAAATAGAATACTGGAAACCCTTGGCTCAGTCTTCTCAGAAAATACTTAGCAAAAATTTGTTTTCAACATGAATGGTACGCCTCTCAATGAGAACCCTTATAATCTTCAAAAAGGTGCGCTTGCCCTAATTAGGGTTTCATAATTAAAAATTAGGGTTTTCTTCTTTAATTTTCCCAGTCTTAAGACACGATTTTTAATTTTAAAATATAATTAAAACGGCCCCCTTCATAATGAGCGCCCCCTTGGGCCAAAACGCCTAAGTCATAATTACGCCAAATAATTAATATTTAATTAAATCAATTAAATATTAATATCTCCCTCGATACATATTCGATTCTCGATCCGTCTGAAGCTGGCGAACAAGGGAGTGATTCCACAGATGACCATACCAAAATAGGGGTGCTCCGCTGAGTGCCAAAAATCCCTAAAAAATAGGAGCTCAAGCAAACGTGTCCGAAAGAGCCCGAACAAAAGCCAATTGAAAAAATTCTGCTAGTCGAAGCCAAACCAAGCTCCATCATGACCCTCTATCCATCCTATCAGCCTACTAGGGTCGCATAATAGGCTAATCATCAACTCTGCGAGGTGTCAACTGGAAGGGGACATGACATTTGATGTTTGAAGAGGTAAATTTTGAAAACTAGGGTTTTCAGAATTTTAGAGCAAGTTTTGGTGACCTTCCCATGGAAGGAAAATTATGAAATTATTTTTATTTGATAGCCATTAATTTTGTGATTAGTTTGAGCTCTTATTTGGATCATAATTTCAATTATTGAGGGAGTTATGAATTTTTGAAGTTTTCAGCTGTTTGTAGGAAATAATATTTGTTGAGGGTAGATTTGCAAGGGTTTTGTTTTGATTTAATTATTGAAGTAATTTTTTGAATATTGGCGATTGGATTGGACTAGGGTTTGATCACTTTGAAACCCTAAACATTCATGATTCGTGGATGATGACTGCTGTGATTTTTGCATGATTTTGCCTACAATTTGTGAAAGCTTGAGCAGGGATTAGAGTGGGAAAGGACATCAATTCAGCGAAGTGTGGTGCTAGGGTCTAGAGAATTGAAACATTTATTTCAGGCTCTTTTGTCATTGTGGAAAGAACCATTGGTGGCCAAATTCACAAGGTGTTTATTTGTTATTTATTTCCAGGTAAATTGGAGTTAATTTTCAATTTGAAAGTGCAATTACAATACCTAGGGTTTGCTGATTTTTATAATTTTAAAATTCAAAAAATTGTGGATTTTAGGGGAAACCTCTTTTTGGTTCAATCGTCCCATTCGTGGACATTACACATGTATACTCTAACTCTGGTGATATTAGAAAATGACTTCGGAGAGAGATATTTTGTCATAATGCTGTATGGATATGACCCATGGCTACGTTGAAGCTGAACCAAAAGAAAGAGAATGCCTGCCAAATTACCATGTGGTTTGCCATTTAAATGCCAATAGTTATTACTAATTTTGAGATGATCTTTAGGATCAAGGAAAATGGAGTATTAGAAATATTTTGAAAACTATGGAAGATTGACATTTGTATGCCTATAAATTTGGTAAGGAATATCAAACAACTAATTAAAAAACATAGAATTTGTGTGTGCATTTTCTCATACTTTTACATGTGAAATAAAGCTTATTCTTAGTACATGGTAAGATACTACACTTATCAACTCACATGTTAAACCGACATTAAATTAACGGGTTTGGCCTGCATTATTTTCACCTTTGGTCTTTGGTGTTTACAAAAAGCCTTACAGAGAATTGGCGAACTGTGTATAACCATTTCCATGGTTTTTCTTGATTTCTTGCTGTAAACTAGGAATCCAAAAAACTCCGCGGTCCGGGAAGAGAAGGAAAAAATAAGAGTGTAAGAGAAATATAGATTATTGTTGCAATAATAACCTTTTGGTTTGAGGAGGCAGAATGAAGTAAGCAAATAAATTTGGTTTCTTAGATAAGATGAAAGTGTCCACAACACGGCCTTGCAACTCAATTATTTCTTTATATGTCTGAAATTCAAATAGGAAAAAACTCACAAAACTGGATTCTTGTAGCTTTGAAGGGGTATTTGAGATCAAAAGACAATGTGATCTTCAATTAGACCCTTTATCGAATGTTCATGTTCAATATAAGAATTATGGCAATTGGATTAATCCATTATTTGTACTGATAGAGTTCATACTTGTTCAGTTCAATGTTAAATTAAAAAATTAGAAAATTGTTCCTATTCTCTCCCATTCGTTGTAGAATTACCATATCCACAATCACATATGAAGACTGGAAATTCCCTCAAGTGAAATGTGTATTCTTTTAACTATAAACTACATTAATGTATAAGACTGGAAATTCCCTTTGTCATAAGGAAAACTGTACGCTAGAGGCATTTGGATGATTTTAATGCAACATAATTTAAGGGTATGACAACTGTATTATCAGAAACTTATAAATTGATGCACCTGAAAATAATGAATTCTTATAGCAATGGTTGTAGGGCTGCACTCCAAAACATGGGATCAAAGATAGCAAAGATGAGAAATGAGAAGAGGCAAGAAAAATAAGAACTCGTTTCTTTTAGACTGTGTAAAATAATGCAGTTTTTGTGTTACTTCTTAACCATAGAGACTAATAGGCACGTTCGACAAAGACTAACATATGTGCAAAAAAGTCCCCATTTTGTGGATTCCATAATCTACTATTTTGACCTTTTGCATTCTAATTAATTGACTCACGATATGATCAGAAGAAGAGGCAAAACTACTGTAGCTTTTTTCTGTGGATAGATACAATAATAAATAGAAAGTCTCTAGACACCATGAAGATCTTTACACTTTGCTTTTCCTTCTTGCATTTTACAAAACTGAACAAAAATGTGCATTCAAGAAGAAACTAAACTGATGGCAACATATTTCAACGGTGAGGTGCCCTGATAGCATACATATAACGCACATGTTCTTGATGTTAGATTCAACCGTGATAGCCCTTCAAAGCTATTGCATTCCCTTACAAGAAACATCTATTCAAAAACAAAAAGTGCATACTCTTTCAAATAAGAAATTCATGATTTGATTCAAAAGCTAAATGCAAAAAACGAATTTAACTAAAATAGAAGCTGCAGCGATGGTGGCCACTACATAGTCTGGAACTATTTATGCAGCGTTCTCCAAACTAGTCATATTGAGCAAGCATAAATCACTTCATAATTCAAATACAAGCCCTCCTCTAACGGATTTCAAGAAAGAATATTTATGATCTCCTTTATCTGATTGCATGCAACGCCTATGTTCTATAAATTTTTCAGTTCCAATAATTTGTGCCAATATCTGACCTCATCACCTATCAAATGTGAGAGGATGTGTGCCACAGATACCCTTGCATCATATAGGCGTATTCATATTTCAACAATTATTACATCCTAACTAGAGTATCCTTACATTTATGATTCATTTTTGATGCAGGAGCATTTGGGTTTATGCGTAATCTTGCATCAACCAAGAACATGAGTAGTTAGTTGATAATAAATTGTAGCGAGGTCTTTTGTTGCTCCGATAGTCTATGGTATATTTGCAAGCATCAGGGTTCTTATTTGAGTCACTGCAAGTTTTGGGTATTTTCTGCAGTCATATTTGGATGGATCCATTTTTAGTGGCTCTTGGTGAAGTTGTTTCTCATCGCATCTCACCGCACTAGCGTGGCGGTGACTTGCGTTGAGCATATGGCTTCAGTTTGTTGCGCAACTTCAACAGACTTAATTCTAGGTCTTGGTTCTTAATATCTTTCTTTCACACTTCTTTGAGCTTAATGCTTGTCATTAGGACACCTTGCATGGATAAGTGGTAGCATGTTTGGGATGAGGCTTGCAATGACATTGGGGATAGGTAAAAGGGTCCATGACGTGTTATGGTGCACAATTATGTGATGCATTATATTGGAATGTATTACTATCAGGGCTTGTGTGCATTTAATGATTGTAGGGCATCTTGATGTGTCAAAAGCATTTAAAATTTGTGGCCTTATTGGGTTGTTGAAAGCAATTAACGTAAATGGGTGAATTGTGTATCTATATAAACACATTCTCTTCATTTGAAAAGGCATTCGATTCCAGATTGGAAAATAGTTGAAGAGCAGTTGCAAGGAGTATTGTGATATAGATTTGTGTGTAGATCTAGGAGGGGCTATTGGAGTTGAGTCACTTGGGTAACACTGCAGTGTTAGTTTGTTGCTTGTAAGACTGCGGGCATTTACGAAGTTGTATTGGTTGTAAGGCTGCATCGTTGGCGATTGGTCTGATGTCGTGTAATCTTTCTTCAAAGGAATACAATTATGTTATTGTTGTGTGAATTTCCACTGTGTAATTGTGGGCTGCACGGCAAAAAGTATCTCTTAATTGAGACCCTTAACTGCGGCTGCATCAATTTCAACCTAGATCAATAAGTCATCCAGAATTGTGCATCAACGATGTTGATTTTAAACCTTTCAAATACTTGCTTTACTGGCACACTAACATTTTCGCAACAAACATGGAATCATGAACAGTCACACATTAACGTACCAAATAATAATGAATTTTCCATCAAATCCCATTATTTGATTCACATGTCACAACTAAAAAAAACGCGTGCTTAGGATCCTTCACATTTGTTTCTCATATCAGGCTTACTCGACCATAAGTTTATACACCTGTTCATATGCCCAATTGAAAATGCTATCAGATATATGGCAAGTATATTTTGCAAACAGCGACATGAGTATTATTTACATCAATACTCTTTATGGAAAGTCATCAGAACCAATAGACTACATGCATGAAGATCATGTCAAATCGGTATGCATAACCGTACCGCAACAGAGTACTGGGTAATGATAATTAAACATGACATTTACCAGGTATGGTGGTTGACCAACATCTAGTGAAGCAACAAGATAGCATCAAGAGAAGGTAAAATCTTACATTTTAAATGGCTTGGAAACTAAACACATATTTGCTTGCGATGAGCCTTTCCTAACAACTTGTGATGTGCATACCAAGTAGCCCATACCTTGGATAAAAAAGATATGCAGAGCTCTGGAGCCCTATACCATCACGTGGCAATGTAGTCCTGCAAAGACAGAATTATGCCTTGTTAAAAAAAAGTCAAAAAGAAAAATATAATTACATTGCTAAATAAAATGAAACAACCAAAACCAATGACAAAGAAATCCAAATGAAGTTCACGAAAGATGAAATACTAAAATAAGAACTCTCACGAAAGATGAAATACTAAAAGAACGAAGTGCAGTGAAGTTTAGAATACAAGTTAGTATACCATCCAGACGATCGTTGTGGGCAAATCAATGAAGTCAACTCTTGCTAAGCCCAAGTGACTTACTTTAAGTTTGGAATCAGCATTAGCCAATACATTCTTCGGTTCAAATCCTGATGATATATATTTGCTACAAGATCAAAAACATTCTTCTGTTCCAAATCCTGATGATATACATTTGCTACAAGACCAATGAAGACAAACAGTTCAGAACATGGTCTAAGGCATTGCTTTAAATCAAATTGTCAAACAATGGAAATATGGATCAAAGTCATACTAGTCTTTGAACAAGAATTTACAGGTAGTAGCTGAACAAAAATAGATATCTTTTGAACTCGGCATGCCTAGATGCACAAGAAGAGTAAGCCCACTTGCAATATGATAGCACAATTGTTTTCTTAGTACAAGTGAATCTAACCCAACTGTGACCTGTGGTTGCAGGCATTCGCAGTACATAAATACAAATTTAAACTTTGATGATGCTCAACATGAAACCACTATTGTTTTAGTTCGAAAATTTGAGATATTATTATCGATATTTCACTAGGATATCTTGGGTGAATGAATGAGACTAACTCATTTTGAGGGTTCATAGGTTTACTTTTGTCAAGTGGTTTGTAAAATGCCCATTTCCAGATTCATTGGCATGCATAGACATTTGTCTGCATGGCAGTTAGTGCCTTTGACAAAACAAAAGGGTCCTCAGTCCTACAGTGAGTTAGGCATGTTTTCCTTTTCATGGTATAAATGAAGATTACTAAAGACTAAGCAAGCTTAATGTAGTCTATTTATGGCACTTAAAATGCCAGTTCATGTATATCGTACAGATGCAAATGTATAGAGTGGAAAGAACAAACAATATAATCTCACACCATACATTTATTTACCTATAAAACAAAGAATACAAAAGGAAATATGTTATATATTCAACCAGATTAATCACACAAATACACATGATGATTAGCAATAAGTAAGAACTACAGCTTCACGAGTAAAAGACTAGCTAAATATTGCTGATTAGCATAAAAAACCTTTACATCTAATGAACATAGTCTGCATGTGCACTTTCTTTTGTAGCATTTCAATCTGTAACTGGAATAATTTGAAAATCATGACACTAGAGATGAAATTTACTTGTATGTACTTCAAGGCTTGAATAAGGTGGTATAAGAAAAATATATGATGTTTGGGGTCAAGTCATCATTTGCATTTATAACCTGGTGTAGATCTGACTCCATATGTTAAAAAATAACATAAATGTCTTCGAAATTTTGCCTTGAGGATGGCAACATATTGTGGTTGAATTCGAACAATATCAGGATGACGCAGAAGACTCATAATTTTGATTTCACGTAAGATCCAAGTTGCATCAGAAATATGTTCAAAAATATCATTTATCTTCTCGATTGCAACTTTTTCTCCATTGTGAGTATCAATTGCAGAGCAAACAAAACCATAGCTCCTTTTACCTGTAACCTCCTGAATCTTGTAGTGACTAGCTTTCCCGATCGTTAGTGAAGAACCCCGCCTGTGGGGTTCTGACTTCATACACATTATGCTACATTTAGATTCTAAACTTCACATCATCTTCACAAATATAATCCATAAAACAATCAATATTTCATAAATACAAAATCTAGACAGACCTGGTCTGAATCCAGTCCAAACCGGAATTTTCATACGGAACAGATGAGTCTGATCCAATCTGGACCTAATCTTTTCAAATAAATATTTTAAAATGTTCATTTTAATATTTACTTTAAAAACAAAAAAAATTCTTCAACTAGAAAACATAAAAAATAAAAAGATAAAACAAAAATCTAAAATCCATGCTAAACTTTAACTTTTTTCAATATATTGCATATTTCATGTTATAAGTAATTTTAAAGATACTACTAGTTTAAAAAAAAAAAAGCCAAACTGAACCTTTCTGGAAATCTCAAACTTCAGAACCTTTTCCCCGTCCCAATCGAACCTGAATGTCTGTACCTGGTGACAATATAAATTTACATAAAAGATTAGAATTAACAGCTTGAGAATTATTGAGGCAAAATAAATAAATGGATTAGCCTCAAACTTTTGATATCAATCTTGTCAAAAGATCAAAGCAAGGATACAGAACATCAAAGATAAAAGCAGTGTTGGATTTAAACTAATGCAATAAATTTCCCTATAATTGTTGTTTCAATTCTGAAAACATGCAAGTCATTTTTTAAAAAGCAAACCATTACTAATGAATGGAATTGAACCAAGGTAGCAAATAGGTTGTAGTGATTTATCGTTGTGGCAAAGTCAAGAATCCTCAACTACAACGAACGGTAACGAACGGCATAGAAAGGACTGTAAGCACAATGGAAAAGCTTAAATGTTTTGGAAAAACAACGAACTGTACAAAGAAAAATCATTTTTGATAATAATGTGATGATATTCTAACCAAGTTACAAGGACAACCACCCCCATAATAGATACCTAGGAGGAGGTATAGTCAAGGCTCAATTCAAAGATTGCAATGAATTTTTGTGGCAATGCAATAAAGTTCAGATGTGTAATCATAACAAAGATATCATCGTTAAAGCATGTATAAAGACTTGTGTAATCATAGAAATATGTCATTATTGAATCGTATGTGTAATACTGGGTTATGGCCTATGTGTGTTTAGGTCTAAGTCGTATAAGTAAGATATCATTATGAAGGTGCTCATGTAATAGGTAACTTGATTTGTGTGTTTGAATCTAAACAATGTAGGGAAAAGGTAATAATGGTTTGCCCTTATATGGGCAGAGTATAAGCAATATAAACATAATCAATTGAAACTTGCTTGTACGTGGGAAAAATATTAACAATGTAGGCACAAAAAATAGCATGTCCCAATATGGATAAGAAATAATTGATGTAAAGCATAAGGTATCATGCCCCTATTGGTCAATATATAACCAATTAATCATAAACAATAACATTGCCCAATATATGCAAAGTATAATCAATGAAGCACAAACAATAATATGTTCCAATAGATACTTGGTAGGAACCATGGAAACATAGACAAACAAGCATATTGCTAATCAAAGAACAAAGTGAATGATATATATCATGGCACCAATCATATAACAATATAGAGTAAACAAAGTAAGGAAGGAAAAAACATCAAGCACATAGCAAGCATATTACAGTAAGAATAAACAAGACAAACAATGTTACATATGCAAAGTAGACAATGCAAGCAATGTCACACACAAAGAAGATAGAACAATCAAAGCTCACCAAGTAACAAGCATATGAAGCACACATCCAAGAAGAGCAAACAAGAGAAGCACACCAAGTAGTAAGCACACAAAGCAAACATATTAATCACAACAAAACACTCATATGATAAAGAAAAAAGAAACACCGAAGACACAAGTATAACAAGGACATGAGCATACATAAAAGCACCAAGCATGACAAAAACATGATAGATCAAAATATATAATCACACAAAAACACAATACGATAATAAGAAAACATGAAAGATAGAACCTAAAACAATGATTAGGAACCATCCTCAAGGATCTCTTGTGCGAGCATGAGGATGGTCTCAATCATTATAAATGCATAATCATATGTATAACTAGTAGTTGTCCCAAAGGTGCAAGTTATGCCAGAAGATATGTAAGTTTATGTTTTGGTAAAATGGAGATTTGTATAGCGTAAGAGTGTCAATTAACAGTTGTTTTGCATTCAAAACCCATGACCACTGACCGTGTCTCACATTTTGATGGTGACGATGGAAAATGAGATTGTGGGTTACTTCATAAAACGTGGCGATATATATATATATATATATATATATATATATATATATATATATATATATATATATATATATATATATATATGCAAAGTTAAGTGACATGTCACATCTATAAATGCAATATGTAGCTTCCACCAAACTGTTTCAATTACCCAATGTACTATTGAAACAAGTGTCATTTCAATGAAAACATGGGTTATATATTCAATGAATCCCTTTAAAACACAAATAATGCACCATGTGTCAATTTAGACAAGTCTAAAATTAAATGGACAAAAATTCTAATTGTGTTGACCATATAACCAATTAGACAAAACATTTTCTTTTATATAATCTAATCGACCAATGCAAGGTTCAATGCAGGGAAATAGATATGGATACGTATACTTCCAAGATTTTTCCATTCTCATTCTTAATAACCCAAACAATGTTATTGTATTCATAACAACAATGCTTATTTATCTTTAGTTGGTGACTGGAAGAAAGGTAAAATTGCCACCAGGACCACAAGTGCTATCAATTTTGGGTAATTTGTTGGACTAAAGTTTGTATCCCCACTATTTTCTATATGCTCTCTGCAAGCGCTGTGGCAGTTTGATTGACAGTCAAATAACACTCAAAACCCATCACTGTTGATCCTGCCTCAAAATTTGTTCACAAAATGTTAAGAAACAACAATTTAATTTTTTTGTGGAGGTGATAGTGGGAAATGAGCTTGTGTGTTCTTTCATACAGTGTGGCAATGTGTTATGTGAGGAGGAGATGTTTTGTTTCACAATGAACTTGAGCAATGGTGAAGTAATGGGGAAGGGAAAGGCCATACAAAACATGCAAGTGGTGAAATATTTAAAGGTGAGTTAGGTGGTGATGGCGAGGAACAATCACAGGGTATTTCAATGACGAACTCAAATAAGCTTTTGGTAAAATTACACATACAAAGTTCAATGACATGTCACATCTATAAATGCAATATGTAGTTTCTACTGAAACTTTTCAATAACACAGTACGTGATTGAAACATGGGTCATCTCAATTGAAACAAAGGTAAGATATCCAACGACTCATTTAAAAACATAAATAATGCACCTTGTGTCAATTTACACGTCTAAAACTAAATAGATAAAAAAATTTAACTGTGTTAACTATATAAAACCTAATTAGACGACTCTAAAACTAATTAGAGAAAAAATAAAAAAGGTTCTTCAATGAAAGACGCCTCTTATCAGAAGAAAATATTTTTTTATAGCACAAATTCATTCGAGAAACATTGGATCTTAGCTTACCTTATTATTGGGTTGCCTCATTTCAACAATTCCATGTCATTTGGCATTTATAATATAACATAAAATCATAGAAAGGTTTTAACTAATGAAAACATATTAATTTATCATGTAGTGACACATTCATTCGGGCCTATTCTTTGTGTAGGCACCTCACATTTCGTGAGATGGTTATAAATAAAAATAAATTTAGTACAAGTCAATTTTTATGCAATAAGACATTGTTTAAAGAAAGACACTGAACAAAATGCCATTATATGAACTAAAGAAGATTTTTTCCCCTCAACTTGGAATTGAATGAAATAGTTTTAATTATGTTCATGCTACTTTGTTAGGAATCAAAGCTTCACTATCAAAGCTCTGATACCAGATGTTAGGAATAAAACTCCTACACTACAAGTAATTAAAGTGGAAAAATAAGCTACAAAAATATAGACAAAAAAAGAAAGTAAATTACATAGAGATTACATGGAAAACCCTTGAAAACAAACAAGGAAAAAAACCATGGGCAAAATGGCAGCTTCCAGACTTCATACTAACACAACAAATCTCTTCTACAATAGCGTTTCCAACAACTCCTTAAGTGCTAACAAACAAGCACTCAGTGCTTCCACTTGAAGCATTCACATTGTGAACCAAGCCTAATAATGCCTCCAGGATCCAACCTTCAAGCATGAAAGCACAAGATTGCATGGATCATCTAATAGGATGAATTACAATAGATAAAACATTATATTAAATAGCATTTACAACGTAGAAGAGAGAGAGGAGAGATAATGCAATAGTGACACCAAAAAATGTGCCACACTTGGTGTGTTATGTGATCTCCATAGTGGTGTTTGTCACCATGTGCCAAAAGTCAACAAAAGAGATCCTCCACTAGATAAGATCATGGGCCACCTCCATGTGGCTCCAAAGTTGGTGCCCCACTCATACATGTGAGGCCAATCACACATAGTGATCTTCTTGTCTTCATTCTCCATGTGACCACATGAGTCCAAAAGGTGCTTGCAATCACCTTTTGACTTTCTCCACACATAAGAATCTTGAACACATCTATAAATATACTTCATATCAACCCTTTTATCTTTTGCACCATGTGAAAACACTCATGTGACTACCAATGACAAACCCATGTGCCTTGGTGGATTGCTATGCCTCACTCCCATCACATCAACATGATCCCTCATGGGATACCCTCTATGGGCCCCTACCACATCACGAATCAATCACTTCACCCCCTAGCCACATCACTAACCATTCACATCACCAACATGCCACATCACTATGATAGTGGTCTTCAGCATTGACGGTGAATAGTGACTTACATCCTAACCTACTCCCACTTGAAGTCAATATACATAGGCTTTTACCACACCTGAGTATTCTGCAACTAGCTGTCCATCTATGCCCTCTGTTGCCCTGACACAAACCTAGTAGAAGTTTTCTTGCACTACTAAAACTTATTTTCTCTAACTTGTCAACATCTGCTCCTCCATAGTAGATTGTAGCCCCTGAAGTGACTCTCACTTCTCCACAGACCAATCCTCCAATCAAGATTCTGCCATGAACCGCTCACAACTCCCAATGCTTCGAAGTATTCAATATAGTGTTCAACCATGGCATTCACAAGGCTTCCTACTCCTAATGAATCCAATACATAGGACAAACATGTCTTCTCTTCCTCTAGGACACTTCTGGGAAGACAACTCAAAATGCAAGAAGTAGAGTACTTATTTGCTTTCCCATCCTTGTGCATCTCCATATTTGGTTTGCTCCTCTATACCACCTTCATTTCATGTGTCCCTATTGAGCCATCAAAATTGAGATCATGTTGGGGCCTACATCCAACATGTCATCTACACATAATAGCAACCTTTGCTAAACACTTGGCTCTCCATGAAGGTACTAAAATTCTTGTACTACATGTAAGACGTTTGCACCAACTCGTATAGTGATTTCATGCAAACCAACAACTTTTTACCTCATTAATCTATCTATCTCTCCCTAAGAGAGATCACCATGTAGGATTAATGTTGATCCAACTCCTTGAACATCAAATAGTGCACGTAACACTCTTGATAGTAGTGAGGAGAGAAGATCTCACAGAAGTCAAAAACTAGACTTCTCCACATAGCCATTGAGGCTATCAACATGGCACAAGTTCACTGGAACAATCACAATTCCTGGGAAGTCATTGCGTTACTCAGTGTATCACTGCACCTATCAAGTTTTTGAGCCTCAAGAATGCATCTGAAATGCATCATGCTCTACCAAATGTTACCAAAACACAAATCCTTGTGCCTCCAATGTTACTGCATGTATTAGACTACCTGGCCAACACCACAATCGTGTGCACAACACTCTAGCACCCTGAGTTATATGGTCAACACCAGCCTTCTCTTTCTGGAAACACCAGGTCTCAGTTGTTCTTCTGCATGTAGCCTTCAGCTACCAATTGTACCAAACATGACACAAGTGGACCAATCACAACTTTAGGGAAGTCATCACACTACTCAGTGCACCAATGTACCTATCGAGTTTTTGAGCCTAAAAATGCATCCAAAATGCATCACTGTTCTATCTTATGTCCAAACACATAGCCTTCTCCTTCTGGGAACACTAAGTCTCACGTGTTCATTTGCATCTTTATCTTCATCATCCTCAACTACTTCAAAATAGGTACAACTTCAGGTTTATTTGTACCTCCTTTTGCATAAATTTTTCTTCTTCTTCTGCAACATCTAGGCTAACAACATGTGGGCAGTAGGATACCACATCAATACCCCTTATGCTTATTGCCAAGAACCATAACAAGGTCATGCATTGTCTTCCACCTCCTCCAAAGGAATCCAACTTACTCCTCAAGTTGTAGAGTTGCTTATCCATAAAAAAGAACACTATGTAGGTTGCTGACTTATCTGACAAAGCTTGTTAAGCTCCTTGCATAACTCTCCTGCGGTCTTCTTCTCAACAACATGAAGAGAAAAGGATTTTCACCAAGAGATCCTCCATAGCTACACAGAGAGAAACCTATCAAAATAAAACAACTTTTTTTTTTTTTGCTTATTTAATCTCCAACTTGGTCTCTCCTCCCATCACAATAGCTTCAACTTGCACACAAACCAACCAATAATAGATTACACTCACACAGAGTTTTTCACCATGGCTCTGATACCACATGTTAGAAATCAAAGCTTCATAATCAAAGCGCTGATACTAAATGTTAGCAATAAAGCTCTTACAATGCAAGTAATTAAAACATAAAAACAAGATACAAAAACATAGAAAAAAAAAGCACATTACATAGAGATTACATGGAAAACCCTTGCAAACAAGCAAGGAAAAAAAATCACAGGCAAAATGGCAACTTTTAGACTTCATATTAACACAACAAATCTCTTCTACAATAGCTTCTCTAACAACTCCTTCAGTGCTAACAAACAAGCACTCAATACTTTCACTTGAAGCATTCAAGTTGTGAACCAAACATAACAATGCCTCCAAGATCGAACCTCCAAGCATGCAAGCACAAGCTTGCATGGATCCTCTAACATGATGAATTACAATAGAGAAAGCATGTGCAATAGTGACACCAAAAAATGCGTCACACTTTGTGTGTCATGTGATCTCCATAGTGGTGTTTGTCACCATATGCCAAATGTCAACAAGAGAGATCTTCCACTAGTCAAGATCATGGGCCACCTCCATGTGGCTCCAAAGTTGGCACCCCACTTATACATGTGAGGCCAATCACACATAGTGATCTTCTTGTCTTCATTCTCCATGTGACCATATGAGTCTAAAAGGTGCTTGTAATCACCTTTTGACTTTCTCCACACATGAGAATCTTGGACACATCTATAAATGCACCCCACACCAACCCTTTTGTCTTTTGCACCATGTGACAACACCCATGTGACTAACAAGGACAAACCCATGTGATTTGGTGGAGTGCTACATCTCACTCCAATCACATCAACCTGATCACTCATGGGATACCCTTCATGGGCCCTACCACATCACCAATCAGTCACATCACTAACTATTCACATCACTAGTGGACCACATCACCATGATAGTGGCCATAAATAGTGATTGTGAATCCTAACATACTTAAGTTTTTATATTATCATAATTTGTTACATTTTTCTAAATTTTTCTATGATGTATAAATTGAGGGATTGGTTGTTTTTAAAGTAGGTTGATTCGAGTGCTTATTGATTTGTGTCAACAACACCTGAACCCTTTTATTCTCATCTGTTCGAATAAATTTAATTTGATGTTACTCTCAATGTTTCCTTGGACCAAACTAAATTGTCATTATAACCCAGTGAAGTCAACGATGCAATGTCATTGATGTTGGGAAAAGACATTGAGGTCCTAGACATTCAGGGTATTTTGTACATCAAGGGGCTTATATCTTACATCAAACCAAGATTCAGAATAAATTTTAGATTCACTTGACCAACATCCATTGCAAAGGGGTCCATAACTTTCAAGGTGGCGACATATTTGATTGGATCTTTTATATTGTCAAGGGTGGATGAGGACATCATGAGAGTTAATTAATGATCCAATGCCATTGATGTGAGGACAATACATTGAGCTCTCAACGTCTATCTTGTAGCTTCAGTTTGTCCATGCTACAAATTGCATTAATATATATCATGTCACTGAACTTTGAACATGTATTTGACTAGAGTTTATCAAGTCTATCACTTGAAATACCTTGTCATTGCTCCTCACTATCACCGCCCAAATCACCTTAAAATCTTTCACTGCTTCTTATGTTTTGTATGGCCTTGCCCACCATTTTGCCATTGCTTAAACTCAACTTAAAATTAAATGTCTCTTCCTTGCACAAACTCATTTCCATATCATATAAAAGAACATAACCTCATTTTCCATTGCCACAACAACATTTTCAGTGGTCATGGGTTTCAAGTGAGGTACGGCTAATAATCTACACTTTTTTCCTTTTTACCAAAATAGATAATTACATCACTTTTGACGTAATTTACATCTTTGGGGCTTAAAAATATATCCTAGTATAATAATTATATAATAATGCTAATAATATATTATCTTATATATAATTATAAATATAAATAAATAATATATTATAATACTATATAAGTATAATATATATATATATATATATATATACACACACACACACACACACACACACACACACACACACACTACAATAATTAATATATAATACGGTAATAGAGTATTAGCATATAATAATATAATAAATATGTATATATAAGTTTTATAGTATTTTATATTTATATTATTTCGAGCAATATTCCTTCCATTATTCAATAGTGGATTAATATTCATGCCTATTAAAGTTGGTTTTTTTCCTTATTATTAGTACCTATCTGCACCAGGTACTATTGTTTTTGCCTTAGCGAATTAATTCATATGGAAGTTTCAAATCTACCAATAGAATTTCATTCGCAACCCAAAATTATTAATGATACCTAATGTTTTGGAAAAAGTTAAAACTATTGAATAATTTATTAGTTTATCTGTTACCTAAAAAACTTCGATTAATGTTTGTGAATGGGATCCAATGAATTTTTTTTATTTAATTAAATTTTTGGTGAATTATAGTTTTATAATGTTTGATAAAATAAAATTAGTTTCATGTTAAAGCTGATCCTGCTTTTGTTTGCATACAATGATTCAAAAAAGGCTATTTTGGGAGTTGGTTGCATTCGACGGCCCATAATGTATATTTGCTTTTTTTGCTTGCTTATCCTTGTTAGAGGAGAAAAAGAATATATTTTTTTGCATTCAATGCCCAGGTTTGGCTTCATAAGGCGAGCAACTCTAATAAATTTTGTAGTAAAATAACCTTGGGTCAACAAGTGCAGCGGCAAATGTCATTTTTTTGGCAAAACTAGCCTTCCACTGCCAAGTAAACACATGTTATTGTAAGTTGGGACAAACAAACATCCATGACTAATCAAACATAGGGCACCATTAGCAGAAAATAAAACATTAAACAAAATATAAAGAATGATTGTATTTTAGGACTTCAAAAGGTAAACACAGTGATACCGACATTGAATTTAGGGACTATAGTACTTGTATTTAATCAACGATATCATCATTTGTACACTTTTAAAACAAAAAAAATTGCCATATTCTTGTCTAGATTTAATTTTGACTTGCATGCATTAATTTTTTCTAGAACCACAAGAATTTTCTCATGGGCCACTAATTTTCAACAATTTGAAAGTTTTAAACAAAAAACAACCTCCAAATATATGAAAATTGCCAAATTGACCCTAATTTTTACCAAATTTAAAGGGAAAACTCGTTGTGAACCTAGATAAATGAATAAAATCAGACTAATGCTATGATTTTCATGCATCCAAAGAATATTAACACATGTAATGCTGTTATGGCCAAATTTAAACGTTTATAATCAAACATTTTTAACTTGAATGATTTTTTGCTCTCAATAATTTCTATATACCAAAAAAAAAAGGTAATTTACAGTCAATAATTATTATATAAATATATAGCATTTGAAACATAGTATTTAATAAATAAATAACCAACATCAAAATATTTGACACTAGGCAGGGTTGGTAGGCCAATTTGGCCCCCTATGGGCAACAACCTACAATAGTTGGTAGGATTTGAATGCATAATGTGCTTCAACATCAACATCAACGATCTACTTATGAATAATGCATTATCATTTAACTTGTCTTTATTATAGTAACATAACTTGCTTACCCAAAAATGGGGTCAAACCGTTGCATAAAGACTCATAAATACAACAAAATGTTAGAAAATATGAGATAACATAATACATTACAAAAGGTTAAAAAAGACGGCGATTTTTCGGCGGAAGTGTTTCCAACAAAATTGGCAAAGATGATAATGTATAGCAACAAATCTTACACTTTCACCAGTATGAAGCTTCAAAATACTGCGGTGTGAGGGTTCTAACATATTTCATAGAAAACTCAACTTCAACAAATACCTAGTTGCCTATCAATGAAAATGTGGCATGCATGATTGCCTCAATGCTCTAATGCTAGAAAAATCCACACACAGTAAATTTATTGTTATTTGACACACGTCATATGTACTAGAATATAATACATATTACAATCATAGTGATAAAGCTTCATAATTGCTATTAGATTGACACATTACATTATATTAATATATTATTATTATAATATTAATAATAGATACAATATGAAATTAATATATATAGATTATTTCCAAAATATAATATATTAGTTACATTAATATAAACTATGTTATATAGTTTTAGTATAATATTGTAATTAAAAATATAATATAATATTATATATATACTTTGATATATATTATAATAATAACATTAATATAATAGTACATTAATAATATATTAATATCATATAATAATTTCCTCATTAAAGGGTCAATTGTAGATAATAAGAATAAGAGGAAAAGAAAGGAAGCAGTTTGGTCTCCTTAACCAGGGTGGTTTAAGCTAAACTTTGACGAGGCTTGTAGAGGGAATCCAGGAACTTCAGGGGTTGGATGTGTAATCAAAGATTATAGTGGCTCCTTAATAAAAGTGATGTCCTTGAAACTACTTGATGGAAGGAATAATGAAGTGGAAGCTCAGACACTTGTTACAGGTATTGAGCTGGCTTTGGATTGTGGTATTTCCTCTTTGGAAATTGAAGGGGATTCTCAGGTGCTTATTCAATATTTAAAAAGTTAAAAGGCTAAATCCTAGAAATTAGAGAACGTTCTTGCGATTATTTGGCCTAAACTTAATTAGTTTGTTGAGTGGAAGTGTTCACATTACTTTTGGAAAAATAATCAAGTTACCGATTTTTTGGCCAACGTAGGAATAGATCAACCAGTGACTTTCAAAGTTGATAATGTTAAGGAAGGATGGAGTGCATGTATGGGGATTGAGCTGATAGACCTCTAATTTTTTGATTTAATTTGTTTAAAATTAAAAAATTGTTGAAATTATGAATAGAGGTGGCAACAAGTTTGTTTTATAGCATGCCTTGAATCGGAGGTGGTGGAGGAGGTTCCAGGTTTGGAGGTGCTGGCTGAAAGTAGAAGAGTATGAGTCAACTCAGATTTGGCATCCCTATTTGCTATCAATCTGTGTCTTATGGTTCAAGATAGGGAGCAGATTAAAGAAATGGTGGAATTATTCATTTGGTCAGAGCACATGGAAGGTCTACTGTCAGCAATTGATTCACTTCCTTTAGGACCTTTTCCAATAATGCTTTTCTCAGGTAAAGATGGTTTGGGGTACATACCCTTATCTATTTTTCATATTCTGGAAGCTAGGTTTTTGTCTCATCAATTTTGCTTGAGAAGTTGAAGTTTGCTCAGGCGCGAAAGAAAAGGAAGGTTATAAGGGTATAGCCATGCTTGTAGTGGAGGATCTATTGCTTCCAATTTTACAATTGGAGGCCTGGAGGGCGCAATGAAGGTCATTGGGGAGATTGAAAGCAATTAAGTGGCTATTACAAGGAGTGGAAAGAGGTGTGTTTAAGGAGCCTCCATGGTGGAGAGGATAGAGAAAAGAGAAGCTAGAGCAGGGGAGCTGCAAAAATAGGTTGAAGTTTTTATAGGTGGAGGTTTTTGTGGGTCCAAAGTCAGGAAAAGAGTTGGAAATATTCTATCCAACTGCAGTGGAAATTATTCAGGGGGAGCATGTTTCTCGACCAATAAAGAAAGCCAAGGTGCCAGACTCAGGTATGATGGTTGATAGTGATGAGAATGTAATTGAAGTGATTATTCTAGAGTAATAACCAGAATGTCTATCGACTGATTTTTGAAGTGGGGTAGGAACTTTTTCTGTTTGGCTGTATTAAGTTTTTAGCTGGTATAACCATATTTTAATTTATATATGTTTTCTAAACTTCTAAAATATAAGGTTGTTCATGTTGGTCAATGCCTTGACAATTTATATTGTTAAACCAAGCATTTTTGGTTTCATTTGGCTTTTATATTTATGGGAAAGGGACCCTTTTAACCGTGATATCGAGCTAAAAAAATATGATATAATAATTTATACTATACAACACAATATCTTATAATAATAAAATAATTTATATATTTAAAATACTATTAAAATTCACATATATTAATTATAATATTATTACAATCAATATCATATTATTGTTTCTTAATACCTAATGTATAAAAGATAAGACATGGTCAATGTTCATGGGTTTAGAGTGAGTTGTGACTGTTGATTTACAGTCTTTTAATTTACAATATTCTATTTTACAAAAATGCAAAATTGCATTCCTTCCAACATAAGTTATACTCTTTAGGATGACAGTTGCAATGTCTACCAAAAAAACTATAAAAATCATTTAAAATTTAGACTTGTAATTTTTTTCTAAGAGAGAAATGCACAAAGTATATAAGTTGCAAGAAATTATAGAACATATTTTTTTTTTCATTGATTGGCCAATATGTTGTCCTCTTCTTTTCAAAAATAGAAACAACAAGTTCGTCACAATTACTTGTATTCACTTCTTAGAACATTTGGATGACTATGCTTTGGCTATGAAACATTGTAACCTATGCTCATTTTCTCAATAAATAGTTTCATGAAAAGAAAATTAGTCATTATCTCATAACTAACATATGCCCTCCTCAACAATATGAAAATGAATTTTTTGTTTTCATTATATCATAATCACCCTTTTAACATCATGACTTTCATGACAGGTAAAATGCAAAAATTGGTCTCACTGCTATCCTTGTCATTCAACGCCAACATTTTTCAATGATGGTCTTCTTGGCTGATTTAATTGCCAATCTACATAATATGCTACTTCACACCATTCATATCATATATTCTAAATTTTAAAAACATGTGTATTTGTCTAAATGATAAATAAAATTGTATCTACTTAATTCCAAATCCTATACATGTATCACTAGCAATAATCTACCTTTCAATAAGGTAGGTACTATAACTACAATGTAGTCCTTGTTTAAAAAGGTAACATGACACCTTTTTACATGAATCAACATACCAATGTTTTGGCTTTAGTGCACATGTTATTGCAATAGAAGGATGTGGTTGTGTTAGCACAACACGTATGTTTTCTCCTAATAGATGTCATTTTCTACAAAGTGTTATATCCAGCCAAAATGTGAAGATGTTAATCCCTATGAGGTTCCTGCAAAGTATCTTCTCATAATGTGGAATTAATAGCCTTATACCGGCCCAAATCGTCTAAAAATGCGTCTAAATAATTATAGCCAAATGATTTTATATGTTGCAAGCTCTGCTTCTTAGGCAATGTGTAAATTGATAATGTCTTAGCCTTCTATAAATTTAGGCGGTTTACATTAAAAAGGTCTTAGTGTTTGGCGGCTCCTTTGTTAAAAAATATGAGATAATGAGTAAACTTAAAAGAGATCTACCCTTGTAGAAGGTCATATGCCTTCAAATCTAATAATTAACCTGCATCATTCTCTCAAAATTAGTCTTGTTGCCCTTGTACATGTTTTTATGTGCATTTATACTCTTTTAAATTTGCATTAGAATGTTTTTGTTGTTGTGTGGTCCTATAGATTATTTTGGTCTTATGGAAGTAAATATTTTCTTTCTATTTACTTAGGAGGGTGAGGATCAGCGACATTTTTTTAGAACCAAGGATGGAATAAAGTCAACCTCTTTGAAGTTTTGATCTTAGATGGAGTTATCTTGTTGATAGGAGTTGAGTTTTTCATTTTTGTGTCCTCATGTGAAATTAAAAAAATAAAGAGGTAGAAGATATTGTTGAGTGCCAACTTAGAATTGAGGTTTCTAAGTCCAGGTGCTTAGGGATAGAGATGGAAAACTATATAAGACTGGAAACTCACTTACTTCGAAATGTGCTAGTAATTTGATTGAAATTACATATTTAATGACTTTCAGGAGTGTAAATTTCAATCCTGAGGTGTTAAACATTTGTTACTAGCAAAAATAATGTAACATTTTGCATTTTTTAGAAGATGAAATTATTCTAATTTTTTTTGAAGTAGTAAGTAGTTGCATAAAAGACATTTGCCTCTTAAGCCCAGAAAATTAATGATTGAGCATGAATCTTACACTTATTGATTTTCAACTTCGAGGAAGTTAAGTTGCTCAAGAAATATAGTAGCACATTTTTAATGCTAAAATTCAGCCTTTTTGTGTAGTTGTATGGAAGCTCAAGTACTAAACAAGAATAAATAATTGACAATTAAAGCTCAAGTATTGATAAATTTAGCATTATGACTTGTTTGATGTGCTTTGACCTTTTTCTTGCTAGAATTTTGCAGGGGAATCCATGTTGTTCATGCATGATACATGCATTATTCCTTTATTATGTGGATGTAATCCTAACACAACCGTCATGGCATAATCATGTTTAGTTCTCATTTCAATGTGAAGGGCATATGTTTGTCCAATGCTACATTTAACATGGTCACATAGGTGTTTGGGTAATACCTAAAGCCACTTGTCAACATCTAAATTGTAAGAATTTTTTTAACAAAACCATTTCTATATGTAGTGGCTCTACATGTGGCAGAAGTGGAGGAAATTGAATTGGATATGAAAGGAAATATGCCAAATGTGAGAAAAATTTATGGTTTGTTCATCTCAACAAAAACACCTCTTGCATAAACATATAGGTCCTACATCTAACTAAATAATACCACTAATATCATGTGCACAAATAATGTATAACCTCTAACAATACATAGATAATCATAATATGTTAAACTGTGTTATCATGTAACACTATTAAGATAAAGGCAAAGAAATCTCAAAGGTTATAAAATAGTCAAAGGAAAATCAACAAACAAAAAAAAACCTAAGGGGTGAAGGAAATAAAAATAAAGAAGAGAGGGATATTTATTGACCTACAACTTCTCTTATAACTCTATCTACACTAGGGAATAAGGCCTCAAGCATGTCTGCACAAACTTTTGGGATAAGAAACACTAACAAAAGGTGATGGCTATAAACAATGAAACTAGCACAATCAAACAAGGGAAGAATATGGGAGAATGACATATGTGTATATGAAGAGACCCAGGAGAAATCAAAGAGGAAATATCTCAAAATATGTAAACCATGAGAGGAAGTGAAGAAGGAAACTTAAAAATTCAAACAATAAGGTACATAGGAAGGCTCAAAGAAGTTGAAATAAAATGATACTCAAGGAAGGAAGGAACATAGGAAAAAAATGTTAAATAAGAAACAAGCATTCCCAAAATCCATACACAAAACAAGGAAGAAAGCAAAACAAAAAACAAAGTGGGAAAATAAATGTAAGCAAGCAAAGAAGGAAATGAAACTATGTCTGTTAAAATAAGTTGTTTAGGTTTGGCCATATAGGGTTAGCAAGTGATGCTAATTGATAATACCATGAAACTCATCATATTACATATAAGTAGACTATTTCATATCCTCATGGGCAAGCTATGGATGTCTTGGAACCCATGAATCCAATAAAAATAATGCATTATCATCATCACTATAATCAACAATATAATCATCATGAGTGTAATTATTATTATTATTATTTTTTATATTGAAGATCAATTACTAATATATGCATCAAAGATGCCAAAAAATTACAAAGTTTCTAGTAGAGACAAAAGCAACTATGGGGCATCCCCCATCAACAAACATAATAATTGACAGTTCAATATAAAAATGACTCTAAACAAGCAACCCAGAAAATAAAAACCAATAGTATCAGTAGAAATATAAAATCAAATAGTAGTCATCAAATATAGGCCACCCCAAAGGTGGTGGGTTCAATCATACGGGTCTTATGCCCTACTAGAATCAATGCCTTCACCTTCGCATCCATCATCCAATTCAGCCAAGTCAGGTCCCTTCGAGGAGCTTTTACCACCAACAGGTCCCAACCGCATTTGTCTTGAGGTTAATTTAGCAAGATAGTGGTTGACTTTATCCAATAGTCCTTTCATGTTGCTCTGCTTCACAACTTCAAGACATCCTCAACGTCCACTGAGCCTCCACTTTTGATCAACCTCTCCAACTTGTTAGACTAAGTGTTGATGCTCTCATCTATCTTTTTCCATACTTCGTCCTGTATACCCTGGTTATGTGTCTCTGGATTAAGTCCCCTAGATGTAGGGCCTATCACTGCATTCTCATAACCCACTTTAGGGAACAAGTTCAGGGCAAATGGAGTAAAATTTTCTTTAGATTCTCTAATAATACAACTACCATACTCCTCATTATGCATATCTGGTGACACACTCTCATTCACAACCAACCAGCCACCAAGTCCATTCTGATCAGATTTAAATGGGGTGATCCATTCCTATACCAGATTGTCAACCTGGTCAAAGTATGTGTCTTTAATATAGTCCCATTCAAACTCTAAAATTTTAACTTCTACTATCGTCTGGTGACACACAACCCAGTCAGGATGGGGGCTTAGTTTGGGGTATCCCCTTGAATCAACCAAGAAGTCCAAGGTAACCTTGAGGAGACCTGTCCTAAGGAACTGGTCGAGCTGGTCTTGAGGAACTTTTAATTGGAGGAATATCTATAGAGACAAAAAACAAAGGATGACTTTAATTGTGAAGTCAATAAGCACTCTAGCCTTCCCTTGAAAAACCTCCAGGTTCCTTTGCTTCTATAAAAACCATAAAAATTTAGTAGAAAAAACAAGCCAAAATTTATGAAAAAAGGGGTGGACTTTAATCTTAAGACATGCATAACCAAGTGCAATATTTGGCCAGCGAATCTCACAATGGAAAACCAAATTCCAAGATTTAAGATAACAATGCTGTAACTTAGTAGCATAAGGAAAAGAGAAGAAAACATGCTCAATCATTTCAATTTCACTACAAAAAGAACAAAAAAGATTAACAAAACCAATTGCTCAAAACAACACCAACAACTAGCTTCTTATACATTAGTAACCAATGAAAATAGGATTTTTTGGGTTCAAAACAAGAGGCCCAAATCACATCAAACCTAAAAGACTAGGCATGTATAAGATCAAGCATAGACCAGACACAATTGAGGGTGAGGTAGGGGATATTTGAGAAATAGAGTTTCTTGTAAAGCATTTGAAAATATACTCAAGTAAAGGTGGGATTTTTTTCCTCTTCACACTGTCCCAAAACTCACCCTCATCTTCCATGAACACCACATTATTTCTCCCCTTAAGAGCTATTTAGAGCAAGGTGAAAGTTCTTCACTAAGAGTCAGGAACCTGAAATCTAGTTTGGAGGTCTGACCAAGAGGCCCATCCTGCATGGGAATAGAGATCCTTAAAGCTCCTCAACCCCTTAGTGTAGCAATCAAAGGTAGAGAATCCCTTATTGAGGGCCAATAGAATCTTGTTGACATTAAAAGTCCATCATAATGACATATATCCCTGACACACTATCCTAAACTAGTTGAAGACCTGTTTAGTAACAATGAAGGGCTTGGCAGCATCCCAGGTTGACCATATGGAGGCAAATATGGGCAAGCCAACATCTTTGCCTGTGAAGGGCCCTATGAAAAGATCAATAATGTTTAACCCTTTCCATTTTGCATTTCCTTTAGGAAAGCCTCTCAAAATATTATTCCAAACTAGGACTTTTTAGGGCTCATTTCCAATGGAGGCTCTCATTATCCACTTAATTGCCAGAGTTATTCCCTGTAACCGAAGGTCCTTTAGCTCCAGTCCACCAATATTTTTAGGTTTCAAACAAAATTGCCATGAGACTGTGTGCCTTTTCTTTCCCCCTTTCCCATCTGACCATAAGAAATCTCTTATGATTTTATGGAGCATGTTGATTTGAGTTTTGCCAAAGAGCTAGTAGGAGGCATATTATATACTATATGATGAGAGAACTTTCTGACAGACTTGAATCCTTCTTGGTAAAGACAACAGATGACCTAACCATTTTTAAATTTTCTTATTGATTTGATTGAAAATCCATTCCCACATACATTTGAAGGAGGGTGTTAGGACAAAAGGAATACCCAGGTATCTAACCATCTCATCCAGTCCTTTCTAAGTCCAACCAAAAGTTGCCAACTAGTTAGGAGGCTGCTCATGCCAACCCAATATGTGAGATTTATGCATGGCCACTTTAGATCTAGAGGAAGATCAGTTGATATCTATCCTCTTTGCAACCTAACTAAGTTATTTTGCTCTAAGGTGACAAAGATTGATGTATCATCAACAAAAAATACATCAATTAGGGAATCATTATTTAGGAGTGAGATACTTTTGATTGGAGGCCCAATGTTAGAGAATCTAAGAAGATAATGCAATGTATCCACCACCAGAACAAAGAGTGATGGGGTGAGAGGACAACATTGTCTAATGGAAAATTGAATCTCAAGAGATTCTATCAGTTCCCCATTGACTTCAATTATGACCAAATCATCCTTGAAGAGTACATTGACCATTCTGCAAAATATATCCTGGAACCCAAAGACACCCAACATTATCTCAATGAAGGGCCACTCAATTTTATCATATGATTTTTAAAATTCAAGTAGGATCATTCCTACATCTTGGTTTGAGTTTCTTGCCTAATACATTCCTTCCCAGCTAGTGATTAAATTATAAAGGATGCACCTCCCTTCAACAAAGCTAGTTTGGGTCTCTGAGATAATAAAGGGCAAAAACAAAGACAACCTCCTTGCAAGGATATTTTCCATAATCTTGTAGGAGACATTGAGGAGGGTAATTGGTCTCCAATTTTTGACTAAAGACAAATTACCATCCTTAGGAATAAGCTTAATCAACCCTTTATTAATGTCTGGGCCAAGTGTGCAACATCAATGGCCTCATTAAAGACATCCAAGCAGTCCTTGGCAATCCATTCATTTTTGACTTTATAGAATTCAATGGGGAATCCATCCAACCCAGGTGCTTTATCTTCTTTTAATGATTCAATAGTGTTTCTAGCCTCATCAAGTGAGATAGCAGCCTCCAAGAAAGAGGCCTCAGTATGTGTCACCTTATTAGGAATGTAGGTCTCACATATGGCCCTGTTCTATTCAATACGGTCACTAGACCTATCAGATCAAAAAAAGTTAGCATAAAACTCAAAAAGGATCCTTTTATGCTAGAAACATCCTACAAATTTTGCCCATTTACTTCAATTCATTTAATCTTGTTTCTTATGTGTTTAGCTTTCACAAATATAAAGAAGAATTTAGAGCCTTTATCTTTGAGCTTCAACTAGGTTAGTCTAAAATGAATATGTGACCCTCTAGCAATATACTGTTGTGACTATCAAACTTGGTGCTTCAAAGGTTAAGCTCTTTAAGAGGAGCCCCATTGGCAAGGTCAAGCTATAGCGATATTTTAGCTTGAATGAGTTTTTCTTGAGCATCTCTTGTAGCCTTTATGCACTTTTTTACTTTCATCTGCCCATAGGTACTTACAATTTTTTTGTAATTACCATATTGGAATTTCAATGATCAACTTTGGAGCTAGAGTTTCAAACAAAATTTCCAATATTCCAAGAAGATTGCAGGCCCTCCAAGGATTCCCTATCAACCAGATGTGACACATTGAATTTATATAACCCTTTGAACTCTGGGATGTCTTTCTTCTCCTCACTAACCAATGCAAATGTCATTTCAATAGGGTGGTGGATGGACATAGTATAGGGCATCACTATCACCACATTACCATCCTTGATCAGATCCACAATAAGTGCCTCCATATTCAAATAAAATATATCAAGTCTTGAGTAATACCTTCTATTGTTGCTCTGATTATTACATCAGGTGTACCAAATTCATCTACTTAGGATTTTACCCTTTTGGAGAGGATCTCCAATTTTGTGTATTCTTTTGAACTTAGACCATAAAAATAACTCATTTCCTTTCCATGCTAGGTGATCACCCTTTATTTTATCCTGTTTATCTTCCACCATGTTGAAATCTCCTGTAAATACCCAAGAAATATTTTTTAGATTTATGGCCAGCCAATTCCATAAGTCAGCTCACTCCTTATAGTCATTGGGGGCATAGATGTTACATAGGCCAAAGGTTTGGTTTTGGCTTGCTATCATTACCCAGACAACTATGTTGTAGGGAGAGACACCATGTTTAATAATGTAATCTTTCAACCCAAGGTTAACCAAAATAGAGGCCCGCCCTTTCCCTCTATGATGATTAGTGGATAACTGAGGAGCATTGGGCTAGATAAACTTCCATACTAAAGAGATCTAGTTCCAATAGCCTTCACTTCTTGCAAGAAGAGAAAATCCAAATTATCTCTTAAGAGTCTGAACTATCTTACAACTAGTTTTTTGTTTAAGGATTCCAACCCTCTCACATTCTAGCTTAGAATTCACATATATAACCATAGGGGTAGTCAGAGGTCAATTAGATTGACCATGGGGCTTACCCCCACTATTGTATAACATGGTAAAGTAGTTCTGGACTTTATATTCCTTGCCCTTTTTTTAGGGGGGTTCCTAAAAATTATGAAGTGTCTCTTTAGCCAGCTTTTTTTTTCCTTAGGCACAACTTGTTCAACTAGGGGAGGGCTTGAGTCTATTTTAAGCCTTTTACCTCCTCCTTTAGACATCCAATTATCCACTCCTACAAGTTTTTTGTTAGTCGAAGAATCTCTATTTGATAAATCCATCTATATCAGATTTCTCTTTCTCTAGGGAGATAGCCATCGAGGTGGATTCACTAGTCAGACTGTCGAGCTTGCACACAGATGAAGCATTAGAAGAGATATTGTGCCGAGCAGGGGCCTCAACAAGGATAACCACATATTCCTTAGAGAGAGGGACCTCAAGATATTTTTGATCTAAAAAAGCTTTATCTAGGCTATTAGGGAGGCCATTTATCAAGTCTAACGAGGAATAATCAACACCAGGCTGTGGAGGGTCCTGCACCTAGGAGTCAAGGGAGGGGCCCTCTAGCCCACACTCACTTTGATTTTTTGGTCCAAACTTGTTAACAGACTCATTAGCAGAGGCACTATCTTTCAAAGGTACATTATTGAATAGAGGATTCTCAAACACCTACAAATTATCTAGAACAATATCATCTTTTGGGGTTTCCTTCTCTTTTTGTCTATTAGGGATATTACCTTTATTGGCCAACATAGGATAGTTTTTACTAAGATGGCCATATTTTTTATAGAATAAACAAGCATTCAATCCACCCAAACCTTTGAGAACACAAATGTGATATTTTTCCCTTAATTTTAAAATTGAGTGATTCCCATAAAAATTCCAAGGGCTCTAAATAAATTAAAACCCTAACACTCATGTGGGCTAGAGATATTATAGTATCCTCTATTTTTAATACTTCTCTGAGGGGTTTTAGTACCTAAGGAAGGAAGTTCCATAGCTGAATCGTCACTCCTTCAATATATACCCATCTAAGAGAAGTTTTAAAAATAAGGTCATTACAGTCCATTTTTGGGTTCCAAGGGACAACTTTGAAAATCAACTGGCCAACATTCCACAAGGGCTTACTGATTTCCCTAAATTGCATATTAGATTTAAAAAAAAAGCATGAATACCCCTATCTGTATCACTCAAAAAGAACTAATATACAAGCCCAGTCTTTTGCCCCAAACAAAATTTAGCTAATTATCAAAAAAATTCCTAGAGGGCAGTGGATTCTTGTTTACGAAAACAAAGAAAACCCATAAATTTTTTAACCTTGGTTTCCTCCTACTGCAAGTTAGATTCCATGGAAACATTCAAAATAATTGTCAAGGTCTTAGAATGGCTAGAGAGCTTACCGATTTGGTCTTCCTTGTATTACTGCTCACCACATTCTTCCCTATGCGCCATAAATTCATCTCCTTCTGAGTGTTTTACCACTTCCTCATATCACAAAATTTCATTGAATAATATTTTTAGAGCTCCAGTCACTTCAACTTCCACCTGAGTCAAGTTAGTGCAATTGCTCTTATTATTGCAACCCTTATCACACCGCACAACATCACCTGTCTCATTAAAACCATCATTCTTCCCCTTCTCTGCATGATCAAACTCATCAAATTCAAGGGTTTCTATAAATAACTTCAATTAATACATGCCCCTTTACACTCTCTAAAGGCAACGAGAAGGGTGATTGGGGAAGGACACGCCTAGTGGTTGTACACCACAACTTAGATAACAAAGACCCCAAAAGAAATACATGCAAACATAAAACAAAACACAAACACAAATGTAAATTAAAACGTAAAATAAAAAATTAAAGACCACCTCTATCACTAAGAAAGAAAGAATCAATAGGAACCAAGGAGGCAAAGGTGACCAAGGCAAATCGCAAAGAGAAAACTTGAAGTACCATTAATGGAGGATGACTCTTCGTCTCCCCATTGCAGAGCTCAAAGCTTCTCTCTTTTCTTAATACAAACTTTTGATTTTTGTAATTATTATTATTGTAAGTAGTTGTGTTAGCTTTGGCATCTTTTTTTGAAGTAGCATTTTGTATTATCTGAATGGTGTGTCAAATGGTTGGATATTTGATAAGTGTTTTATTTTGGATAAAGGGTATAATATTTTTACTGTAGTATGTGGATGAGTATGTAGTTGAATTTTGGAGACACTTATTCAAGGTTGTATGATTAGCTTCTTTGGTGGCTCTTTATGTAACACCTCATATTGAAATTGTGTTGAAGGCTCATAGTTAGTGCCTTGAATAGTGATCACTTTATTATCATGGGAAAATTTTAAGCATTGCTTTAGTGTTGACATAGTTTCTTTTATTCGATTAAGCCAAGGTTGTCTGAACAATATGTCATATGTCCCATTATTTGGTAATACATGAAACTAGACTAAGATGGTCTTAAGACCCAATTTGATAGGTAAGGTAATGCCTCCAAGTGGTTTCCTATTTATTCCATCGTATTATTTAATAATTATGATTATATTGAATAGATCCTTATGGGTGTTTCCAAGACTAATAAGAAATTTTATTATGCACACATTTATAATTGAAATATTATCAATCATAATTATTTTTGTTAACCTTGATTATGTATCTATGAAATATTGAATGAATATTGGTCCATTATTAGAGTTTTAATTTGGATTATATAATATAATTAAAGGGGATCTTCATGTATGTCATTGACCACAGTGATGAATCCATCAATTAGATAAACATTATAACCTTGTGATGGTTACTTTTGAGTTATCATATGAACATTATCTTTGTCTTTAGATTGATTAACATGATTAGGAAGAATATTGATAAATATTTTCAAATGCAATTTGATGTGGAACTTATTTGTTCAAATTACTATTGTGACGCATTACCTGGATTTTGTTGTTTGTAATTATGTCTTTGATCTTGTGTTTTAGCATAATACATTTATTTGTATAATGTTCAAAGACTCTATGATAATCAAAATATGCATTAGAATCATATTTATTAGGCAAAGGCTGAGATGGATATATCACTCTTGTAGGAGATAAAATAATCATGTTGAAATCGGCTAATCAATTGAGCACATTTTGAAGACTTTCACTCAATCTTGTAAGTTATCTTGGTTTGTTTTGTTTTCAAATGAATACCCTATTGAATTGTTGGTATAATGTATTTATTACATTCTTGGCCTCATTCTTTAGTTGGAAAATATTGTTCCTAGCCTTAACTTTGAATGCTTTTTTTACCTTGGAATTTGGCTTCACTAGAGGTATCAACTTTAGTCCCATATTTAAGCATGTTGACCTCTAAAAACTTAATATTATAATTTCTAACCACATGAAAAAGTTCATTGAATAAGTGTTTAATACCAATTTATTTTTAATGGTAAAAATAAACCTTGAAAAAAATATATTTTATAACTTACTATCATGTAGTTAGTGAGTCATCATGGTAACTAGAGTTTTGAATCTAAGCATCTACTCACTAACATTCTCATTAGATCCTTGTTTAAATTAAGTGATGTGTGAAACTACAACTTTTATTATAATGTTGATTGAAAATTTATTTAAGAAATCATTAGCCAAAGCATTAAAAGAGTGAATAGATCTATATGTAAAAATATAAAACGAATCAAGAGCATAGTCCTTAAGGCTTTGACGAAATGGTTCTATGGACAATTTATCATTATATGCAAAGTCTAAACAATGACAAAGAAGGTTTTGATGTGATGGGAAGGATTGCCTTTACCATTAAATTATTCAAACTTTTGAGCTATGAGACCTATAGGTAAAGGGTATACAAGAACATCATTAGCCAAAAGGTTGAGTAATATATAATGTGAAACAACCTTATGACTTGAATTTTGAGACACTCAATAGATCATTTAGATTTTGCATCGCTTATCACACATGGTTTGTGCAAGAACAATGACTTAGGGTTTGGAAGAGAAGTGGTAGTGGTATACATAATAAAATAATCATTTTTGAGAATTGCTATAGATAAGAGTTAAAAGTTGAGAAACATGTTTATATGCTTGTGGAATTGGGGAAGCAATAAGGGAAGTGCAGAGACCTGAATTTAGTATTAAATACTTGAAAACATCAAGTTTATGACACTTTGACATATTTGGACTTTGCACACACATTTAACTCTTGTACGAACTTTCCCCTATCCTTCTACCCATCTATTTTATTGGATAACATAGTTTACTAACTACACATATTCAAGATCACCCTACTCTATGTAATAACATTCCAAAATCCTAAGTAGGTTGCATGCATATCTCACATCACTAATGTTAACTCCTAGGACAACATCGACAACAGTTGGATAATTGTGTTCTATCGAAAGTGTATTTCTCTACCGATAGTGTTTAATAACCTTGAAGAAATACTTTTTTAATTGGGTAATCTATATTTGCTTAGAGTATACATGTTTCATAAGTTAGTTATAACAAAAAATATTAGAGTTATCTATAAATGCAAATCAATTTTAAGGTTATACCTATTTTGGCAAGTCCTAGCAAGCTTGAATAATCTATTAACACTCTCTTGAGACATTATCACAAAAATATACAAATGAAAACCCATCAAAAGAGTAGCCCTAGAGCCAAGTCTAAACACAAATATGGGTTAAAGTTGCTTTTTGATAAGTGTTGAAAGCTAAACATTTAATTGCATTACATTATAACATGATCATGATGATGCATCCACACACCTAGGTAGAAGAGTTACATGTGGTTTGAGCCCTTTTTAGAATATTGGAATATAGTTAATTCGATCACTCAATAGGAAGTGGTTGGGGATATCCAACCCAACTTGATAATACCCTTTTTCAAATATCATCTTGTGTTGAAAGTGAAATTAGGGTTTTACATGAAGAATAAGAAAATTAGGGATCAATGTACAAGACTAAGGGCATAGACACACATAGGAGAAATTTATAGGTGAGGGCATAGTGGCTTAAGGAGACACAAACATACATAGTCAAATGAGATAGTACCAATAGAACCTATGTGCAATATCAGTCATCATAAGGGTTTGAGCTTTGCTAGCAATGTATGCACATTTTTTGAGCTATTATTTCATGATCTCTTCTCCTTTGTTTTGTCAATTTCAAATTTAGTAAGTGAAATATCAATCTACCCTTTTACATTCAAATTTATATGGTTAATACCCTATTTTAAGGAATCTAAATATTTATGGTTTTTTCTTATTTATATTACATCAATCACAAAATAAGTAAAACATTTTAGTGAACCCTATCATTGACTTGATCATGACAAACCCTAAGTCTTTTATACCCTAAGGTTTTATATTTGCTTCTCAAAACTTATCTTGCATAAGGATTTGGATTTCAAATATGGTTTCTAATTACTTATAATGGAAAGGATTATACTAATTTTTATGATATATATATCAATGCAAACTTCAAGAATATCTTAAAATGAATCTACACATGATTTATGCATTGTTACACGTAATTACAAATGAAAAAAAAGTTTCTTAAGGAACTTAAATTTGAGGAATGAAATGCTGAAATTTTAAATGATGTTAATCCACCTTTTAGAGGCATATAATATAAAATAGGTGTTCAATCCATTACTCTTATTATTACTATTCATATCTCTACACCTATGGCTACACAAGTGATGTCCACCCATGGTGTTGGGATACTACAAGTTAAACCTTAAATTTATATGGATATACCTACACAAAATACTTTTATGTCTCCTAGTATTGTTATTCATGCAACATCATTTATTGCTAATCAATCTCCTATACCTACTACTCAAGAGTTTATACAAACTCATCTTGATCTTCAAGCTGATGTTTCTCAACTAGAGCAAGGTGATGGATCTTTTGACAATTTCTCAAGCATAATTACACAACCCTTTGGCCCTTGAGATATTTACTTATATTTTGTTGTACCTAATATTACACCATATGATGGTAAAGGTGATTCACAATAACATCTTAGAGCCTTCTGTGACAAATGATTAAATTATTTTTCTAAAGATAATTTATTGTAGACATTAAAATCTAGTATTTGATACTTGGTAATGTCAATCTTGATCGACACTTATCTTACATGACTTGTGCATCTCTAAAAAATTCTCACTCATCATTTATACACACCTACATTCTAGTTAAGATCCCAATCTAGTCTATGTTGATATTAGTCACCTATAGGATCACTCTAGTTTGTTAAATCAAATAAATGTCCTATTCAAATAGTTCTAGATCATTACATTTTCATCGATGTCTCCTAGATAAAAAATAATGTCAACATTACTATCTAGAGGTTGATGTTACAACCCTTCACCTATCAATGACTATTTATCAAATTAAAACCCTTCCTATAGGTTAACCCATTCACCTAGTGCATTGGTGGCATGAAAAATTACCCAAATGGACTCATATAAAGACAAATAAAACCCACACTTAGCACTTGTGTGTCAAGTGTCTAACACTACTACACTTTAAGCAAATATGCCCTATTCTTCCCATATTGAAAATCAAACACTAGGGATAGTTATCAACCAAGTCTGAAATACATCAAGACAAGTCAAGAGTGAACATTATAAAGACCAAAGCTTGATTTTCTAAGTGTATTCATATAGCGAAAGATCACAATCACAAATTCACATTAAGGTGAATAACTATGTGTGGCTTGACTTCCCTCTTTGGAGTATTAGATACCTAGACAATGGTCAATTATCAGTGGGGTGATTGGGGTTATCTTAGCACAATTACACTTCCTCGAATTTTATAGGTTTCATCCTTCACAAGTAGACTTAGAGTTTCAAGGAGAAGGAAGTTGATTTTTAGAGTTGTGCATGCAATTGAGGGTCACAAATAATACAAATAAAGGTATATTAGACAAGTACACCAAAATATATTGTTATAGAGAGACAACCCTACCCATGATAGTAACATCAACCATATACACTACCATTGACATTCATTTTCAGCCTTGATGGTACCAACCTTACGCACACAAATAGTCAATTTTGAATAGAGAAAAATCACAAGTCTGATTATAGTTTGCATTCACTGTCAGAAGTTAGTCATAATCAATCAATCAAATAGTAAAGCTAATAATATTTATTTCTTTAGTACTTTACATAAATAGTAAATTTCTTTATTAGACCTGTCTCAATCAATTACATTCAAATTTATGCTTGATTGACATATATTATAATATAAACTAGTTCTAAAAGATTATCCTATTGTAATTAACATTAAATCTAAAAATAGGGTAAACGTATTGATAAACACATATATTTTTATAATACTTCCAAACCATATGTTGATTTTAAGGTTTCAATTATTTTTTCTAGAGTTTCAAATTTTATACCTTAGGGTTTCAATTCAATGATATTTTTCAAATTTGATTTGTGATTATTTAATATTAAGTACAATTCATCATTTGGCCCTAACCTTCCTTTTACTTAACAAAATACATTTTGTTATTCTATGCCATCTAAGAATGTTAGTTCCCTTGTTTCTCTAAGGTGAAGTGTTAGTCTAAGTGTTTTGCAAATTGAACACAATCATATTTATTCTAATTCACCTAAAATGGCAAATTAAAGTATAATGAACCTACCTTATTCTTCATCTTATTTTGATGTTGTAATTATCAATGAATATATGCAAATGGATGGTGTTAATCACATGCCTAATATCAAACATGTTAATTGAGATAACCAAGATAGAATTACTCATGATGACCTTAATGGGGTATACCATCTATAAGTTCAAGCCTTTTCTCAGTTTTGAATAGTCAACATCCTCATGGTTTGGATAGAGTTTTAAAGATATTTATAAAATATAAATCCAATCACCAAGCTAAGGTTACCACATCTGAGGTACAATAACCCTTTACTACTAAAATTATTATGTTATCTACACTGATAACCACAATTGTGATATCTACCCAAGGTGAGGGGGAACAAAAGGCCTCTCACAAATTTCCATGCATATGCCTACACAATAGACCTATTCCCATCCATTTATGACCACACATATTACACCATCTACCTCATTTACTGCATGTTACTTGGAGTATACTATTGTCACTTTTCAAGATAAGGTGTTGCAGTTAGATTAAGGTACATTTCAAGCTAGTCATTCATTGGCTTTGCATGCATTGATCCCGAGCTAAAATCTTATCCCCTACATTTAGGGTTTGTAGCTCCTAAGCATCCATAAAATGATATAAAAGGTGATCCTAAATGACACCTCCAATATTTCCATGCAACATGTTTAGGTTATGCAACTAAAAACCAGTTATTCACCAAGTTGTTTCCAATGAGTCTCAAAGACTATGATTTAAGATGGTTTTATGACTTTGAACCTCAATCAGTTAGTGCCTTCTTTTATCCAATCATTTTCTAGAACATTTTTTCATCAACATTGTGTTGTCACTCAAATTTGGTCATGAATACTTGATCATGTCATTTTTGACCCACTTTTACTTCAATTGACGTAAGTAGTTAATTTAGTCCTATTTTCCCACCTTACTCTATCCTAAGGACCTATACAAACCTATCCATTTCTAAAATTATTATCTTATGCCTAAAAAAATATTATTTATTTCTAAAAACCCCTTTAAGCATCTGTAAAGACATCCTAGATTCTAATTGTCACATGTTTCCCTTCAAGACATGATTGACCAGTATAAGTCAATAGTGGTAGTTAGTTTTGAATCCTATGGATCAATCATGACCTTAACCCTTAGAAATAAATACTTTTCAAATTTAGACCCTCTCTTACAGGTTGGTCCCTATTTTTAAGATAGTGTGAAATTTTTCACTTTTGGATTGCTATAAATGCATATCTAAATCATATATTCTTACACTTGGTAATCATTTAACAATTTCCAAATTGAGGCACACTTACACTATTGCACACTGATCAAAGCTTCCATATTCTTCCCAAATATGATTCTAATTATTTAAAGTATTTCTTAGCTAAGTCAGGAGCTTATTCCATCCAATTTAAAGTCAAGTCTTATCAATTATTCAATCCATCTCTATATGCATACATATAGTCATAAGATCACAATCTAACAAAGCACTCTAAGTTGGATAACTACGTGGGCTTGATTTCCCTCTTCAAAATATTGGATATGTAGACAACAATCATTAATCATGAGGGTGATTAGGTTCAGTTCAACCCACCACACTCCCTCAATTTATTATTATAAGTTTTTAGCTATGGTAATCCTTATTAGAGTTTCAATTTTTAAGAAGTTATATACACACATATGAAGGTCAAATTTCTACACATATGTATATTTTAAGCATGCACAAGTGAGTGTGCCCTAATTTTATATATTTTATAAAGATAACATAATTGAATAGTAGAGGATAGTAGTGCCAATCGATCTTGTCCTCTTTCTAATGATTCTAACCTTGATCAATTATAATGACAATTCCATTTACATGTACAGGATAAATCCGAGTTGATTATTTCTAGTTGTCTATTAGTTAGACATAGTCAAGTTATAAACAAAAAATAGACAAATCCTCTTGTGTTTATGTCAAAATTAAGGTAATATATGCAATGTATAGATGCACAAATAGAATTAAACATGTAAATGAATTAGCAAAGATACACACAAATTAATGAACACAAATATAGGTGGAAAAAAAATCTAAGAGATGTAAAAAACCATAGTTGATATACTCATATAATAGAAACCATTGTATGAAATGCAATCCATTTTAACTTATCACTTCTCCTCATCAACATTCAAAAATATCTTCAATAATATTTACCACACACAAATATTCAATGGACCACAATAATTATGAATTATGAATGATTTACAAAAGGGGTAAAACCCTTTTTATAATGGGGTGTGAAGGTGGACCATTGTAACCAATGGGTCCAACCTCTCCTCGAGGAACCTCATAGGTAAAATATATTTAATTTATTTACACGAGATTACCTCATGTTAATAAATTAAATATATTTATTTTATTTATTAACCATTGTAATGATGTCATTGATAAATAACACCACTTAAGTATTATTTGTTCTAACACTCCCCCTTAATGTTAAATAGGAATACATGCCATAATCACCTTAATAAAAGAATTATGCTCTATGAATCAATTATAATGATTTTAAGAAGAATATAAAAAAATGAAAGATTTTAAAACCTTCCTCATGCTAAACATCCCCTGTTGAAACAAAATGAATTATAATCCATAGACTACTAAAAGTAAGTTTATGTTAGCATGATCATGAGACTATATATTAAAGTTTCTCATAAATAATCAACCAAATATATTTAGAGCTTTTTATAATATAAGGACCTCCATTACAAAGTATGCTTTTATTTATTAGGTGCAAAAGTAAAACTTTTGCATGAAGTTTACTAAAATAACATGACATGATATATTATAATGTTTTACATTGAGAATAAGTATAGAGAATAAGAAGGAAACAAATGGCTATTAGAAAGTGATATTATCATGCAAATTCACCCTCAATGTCAACTTTGAGAGGCTCAACATTGCACAAAATTGAAAAAACTTAGTAGCATCAAGTAGTTTTATGAAGATATATGTTACTTATTAATCCATAGGACAAAACTATAGATCAATATTATCATTGAAAATTTTATCTCGAATAAAATGCACATGAACTTCAATATGCTTAGTTCATTGGTGTTACACTGGATTTTTTACTAGAGCTATACAATTTTGATTATCACAATGAAAGGTGGTACTGTGAGAAAAATTCAAATAAATTTCTCTTAACCTTCTTCACAACCACATGGCTTCTTTAGCAACTTTCATAGCACTTATGTACTCCTTCAGTAGAAGAGATAGAGACACTGGGTTATTTTTTCTACTCTAAGTGATATCACCTTCACTAAACTTAATCACATATCCAAAAGTATATTTGTGATCTATAATATCATTAGCATGGTCAAATTTTTAATAACTATATAATTTAGCATTATCAATAAAAGAATAAAATAAATAAAAATTCACTATTCCTTTGATACAATAAAGTATATGTTTCTTTAATTTTCAATGATCTAAATATGGATCATACATGCATCTAGAAGCAACACTTACAACAAATGAAATAGCTGGCCTAGTAATGGTTAGATAAATCAAACTATCAACAAGTTATTTGTAAAGGGTGGGTTTATCTTTGTCACACATCGGTTTTAGATCAAGTTTAACACCAACTTCAATAGGAGTAGATGTGGGCTTACAGTCAAGCATATTAAACTTAATAATAATATTATGCACATACTGAGATTGTGATACAACAAATAAATTTTTATCTTGAAATATAACCATTCTTAAAAAAAATGAAGAATACCTAAATCATTTATTTCAAACATTTGGCGTAGTTTACCTTTATATTTATGAATTAAACTAAATAGATCACAAGTAAGTAGAAGATCATCAACATTTAACATAAATAAGATAATATGATCATTTTTAATTTTTACCTAGAGATCATAATTAGAATAACAATTAAAGAAACCTAGTTCTTTAAAATAACTAATGATTTTAGAATACCAAGTTTGATGAGTTAGTTTTAAACCGTATAAAGATTTCTTTAACTTACAAAAAAAATAGTATTTGTTAGGGTTGGTGAAACCTTTTGGCTAAGTCATATAGATTAAATCATCATTCAAAAATATATTTTTGACATCCATTTGGTGTATAATCCAACCATTATGAGCTGTAAGAGCAATAAGTCATCCAAAAGTACTCATTTTTTGTTAGAATAAAAAAGATTTCAACATAATCGATCCTAAGTTTTTGAGTAAAACTACAGGTGAATAATCTTGATTTAAATTTTTCAATTTTAGCAATTGAATTAGTTATATTTGATTTTATAAATCCATCTAAAACCAATCATATGTCTTTTAGGTGGAGGTGGGACTAGATCTCAAGTCTAATTTTTAATTAAGACATACTTAGCTTGCATAAAAAAATTTCATCTATCATCTTGAATAGCTTCCTCAAAATATTGAGGTTCACATTCATACATAATCATTAAATCATGATAAGAATGTTAACTTCCACTTAATTTATTAAGACTATCAAGACTACAAGACTAGATTAAGGATTCTATGTATTTAAGTTTTTTAGATTGAACATGAACTTATAAAATATTTTTTAGACTCTAGGTTGTCTAAAATTGGATCAAATTCCTCTAGGACATCTTTTTCTTAAAAGAGTAACATCATAGTTAAGTTCATCAAATAAAAAACATTTTCCATAGAGGGCTTACATAAAGATTTTTCAAGAATCAAAAGATTTTTATTTTTAATAATTTATCTTTTATATGGATTATACACTCTTAATCTTTTAGTTTTACTTCTATAAGCTAAAAAAATACATGAATAGGAGGTAGGATCAAGTTTTTTTCTTTTAGTTTTAAGAAAAAAGATGAAAGCATGACTACCAAAGATCCTAAGATGAGTCATATTGGGTTTATTTTTAGACCACATTTATAAAAGGGTATAAAGATACAAATATTTAGTAGGAACTTTATTTATAATATGCACAATAATATTCATATCTTTAACCCATAAAAACTTAGGAACATTTGTAGAATGCAACATTGTTTTAGCCATTTCAATAATGGTGTAATTTTTTCTTTCAATAATACCATTTTGTTGTGGGAAATAGAAAGTTGTTAATTCCTTTTGAATACCAAAATTTATGCAAAAAAATTAAATTATTTACTAATATATTCATCACCATTATCAAATCTTAATCTCTTAACAGAAAAATTAGAAACATTTTTAACAACTTTGAATTCTTTGAATTTGGCTAATAATAGTTCATATTTCTTATTTATAAAATATGACCAAATCATTCTAGCATGATCATCAATAAAAATAATAATATATAAAAAACTATTAAGCGATGTAACTTCAAGAGGTCCTATAACATCACTATGAATTAAATCTAAAGGATGAGAGGAAATCACAACATAATTCTTATGAAAAATATTAATATGTTTCTTATCATATAGGTAACTTTCACAAATTTCATGATGAAAAGAGATAGAAGAAAGACCAATAACAAAATTATGAGAAGACATATCATTTAAACTTTTAAAATTAGCATGTCTTAATTTTTCATTCCATAATTGAGATTCATTCTTACTATGCGATGAAAGACAATATGCAAAAGAAGTAGAAAATATGTATAAACTATTTTATTGAGCACTTTCAACAATTAGAGAACTAAATTGAATTGTAATAGACTAGTTAACTGTAATCAAAGTTTTAATGAAATTATCATTCATAAGTTGAGAACAAAATAACAATTTTTCTTAAGTTTAGGTACATAAAAAAATATATTTAATAAAAACATTTACAAATTTTGTTTTTATTTGTTTAGTAGCTTTTATAAATGAATTATCTCATAAGTAAATATTTTTAATAATATCTATGGTTAGCTTGTGTGTAATTTTGGGTTTTAAATAAAAAATATTTAAATATTTACTAACCTTCAAAACATCTTCCTCTACAGGCAATGGAACCTAGGTGGAGCATGGGTGAGAATAGTAGCTTGTACAGGCCACTAGAAGCCTTAAAAATTTGTATTTCTTCCTCAAATTTTTATTTGAAGCACAAAATGATTTCAAAAAAAAATTGAGTCATAAATTGTTGTTTCTTAGCCCACACAAGTCATACTAGGGTGCCTAGGTCACTATGAAAATTATCAAGAATTGATAAGAATTCTTCTACGAGTCTGGTCTAGGTTTTGACAAGCAAAAGGATTGATGAAACCAATGTTCAACACAACAAAACAACACCAAAAACTTTAAAAACATTTTATTGAAAAATTATTCAGGTAGGAGGTTATACAAGCCAATAATGGCATCCCAGGATGAATTTGCTTGAAAACATTTTATTTGGTTGTTGCTTGGAGTTTGAAACAAAATATAGATTGTTTAGATCTGCCTCTAGAATCCTTCCTCAAACAAGAGGAAATCAAAAATTAATTTTTGAATGGGGAATGGAGTTTTAGGAGCCTCTCGAGGTCATGCAAGTGTTATACACCCACTCCTTAGGTTGAAAATACTTTTGAACAAGGTCTGAATCCTCAAATAATAGTATCTTGTGAATTAACACAAGTCATTGTAGCTCTATAACATTATAAAAATTCAAGTAATATATGCAACGTATGATCGATCTAGACATATGAATGAATTAACAAAGATACAAAGATCAATGAACACATATATGGTGGGAAAACTTCTAATAGAGGTAAAAAACTACAGTTGATATATTCATATAATAGAAACCATTATACCCAAGATAATCGATTTTAAATTTATACTTCTCCTCATCAACCTTCACAAAGCTCTTCAATAATATTTATCACATGCAAATATTCAATATCACAATAATATTTGAATCATGAATGATTTACTTAAATGGTAAAACCCTTTTTATAATGAGGTGTGGGGATGGACTGTTGTAACCAACGGGTCCAACCTCTCCCTGAAGAACCCCAATGGTAAAATATATTTAATTTATTTACATGAGATTACCTCATTTTAATAAATTAAATACATTTATTAAATTTATTAACTTTGTAATAATGTAAAGGGTAAATAGCACCACTTAAGCATTATTTGTTCCAATAGTTTAGATTTAATCTTCTTTCATTCAATTGTGTTTCGTCTATTTCAGTGCTTTATTTCCATTTTGCTTATCGTAAGTTTATTACAACTTTTTCTATATTTATAATTATTTTATCTTAATTAAAATTTAATACATGAATTAATTCCTAATTATGATAAAACATATTGGTGAACTCATATATTGTTTGAACATTACCAAACCCTAGGTTTGCCTTAAGGTTTCAACATTCTTTTTAGGATTTAATAATTTTATTTTAGGGTTCTTGATCTGATCTCTAATTTATTTTATTCTCTGTGAAAATCAAAAATTTTATTTTTAATCTAGGGTTTCACCCTTATTTTACTATTAGGGTTTATTTTATTAGGCTTGTGACTTATCCTCCTACTTGTTTAGCTCATATCTAGTCCATAACAACTCTATTTTTTAAACACTTTGAGGTTTTTTTTAGTTTCATTAAGTGCATAAAAAAATTGTTTGTCGAAATATTGTACAGATTTTATGAAATTTACAATTTATTATTTTTAATAAATTTGGCATAGGGACAAATGATGTATCTAATTTTAAACTTTTTTTTATGTTTATTCTATCTATTATTTTCAATAAAAACCCTATCTTGGATTTAAAAAACACCCAACATATCTCTTATAGTGGTTGATTCTTTAATGTAGATATAATATAATGGCTCTATGGGTTATTCTTGTTTTGTACTTTTTTATTAAAATGATGATTGTTCTAATTGCATGGTGTTGGGTAAAAATATTAAGCATCTTTCATAATCATGCAATAAATTGGAGAATAGTAATGTACAATAAAATCAAGGTTGCAATCAATAATACTACATATTTTATGTCTATGGAAGTAACTTCTATTATTCACCCTTAAGATTGTGACAATTATTTTTCATCTAACCAAGTCCATACTATCAATATCCCAAGAGGTACAATAACCCACCCTATAGTGTCAAATGAAGGTAACCAACATATTTTTCATCACCCAAATCCACCTCCCACATCTCCTCTTGATAGTGTTTGTATGCATATTCAATCATAAGTACTTAAGGCTTGTGTTTGTGAATCCCTTCAAGATAAAATAGTCAAAATGAAAAATTTCATAAAGAATTTAAAAAACAAAATCAATATTTCAGTTCAAGGATCACATTACTGAAAAATAAGATCATATATTTGCATCTCAATCTAGCTATTTTGTGTCTCATAATATATCATCTCAAGTATGGGTTAAAAAACAACATACTTCTGCAACTATTGACTCAAAAAGTATACAAAAGGATAATAAGAGTTTGAGTGAGATTCTAAGAGAAGTGTTTTGAAACAAGTTGATCAAACTACCTACTATGGATCCTTTAAGGAAATAAAAATACCATTATGCATATGATAAAATGCATGGGCACTATGCAAACAATTGTTGGGATTTCAAGAACAAAATAAAAAGTATTATTGATAGTGGTGATCTTATAATAGATAAATCAATTAATCCACCCCCTCACACTATGATTGCATTTCCTAAGGACCAAGTGTAAGTAGAAAAAATAGACGAAATATAACAAAAAAGGATATAAAAGGAGTAAGATGAAAAATAAAGACTATCAAAAAAAGAATTACAGATAGAAAAGGTAAAAAATAAAAGGGAACAAATTGAAAAGGATAAATTACTCAAAGAGCATTCACAAAAATAGAAGTTGTGAAAACAAACTAAAGGTAAGTGATGCGGAAAAATAGGCCAAACTTCTAGAGGCCATAACTTTTGATCTGCAGCTCCATTTGACATTTTTCTCATGTTAAAATGACCATCTTGAAAAAATTGTTTTTTCCATAAGCTTCATTATCCATTTAGGGATGTTTTATATATTTTTCCAAGGCCTCACGTGACCATTTGAGGGTTCAAAATTATAGTTTAATATTTTTTGGGGATTTTTCTATTTTTAGAAATTGTATATATTTATGATCAGATGTGAACTTCAGTTGAAATTCGTATGATAGATTAATTTTAGTGTTTATAATATTTTATAAGATTTTTAGAGTTGCATGCACTTGAATGCCAAACTTACTAAACATAGCAGCTGTTAAAAATAACAAGTTGAGTTTAATTTAGTTTTTAGTTTCTTGAATTTTGCATGTCAACTCTAATATCAAGTTGAGGTTTATTTATGCATGGTTTGTAATTATTTCATTCATTCAATATGAATCAATCTTGGTTATTATTTCAGATCTTGTCTTATTGGAATTTTACTTGTCTTGATAGTTTTCAAGTGTAACCTTTGTGAAAAGGTTTCTTGTCACAAATGTTCAACAATAATATGTTCCTAAAATACTAATGGTACAAGTGGTTTCTAACGATTCAAATTTTATATGTGATTCATGCATAGAGGAATAAGATAAGGGCAAATATATGGTTACATATTCTAGTAAATAAGACAAAGCACAAACTACTTCCCTTCTTAGCATTCAAGTAGTGACACATGATTCTTCTATAGTTCATAATGAGATACAAGTCTTGGATAATGATGAACATATGGGGTATTTATATTTTCATGTAAAAATGCAAAATATGATCATATCACAATTTCAACAAAAACCTAAGATATTAGTTACCTATGACAATGATGAGTAAATTAATGATTATGATTTTGATTGTGTAGAAGATTGGTATGATACTTCTAATAATATATGACCTACATAGAGGCATCCCATTGATGAGATATTTCACTTGAAATAACATTATTGACTGTACATATCTTTGTGATTGATTCATCTTGTTGTTCTTCTAATTTTTACACTTGTGATCGATTTGATATTTCTTATAGCCCTTGGATCTTTGTCTTTTTTTAGCCTCTTGGATCTTATTTTTCATTTTCCAAATCTAAGCAGTCCAACAACAATGATCTTTTTTTCCATTATTTGCCATTACCTTTGTTGTTTTCATAGTCTCAACTAATTAAATTACATTTTTATATCAATTATAATATCATCCAATAAAATACAAAACCAAGTGCTAGTAATATCCTGAGCTGGTTGATTGTATCGTATACCTTTTTTCACAGTCAAATCAAAATCAAAGCACATAGAGCCTTAAAACATTCAATTTTTCAATATTTCACTTAATTCCAGTATACAAAAGAGTACTTATTCAAACAAAATCTTTTATTTGTGTCTTATTTTGCTCATATATGTGCATTACAAACTTTAACAGGAGTATATTTGATGAGATGGATATGTAAAATCATTATTTCACATTCTTATTATATTTTCATATGCCTTACAACCACACAAAATTACATATACAATGGAGGCATCTTACTCATATATGGCCATACCATTATTTTTAGTGCATATTTTACATTGACACATGTTGTAGATTATTAAAATCCATTTTGTTTCTTTTACTTTTTAACCCATGGTTTAATTTCCTAGTCTTTTTTGTTCTAGATTCCAAATTCAAAATGTACAAAAAAAATCAAATATCAAAAAATATTTTTAATATTTTTAAAATCCAAAATTAGATCTTAAGCATGATTAGACATTTATTTTACATCATTATAATATATTATTTATCTCATTATTAGTAGATATCATAATATTTTTGTATCACACATGCATTTCATTGGCATTCATGAGTGTTATGTAGAACATATAGATTTTATAAGGATTAAGACGTTCGACTTGCCTCTACCTATTAATCATGCTAAATTGAGGGCATATCTAAAGGTTACAATATTTATAGATGTTACCATTTTATGGTTCTAATATTGTTAAGATTATAATTAAAAATATCTTGCTAACATCTCTATCTTACATTCTATACATAGATATGCTATTTGTTAGGATATGATCACATTACATATACATGGTGTAGACTATATATTTAATTATATGCTCCAATTATTTTCTTACTTGTACATAGTATATTAGACTTTATTTTTTCATTGTGTATGGCCTTTGTGTGAAATCTGTTTAAAAATCTCTATAAGATCATTATTTGGTATGTATGACATTTGAACATGTCTATTGCATACAACTATTTGTCCTATGTTTTGTGCTACATTTGAACATATTCCTTGTTTGAGACACTATAAATATCATTTATGCATGGCCCTTGGCCTTGTGTGTGAAATCATTGTTTATGTGACATTTAAACATTTCCATTGTACCCTTGGCATTATTATATGATATGAGACTTATTGTGTTTTTTTGTTTGTTGAGCTTGTTTATTTTGATGAGTGCCATGATCGATATCATGCACTACATATTGTGTATGATTCTATTACAACTTATACTATGAGATTCATTGATACATTTATATATATTTGACACTTCAAGGATTGCCTCATATGTTACACATATGATTTGAATGGTACATATCTTACTATGATGACATTCATTTTAACATATGCTACATTATTTAATGATTACATCTTGATACATATAATATAGTTAACTTTTATTTTGAGATTATGACTTTTAGGATAGATTCCTTCACCGAAAAGGGGGGAATTTCAATGGGATTTTCATACATGATATAAGCCTCCATAAGAAAAAATCAAAATTTTGGTACACAATACACTTTAAAAGAATGCAAAAAAGATTCAAAAGTTCAATTATTGGTACAAATTATGAGTGAAAATGCCATGCATATGCACTCATATTTTATGAAAAAAATACAAATACATATAATTTTGGTTGAATGATATAGATTCATGCACAAGCTTCAACCAAAATTTATAAATTGACATCTACATACCTTTATAGATTTTACATTTATCAAATGGAGACGTGATACAAATTCATGACATGCATTCGATACTATTTGTTATTCACAACGATGATAGGATCTTGGATGTTATCCCTTCTCTTTTGATCATTCATTTAGGAACCAAGGAACAAAATGAAAATCAAATCTATAAGACATATACATTAGTTGATTCAGTTAAAGTGCATAATGCGTAACTTGGAGGTTCAATTCCCTTGGGATTATTGCCTACAAATCCATTGTGGATTCCAACTTGTTTCTATCTTAGGATTACAAATACTAACAACACAAATTGAGTTTTTTAGTCTCTTAATGGGTATTATTTTATATTCATGTTTGATCCAAATTGGAGATCGATAACTCTTAATTCACCATTGGTTGAGCTAAGGAACTAACCTCTCCAATTATTCAATGCTTCTATGAAACATCATCTTCAAACAAAGTTACAAGAGTAACATTGGTTTTGCATATATATGTGCACTCATTCCTTTTTCTTTTTCAATCTTTTTAAATTCAAGTTACATTTCAATTTTTAATTTCATAAATGGACATTACCTACTTTTACATCATTCTAAATTTTTTCCATGGAATGCATTTCATGATTGGAGCTTTCTCCCAAAGGCAAAGTGTGTTGTATACACTCAAGTATCTCTTTCCTTTTACTTTAGTAATTTAATTTTTAGAATAAATGGAGGTAAATTTAGTCACTCATATTTGATCATGAATACTTGATAATGCCAATTTTGACCCACTTTTATTTTAATTGACTGGAGCACTTAATTTGGACCTATTTCACCACCTCACTATATCTTGAGTACCTATACATACCTATCTCTTTATAAGTTTCTATCTTACACCTAAAGATATGTTATTAATTTATAGAAACCCCTTTAAGCATCTATATGGATGTCATGGATTCCAATTGTCACATGTTTCCCTTCAAGACAAGATAGACCAATATGGGTCAACAGTGGCAGTCAATTTTGACCCCTATGGGTCAATCTTGACTTTTACCCTTAGCAACATATAATTTTCAAATTTAGACCCTCCTTTACAAATTGGTCCATATTTTTAGGATAGGTAACATGAGGTTTTTCCCTTTTGGATTGTTATAAAGACACATCTAAGTCACCTATTCTAACACAATCACTTAGTAATTTCAATATCGAGGCACACTTACACTATTAAACACTAAGCAAAGCTTCCTTATTCTTCCTGAATCTGATTCTAATCATTTGAAATAGTCATTAGTCAAGTCAATATCCTATTCTATCTAAGTCAAAACAAAAAACATTATAAAGTATTCAAGTTATCTCTAAATGCATACATGAAGTTAAAGGAGCACAATCACACAAAGAATCTAAGTGGGATATATACATGGACTTGATTTACCTCTTCAAAGTATTGGATATATAGGAAACAATCTATCATCATGGGGGTTGTTTGGGTCAACTCATCCCATTTAAGATTTCTATTTTTTCTTTATAGGTTTTCAGCGATTGAAAGCCTTAGTAGAGTTTCAACTTTGAAAAAGTCATTTGCAAGTCTTCCACGCATATCTAAATATCAAATTTATACATAGAGGTGTGTTTTAGATAGGCACAGGTGGCTCTAAAATAATTTTATAATTTTTTTATAAAGGATAGAATTGATCAATAGAGGACAATAGTGCTAGTTGGTCTTGTCCCCTTTCAGACGATCTTGACCTTGATCAGTTGTAGTTATATTTCTAATTATGTATGTAGGATAAGTCTAAGTTGATTATTTAAATCCTTATGTTAGTTACATGCAATCAAGTTATATACATAAAATAAATAAGTCCTCTTGTGTTGTTTATAGTTAGTCTTCTTTCATTCAATTGTGTTTTATCTATTTTAGTACTTTACTTTCATTTTATTTATCATAAGTTATTTTATAGATTTTTTGACATTTATATTGATTTTATAAGAGTTAATACACTAGTTAATTCAAAATTATAATAAAACACATTGGTGAGAAAATATCTTATGCACAAATTCTTAAATTAAGGCAAGGGTCCAATGAGCCAATTAGTGAATTTGTACTTTGATACAAGACCATGTTAGCTCATATGAATAATCGTATGGTAGACAATGAGATACAAGATATCTTCAAGCAAAGATTACCTACACCACTTCATGAGTCAATATTATTCAAAAAATTCAGGGCTTTTGATGAGTTATGTCATACAGTGAAAGATCGAGAAGTATAACTCCTTGAAACCTCTTCCCTCTTCCTCCACCTTAAGAGTTTGATGTAAGTAGACCTAAACATAATAATTATGAAAATAACACACTAAAATTACCATAAAGGTCCTAGACAATCCACAAACTAATGTTTCAAGTCAAGGCACAAGATACAATATCTTATCAATGGTAACACTATTGAATTAGGCACATCTAGGGAGGATTATGGACCACTAAAAAATGAAAACTATAAGTTGAAAATATTTAATAATGCATTTCCAAAGCATGAGGTAACAAAAACTAAGGATACTTTTGAAGTACGTCATATGTATCATGTATATCCTTTTCCTAAGACATATCACCATCCAATTGTTGAAATTATTGGCACACTTATGAGTAGATTACCATAAGGACTCATGATTGCATTAAAAAATAGTGAGATTTTTGATGATGAATTATATTTCAATGCAATATCCATATGATCTCACATCATTGAACACCCTATACAGTGCCATGGATGATAATGGTTCAAACAAAAATGTTTGTACTAAAACACTTCTTAACTTCCTTGGATACACAAAAAAGGATATATAAGATACTTAAAGAGTGTCTAAATGGTTTAATGGGCACAACTAGGACACCCTCAAATGTATTGTGTTACCTCTTCAAATAGACCCCACCATCGTAGCTAAGTCATTCTTAATCATACCAACTAATAAAATATTTGACATGTTTTTTGGATGCCCTTGGATTCAAAATCTCCATGTAATAATTTTTATAGTAAATCAGTGCATTAATTATATACATTGAAATAGATTAGTTATAGTTATAGTTATTCAATATGAGTACCCTCTTCAACTAGTGGTGTCTCCTTTTCCACCCCCACCACCATTGTAGTTAGTTATTACTCCTATTTGGATCATTATACAAAGGTAATTGTTGCTTCTACATAAGACCATTATTCATAAGTAGTTATTGCACCCAACCATGGTTTATATATACATTCAGTTCAAAAGAGAGCACTTTATTCTCCTAAGCAACCAATTTCACTATAGTCATCACATCAAAGAACTATTTGGGATTCCCATAGGTATTTATTTATTACACCACGTGCCAATTTAATCTCATAGAAGTTTCAATGTGTTTCATAATGAACATATATATCTATCCATTATCCTACTATGCAATGCATTTCTCAGAGTCCTAAATATTATATAGATATTTATCATACACAAGATTCTATGAGCAATAATAATGATGGTTATATTATGACACATGATTAATTTTAAGATTTTGATGCACTTACACTTGTGAAAGATAACTCTTGCATCATATGATACAAGAAACTCCCATGACTTTCCCATTGATGGGATAATCGGCTAGCACCTTTATGCATATTTAAATAAAATTAAAAAATATAAATAAATAAATAAAATTAAAAAAATATAAAAAAATTCAAAAAATTAAAAAAAATGGACTTGAATATGGCAATGTTGCTAGATTATATTATTTACATATGTTATTTATCACATGTTTGGTAGATGGTATATTATGTTCCTACACATGCATTTCATGAGGTATATGAATGCGATGTAGGACAAATAGATCATATATGGACATGTATATGTTAGACCTTTCATATACCCAAAAGCCATGTCAATGCTAGGGGAATATACTTCCATAGGTTACATTATTCATTTTATAAATTTTTATGAATTTTAATATATTGAGCTACATATATTGCTTACACATGCCATCCTAGCTACTCATTTCTTACACAGTGTTACATAGATATGTTATTTACTATTATATGATAGTGACATATATGGATAGTGTAGACTAGTTTTCACTTATTCTATACTTCATTGATGTTGTTACTTTTGCATGATAGGATAACTATTGTTGTCTATTTTGTGTGGTCCTTTGGCATCATTTGTGGCTCCTTATATTTATTTTTTAAGAAATTCTGCCCCTCATTTTTGGCTCCTTAGCCTTGTTTGTTACAACATTTGTGCCCCTTATTTTTGGCACTTTATCCTTACGTGTTAGCTACATATTTATGTCCCTTGTACATGGCCCCCTGGCCTTATGTGTGAACTTCTATGTTATTCTGTGACATTTCATGTTAATATTTTTGAGCATATGTGATTCCTATGTTTTCAAGTGCCATTATTCATATCAAGCACTTCCCCTCTATGTGTTATGTCATGATTTACATCATGTACTTTTATGCTACATATTCTTAATCAATGTTAATTATTAATGCATGTTTCATAAATACATTTATTTTGACATACCATTTATATGCCCTTGAATTCCATTTGTTACATACATGCCTTGATGTTATATACATTACTGTAATAAAATATTCTCCACATGTCAACATGATTATACATGATTACATATTTATACATGACATGATACAATTCAATATTATTTTGATATGAGTGACTTACATGCTACATCCCTCACCTTAAAGGGGGGCATATTATGGGGCTTGTCATAGATACACAAGTCTCCAAGAACAAAAAAATTAGATTTTGATTACATAATGTAGATTTCAAAGATTCATAATGATTTGGATATCAAATTGGTTTAAATATTGATACATATTATAGGGGAATATGTCATGCATATGCACTCACATTATACATATTTTGGTTATAAAATATAGATTTAAATATACTTGAGTGCATATACCATGTAGGTTGACACAAGTTACAAGAACAAATATTACAGGTTTTTACAAACAAATACATTTGATATATAAGTTATCAGATTTATGATATAGATGCATAGAATTATATCTTAGATGGTACAGATTTAGTGAGGCATGATATTATTTCATGCACAAATACACTATGACACTTTACATTTAACATTGATCTAGCAAGGCATTATACTTGTTCATGCACATTTACATCTTTTTATATTAAGCATTATTTTAGTTGTTTATTTGTAAACACAATTAAATTACATTGAGCAAACTTAAATTTGTAATTCTGTTTGCTCTAGTTGTTTCATGATTTTTTAGGTAATATACATTAAGGTTCAATAATGCTCAATGGCCATGGAGTTACCCATAGCTAACCTATCATATGGTTCCCACATTACCAATTTAGGGGTCATAATCAATTATTTCAGTTAGTACAATTGAGATTCAATGATTCTTAATGGTCTTAACACTACTCTACATTCATGAGGGTTGGGACATTTATCTTCCCCACCTAAGGGATTGCATAGTTATAAAAATTTGGGGCATAGTCACCCCAAATCTCTATGTAATTTAGTAAGAAAGCATAATTTTCCAATCCTTTAATAAAGAATCATCATCTCCAACAAGTTACAAGGTAATATAGTTTACTCAAATACATATATACCCCTTCCTTGCTCCTTAAAATATCAAGTATACTTTAGATTTCAAATTTCACTCTATGGGCATTAACTATCATATTTTTGTTGTAGGCTTTGTTTGGGGTGGATTTCATATTTGGAGTCTTCTCCTAAAGACATCATGTGTTATACACACTCAAGTATATCTTTATCATTTTACTTTGGTATTTTCATTGCATTGAATAGTATAATAAAAGAGGAGAATTTTTAGACACTAAATTATGGTATTTGAAACTTGACAATGTCAATATTGACCTATAATTATCCTACATGAATTATGCATCTCCAAATAATTCTCAATTTCCATTCCTGCACACCTACAAGCTAGTTATGAGGTCAATTCATTGTAATTTTATATTAGACACCTACACAAACACTCTAATATATGATAAGTCAAATAAAATTCATATTCAAATAGTTTCATGTCATTACACTTGCATCCCTATCTCCTAGATAGTAATGTCACACTCAAATGATAACATCAACGTTACTATCCCAAGGTTTATGTTACCACATTTCACCTAGCAATACTAGTTTTCAAATGAAAACCATTATTATAAGTCAACGCATTCATTTAACATGTCAATGGTGTTAAAAATTAATAAAATGGACTCAGACAAGTATAAATAAAACCCTCAGTGTATACATATAAATTTTCTCGCTTCATTTATCGTCACTGATATTACTATTAGTCAACACTAATTTTGCTTATCTCATTTATCCCATCTAATTGCGTCTTAATATCACCTCTTCTAGTCAATTTTATATTATCCTCCTTATTCATTCTTTATCTAATAGCATTATTGCTGCCCCCCAAATCAATTAATTCACCTAATTCCCTATTATCCACTAACTAATCCCACTTAAACATTATATTAGAATTTTAAATTCCAAATCCACCTAACTTAGACTATTCTTAGGCTCTCCTACATCCCGAATCCCTAATCCCTAATCACTCATATTAATCATTTACTAATCTTGTTTATCCCCCAAATGGATTATAGAATTCTCCAATTCTAGAATCCTCTCTATCTTAGCCCTTCCTCTCTAGAAGCCTCTAATTCTAAAGGCTTCTAATGAATTTATAATTTCTTTTTAATCCTCTTTCTTTCTTCTATTTAAACACTAACTAGTCCTCCATTGAGATTGACTAAGGAATGTGCAAGAAATCCATGCTACACCAATTCATCATTAAGCTATTCATGAATCCATGTTATTAAAGATCAAGCTAAAATCATGCTAAAAAGCTAATTCTACTTGTAAACAATCCATAATCCATAAACATCTAATATTTTTCTTGTTTTGATCTTGATCAAGAGGACTTATATTTAGGATTTAATGCTGCTATGAATGTTTATTTATTTACATGTTAATCCTAATGGATCTAGATTTTAATGGTAGATTGTAGATTTGGGCATTTTTTATATAATTTGCATAATCAAAACCCATTGCTCAAATTTTTATCTTACATTTGGCGACCATAGTGGGAGCCCTACGTTTGGACTAACCTTGTGTGTTTGGAGTGATTGAAATTTACCTTATAGGTTAGATTGAGGACAGATTGTGGCTCAATTTTTTTTAAAAATCACATTCCAAGTGAAAGGTGGTATTGCTCTACAAAAGGTGACTTTGCACAAGTGATTCTGACCTCGACAATTACAGTTTTGATCAAGCTACCAATCTTACCGCTAGTCATTAACTTTTTTTGGTAGTTTTTGTAGCCTCTTCAAAATTTCATCTTGATAGAGGCGATTTTGAAAACCATATGTGGATTTGTCTAACCTACATGCAGTTTTGACTCACATAGTGTACTAGGGTTAACATTAGGTATTTGGACCTCTTGCTGGTGTTTATAACTCTAGGTTAACCTGGTTATCTTATAGAGATAAAGAATAAAGCATTGCCACTCTTAACATAATCAAGTTTTTTATACTCTAGAATACCACCTATCCATAGTAGCGGTTTTGAATAATAGAGTCAATTTCATCTTAGCAAGGGGTAGTTTTGACTTAGACATAAAATCACTAACCTAATCTTGTGATTTTGATACTTGACAATTATATTGCTTTTGCTGAGTTGTTATCTACTTACAGGGAAGGGGAGATTATGCCTAGACAACATCAACCATTCCTAAGCCCCTCTTCTTCAATTATTTTATGCAACACAACTTATCCTCAAAGTCAAATTTGATTTTGAGAGGTAGTTTTGACAACTGTAGAGGTAAATTTTCTAGTAATTAGAATATAGTTGTTAGTAGCTTTAATCATAAATATTTAAGCTTCTCCAGATTTTTTGGTCTTTTATTTTTATAAGCAATTCCTGTATGTTCTATATATATTGAAAATTTTAATCTTTGAAAAATTGCCTCTCGATAGAGGCGATTTTGATTTCCAATGGTCGTTTTGAGACTGCATAGGCTAGGTTGAATCTTGTTGAGAAAAGGGGTGTTGATGTTCATTTTAATATTTTCTCATTCATCTAACCTAGAAGAAGGTTCTATAAATTGTTTCAAACTTCTACATATCATCCTTCCTAGGTAATCTTAATGTTTTCACAAACTGATATATAAATTCATTTTAACCTACTCATAAGAAAAATTGCCTCTCGATAGAGGTGATATTGATTTGCAGAGTCAATTTTGAAGATCCATCAATAATTTTGACCTAAAAAAAATTTGTAATATATTTACCTGCTTGTTTTTGATATAAATCTATTCTAAATAAGATAAAATCACTTTTTTGCATCATAAACACTTTATTTTTATAGTTTGTTATGAGATTTATCTTTTTAGTATCAATTACAAAATCACCTCTTGATATAGGTGATTTTGATCCCCAGAGATGATTTTGAATAACCATAGTCAGTGTTGCCTAACTTTGTAATTTTAGTCAACTAACCATCTACAAAAATTGCATATCTCATATTATTGGTTTGGACTATTAGCTACGATATTGCCTTCTCTGGAATTGATTTTGAAATTCTATCTCTCTGTCACTGTGTAAGTGCAGTTTTTCAGGTACTAGAGGAAACTTTGACCAGCCAAATTAAAACTCCTAACCACTTGTCTTACAAGTCATGTTTTGACATGTTTTTGTCTTTGTCTAACATCTTGTCTTACAGGTTACCCCTCAAGATTACTAAATTGAAACTACTAATTACTTGCTTTGCAGGATGCCTGTTAAAGATTTTTGTATTTTAAAAATCATCTTGTATATATATTTGTATATATGACACTTAATTAAATCATTTAATAAATCTTTTTATCTACTTGTGTGTCACTTGAGGCCTATAGTGGTATATGCTCTCCTCCTTGTATCTAGTGGCGAGTCTCGAAGGATAAAAAACCACTAACAAACCCTCCCATTTTTTATTTTTTAGGGGTAAAGTGATGAGGAAGTGATTCCCATGCACTATATATAGTCTTAGGGGTCATACATGGATTTTATGACCATGCATAAATCCACACTTTGTGTTCCTATGTTTTATAAATATTAGGGACAATTGTCATTAGGCTAAGTGATTGACCCTATATAGGTTTTATATGAAGGGGAAGAGTTAATTCTTTGAACCAGGCAATAAACAACACCTTAAATAGAGTCAAGCCCCATGTATCTTGCATATATCAAGGATGCCCCTCGAGAGCCCTTTTAGCCTAGATTAGGACCATTGACCATAACAAGTGACTTACTATTAGATTTAGTATCAACTTCAAAGTGACCATCATGTGCAAATAGAGTTGATAGGGTTTGAAATATTCTATAATGGGTGACCAACTTATAGCCTCACTAGTGAAGCTGTTAGATGGTGTAGTCATTAAGTTACAATCCCAATCAGTTTACTAATATTAAGTTTGTGGTCTAATTGATTTGGTATGTGTTGTGGTAGACCAATATTATTTGTGAGCCAAGTCAACCTTTTACTCAAACCCATATACACCTATCTAGGTCTTCACATATCATCATTTTGTATATCCTTGTCTCATCATCATATCATCATATACGTCCTTATCAATATCCATCTTATATATCCTTGTTGATATCCTTTTGTATATATTTTATTTGTACATGTGTGTGCATCCTCTTAAAATTATTTCATCTTGTGTCTTGTCCTACTTATCATCACCCCTCTCATCTTAGTCACATCCTATCCTAGTGTCATCCATATAGCTCTAGTCATGCCCTCATCACTTACATATCCTAATCAAGTCTTGTTATCCATCTATCACATCTTATCATAGTCTAACTCAAAATTAGTCACTTATCCTTATAATTAATCATCCCTAGTGTCATAAGAATAAGTCCACCTTATCTATAACCAATCACACATCACCTTGACTTACTCAGTCCCCCTAGTCCAAAATGGTCATTTGTATTGACCTTAACTCACATAGTCACCTTATCCACCGCATTATCAACTTAACCTAATACTAATCCACCTTGTCATCTCTTTTTTCATACTTTAGTCCTCATCTACATTGGAAAATAACACTTTTTATCAAGGTCCCAAATTATAAGCTTGCTTGTGTTTAATCAAGTTTGAGTCATAATAAAAATCCTATGATCCATCAATCAAATCATACCCTCCTATTTGAGTTGATCATTTTGGTCTTGAGATAGTATTAATCCAATCAACCCCTAGTTGAAATAAGACTCTCAAGCCAGTCTAGCCCCTTGTCAAATATTAGAGATCGTCATAGATTGCCTATTCAAATCAAGTCAAAATCATCAAAGTCTATCTCATGTCTTAATTTGGTTTACTTCATCTTGTAGTACTTCGTCAAACATTACATCACATTAAAATATCTAATCAAACTGGAAATCAAGCCTTTATCCAAATTTATTACATACATCCCATCTTCATCCCTCAATATTTTCATTCAATCCCCCACACCTATTAATTGGATTGATGTACCACATCATCCATACTTTCCCCCATCTTCATCCATGGCATCCAAAATAGATTTGGTCAATACCCTGATTGAGTAATGCCTCATTATGAATAGGGATGTGTTCATTTCTCACCTCCTTGAGATGAACGCTCTGTGTCCTACAGACTTCGATCCCATAACCCCAATTTTACCTTCCATCTGCACCCATACTACCCACTCTTATTCAAACCCTCCATCCACTAGTCATAGAGAGTCTTCTAAAACTTCTTATACTAGTAAATGGAATCTTATTCTGTCCACCTCATTTACTACTACTCCACCTACCCGATCATGTCAACAACCATTTGGTCCAAATCCCAATGCATCCACACCCAAGTCATCAAGTGAAGAGAGGAATTATACTCCTCTTATTATATCCTTTGAATCCCTCTTCAAAATATTTGTTGTCACTAACATTATGGTCTATCCACCTATACAACATCATAATCTTGCCAAGCCGAAGCCCTCTTGGTATAATGCCAACCACTACTATATATATCACCGAACCTGGGGGCGTACCATTAATCAATGTCATAATTTTCAAAAATTTGTCCAAGATCTCATCAAATATGGTGACATAAAAATTGAAAAGGAATCAAATGGGTCTACATCCAAGGGTGAACAAGAAGGGAAATGCCAAGAATTCATTCTTGAACATGATCAAGTCCTTCCCTTTCCAAGCCAAGGTCAAGACACCATATCTATCTTTCATGATCCCCCCACCTTTGACAAATCCTCCATCGAAGACAAGTCAAATCCCCATGAACATAATCCTCTCTTATCTAATAATTCTCTCTTCGATGGACCTATTTTTGGTAAATCCATTATCCCTCCAACATCTTAAAAACCCCACATTGAGAGGTAACATGTGGATGATGAATCTTCTACTCATAGAATTACATATTATACATCTGAATCAGCATCAAAGTCCATACAAGTGTTATCTATGTCAGGATCATGTTTAACCCCAGTATCTAAATTATATTCCTCATCAGAAACATCATCCTTCATAGTTATTTCAGTAGATGATGACTATGCTTACCCTTTTGAATATACCTCTAATTTTAATGTTAATCAATCAATAGGCATACCTTGTAATGCCAATCAATACAATAAAGTCAATAGAATCATTGTAGTCTTTATCTATCAAAGATTGTCATAATGAATATGATCCTATATCGGATGTATGTACTATAGCTAGTCTTAATGATCCTTTATTGATCTTGAGGAGATATTCTTTGATGTTAAATTGGGTCTGTAAAGAACCCATACGAGGACTATCTACTCAATCACCACTCATTAACCATGTCCTACCATCTTTTTGACCTTCATCCATCATAGACCCCTTTCTTCCTATCAGTGATCATTTAATCAACTCCCTCCATAAGGGAAAATAGGAACATACATCATTTGACCCTCCCTCGAGCAACATAATAAATGCCACAAATTTAGAGGTCCAAGATCATATTCAAAAATTCATTCATGATGATCAAATTACCTCTGATCCATCAAGATAAAATCAATAAAATCCAAATCATTAGCTTAATCAAAAAGTGCCTTCCCCTAGTGAAACCCTTTTTGAGGTAATAGGGGACCATCAAAGTAAAAATCATCATCATTCATCAATTCAAAGCTCATTCTCCTCTAGTGAAGTCCAAAGACAGGAAACAAGGGGCAATTGAGAAATAATCAAGTTTGAAAATAAAAATAATGTCAAAAGCACTTTCAGCACGGCTAATAATCCTTCAAATAATTGGATAAAAAAAGAACTACATAGTCAAAGTGTATTGGATCCCCTGAAGTCTTTTATCATATGACACCAAAAAAATATAAAACGTAAAACATATCCAAATATGTGTGTGAATACTAGTCATATCATTAAACACCCACCACAACTTCCTATCATGACCCTATCATCCATTCAAGTCCAATACACCCCCATCAACATCAATATTTAATACAATCCATACCTCACATCACCTTCATGGGTAATATTATCTCTCATAGGGGTGATGAAGACACATGGTCTAGATGTCTAGAAGGGTCTCAATTAAGAATCATTAAAGGTCATAATGACATAAATACATATATCATCGATAACATGGTCCTAACATCACATCTCTCTAGAATAGGTATTGGCTAAAGATCAAGAAAGCATATGCAGTCTTGCATCTGAACCACCTATAATAAATTGGGATGCCTAAAAATTCAAAAAAGTCACAAAAATTCAAAAATAAAAATAAAATAAAATAAAAAATCGTTCATCCAATGGTGAAAACCAATCTTATGGCACCTTGGGAAAGTACCATGATGAAACCTAGTTTTCAGCATCATGGCAAAATAATCTATTGTCCACATGGTATATTAACACTTAAGGAAAAATACATCCCTTCTCACTCTAGTCTACATCACTTATCTATCACATCCCTTTGTCCATTGTTCCCACCTATCATATCCCTTATCAACCATATATATATCACCCTCCAAACATTCTTGTATATCTTATTGATCTATTATATTTTACATCCTCTTATTATGTCCATATTTTCTTCCACTCTTGACCTTTATAATGGAATCAAATATTTCTTAGGAAATGTTCTAGAATCATCTTGGCATATCCTCTACTTGACATTCAGACAACTAGATATCTAGTCCCTTCACAATATGGTCATTAGAAATCCCTAGTTCATTATCCCTTGGTCCTCATTCCCTTTTCAACATCTCCCTCATTTTTTCATCCCATTCATCATTTCATCCTTCCTCATCCTGGTTGCTAGGCTTGGTATTCCCTTTTCTAGTAAGCCAATTTGTATAGTGTACATACATATTCTAAAAAGATCTAAATATTGAAATATTCTAAAAAACCCTAAAAATTATAAAATCCATAAAACCAAAAACATCTAAGTTGTTTTGTCCTATGTTGTCTTGTATACTCCAAATCCATACTCTTGACCAAGTCTATAACCTTAATCCAAATTCACATCATCATGATCAACTTAGTCCTATTCATCCCCTAACCAATCATCCCATCAACTCTCATGAGGACCATTAGACACGACACAATGATATTACATATAGATATACTTGTGTATGTTATTTATCTATTATTTAACTTGTTTACATGTTTTTATCATGTATAAATCTGATTATTTTATGTTTGCATTGTTTGCATCATGAATCTTTCTATCTATCAGGCAATGAATGAGGATGCTATGATGACACCAAAAGTTACAATGATGCTTTTAGGTGCCGTCGATGATGTAGAGTTCACTATTTTCTACTTTTTATGCATTTTGGCATAACATCCTCTTGGTCATATTTATATCATGGGGCATACTACCTAGTGCTATGTTTACATTAGATTACGTAGACTATGATGATCCTTATTACAATAATTATGGATTGATATTAGACTACACTTATTATTTATCTTATCCTCTCTCACATGTCTAAATGTCTAATCCCATCATCAAGTCAATCATCTTAGTCTACTCATATAATATCCAATCATTCCTTTGATCCATTTATCATCCTATTTATATCCTCTAGTTACTCATTTATCATCTCTCTAGTCATCAGTATCTCACATCTCGTCTCCCATGTAGTCCTTTATCTTCATGTCTAACATCTGAGTTACATCATCTATATAACACTTGACATGTCTAATAATCATCATCCTCCTCCTCTAGTCTATCCTCATCATCCTCTAATATAATCTAAACTACATTGACCTGAGGGATTTTAAGAAAATGTAGGCAATGCTCAGACATATGGTGTGCTTGAGGTCAGATCAACCACTCTTTCCTCTTTCCCCATCATTCACCATCACATCATCATCCCCACATCTTGCATTAGTAAAATCCTTGAGCTATAATATCAATCAATCTATTAATCAATCACCATCCTTGAAACCATCTCCTTAATCTTTTCATCAATCATCTGCACCTATCGATTAGGCCCAAAAAATCATAATATCCATCTTTTCTTCCATCAATCATCTATTATCACTGATTGGTCAATTCATAATTTAAAGATTATAGTTTCCTCCCTCAATTGGGGCATGATTGGTACCGTAACTTTATTATCATCTCTTGCTCCCTTGCATGTGTCCTTGCTAGGGGCATCATTATTACTAATCACATTGTGGCTCTTTGATTTGATGTATTACAGTCTAATTCTTCCCCTTTGTCTTTAGGTTACTCGATCATATCATTTTCTCTCTCTCATCTCCATCATATCACTCGAATTGAACTTTGATCTACACTCATCATTTATCTTATCAATTCATTTTTTTATTTTGGCATGATGCTCTCCTACCATGCATCCTTACTTAGGATATGTTTAAATCTCATGGCCTTTAATCATCTTATTCCACAACTCTCATTGGCATGTGTCCTTACTTGGTATATGTCAAATATCATAGCCTTTTATATTATCATGTTATAGTTGATTCCCCCTTGGGATGTATTGATAATCGTGACATAGTCATTTCCACTTCCTTTGCATATGTCTTTCCCATAGGCATCATAAATTTATATCTCATTACTCATGTTCATTTCATATTATTAATCATTGGTCCCCCATTTATCATCCCATCCCCTTGTCTCTTCATCAGATCCCACCCTTCATTTCCTCTTTTGAGTGGCCATTTATCTCATTTTTCTTTGCATATCCCTTCAAGGGGGAATCATATCCACTAACATCAGTTACTAACATTCATTCGTGACTGTCTTTATTCTTTAAAATAACATTACTCCTTTCACTTCATCCACTCTCAATTCCATTTCAAAGAGGGAAAAAATGTATACATCTAAATTTGCTCACTTCATTTATCATCACTAATATTACTATTAGTTGATACTAATTTCGCTTATCTCATTTATCCCATCTAATTCCATCTTAAAATCACCTCTTCTAGTCATTTTTTTATTATCCTCCTTATTCATTATTTATGCATTAACCTTATTCCTACCCCAAAAATCCATTAATTCACTTAATTCCCTATTATCCACTAAGTTATCCCACTTAAACATTATATTGAAAATTTAAATTCTAAACCCACCTACTCTAGCCTATTCATAGGCTCTCCTACATCCCTAGTCCCTAATCACCTATCTAATCACCCATATTAATCATTTAATAATATTCTTTATCCCCCTAATGGATTCTAGAATTATCTAATTCTAAAATCCTCTCTATCTTAACCCTTCCTCTCTAGAAGCCTCTAATTCTAGAGGCTTCCAAGGAATTTTTAATTTATTTTCAATCCTCCCTCTTTCTTGTATTTAAGCACTAACTAATCTTCCATTGAGATTGTCTAAGGAATGTGCAATAAATCCATGCTACAATAATTCATCATCAAGCTATCCATGAATCCATGCTATCAAAGATCAATCTAAAATCATGCTAAAAATATAAGTCTACTTGTAAGCAATCAATAATCCATAAATATCTAATCTTTTTCTTATTTTGATATTGATCTAGATCACTTAGCTTTAAGATTTAATGATGCTATGAATGTTCATTTATTTGCATTTATATCCTAATAGATTTATATTTTAATGGTAGATTGTAGATTTGGGAATTTTTGATATAATTTGCATAATCAAATCCCATTACTCAATTTCCATCTTATAATTAACACTCACTTAGCACTTGTCTATCAAGTATTTATAAATTACTATAGACTGACCAAATCTTCCCTTTTCTTTCCAAATTTCAAATCAAACATTAGAAAACGTCATTAGCCAAGTCAAGAGCAAACATTGTCAAGATCAAATCCAGATTTTATAGGTGCATTCACATAGAAAAATAACACAATTGCTCATTCACACTAAGGGGAATAACTACACATGACTCGATTTCTATTTTTAGATTATTGGATATATAGCAACAAAAAATCATCAATGGGGGTAATTGGCGTCAGCTTAACCCAATTACATTTCCTCACTTTTTATAGTTTGCATCCTTCACAAGTATACCTAGGTTTAAAGGAGAAGGAAGTTGATTTATGGAGTTGTACATGTAATAAAGTGTCATAGATCTCACAAACAAAGGTATATCAAACATGTTCACCACATTGTATGATCACAAAGAGACAAGCCTACACAAGATAATAAAATAAACCATAAACAATACCATTGGCATTCCTATCTATGCCTAATGGTACTAACCTTATGTACATATATAATCAATTATGAATATAGACAAATCATAAGCCTGCTTCTACTAACTTTTTATTGTCAGAATTCAGTCATTATCGATCAATCAAACAATAAATCTAAGTATATTGATCTCTTTAGTATTTTTGATAAATAGAAAATTGATTTATCAGATCAATCTAAATTAGTTACATTTATATTTATGTTTGATTGCTATATATTATTTTTTGAATTAATTATACAAGTTTATACTATTGTGATTAACACTAAATTCAAAAATAGGGTAAACAGTTATTAACTAAGATTTTTATTAGAAGCCTTTAGGACTATACATCGCAATGGTTTTATGACCTCCCTTTCTAATCGGTACATTATTTAAATCCTTTGACTAATCAATTCTTAGCTCACTTTTCTATCAACATTAGTCAAAAGGTATCTTATGTTAAAATTTCAAAAAACAAGCAATGACCTAATGAGCACATTAGTGATTATGTGCTTCATTATAAGACTATGATTTAAAAAATGAAAAATCTTATGGCTAATAATGAATTACAAGATATATTCAAGCAAATCTTACTTGTTCCTATCCATAGTCTATTATTTTTAAATACTTCCAATCTTTCAATGACGTGTCATAAATTTAAAAATCGTGAAGTTAAGATAATTTTTATGAACAAGCTAAAGTATGTATCTAATCTTCCAACATCTTCTAATACCAATTTTCAAAACAAACAAACTTTAAAATTATAAGGCAAATGATATTAATAATAAGGTTAAAACAATGATTAATGCAATTTCATAACCTACTAATATGCTTGTCCCGTTAGCTCCTAAAAGGAGAAAATTTACATGATTATCAAAACCTCTTCGTAAGGTGTTACAAGAGTTACTCGAGTGCAATTACATATCTCTCCCTATGCCAATGGAGGTTGATATGTCAAAGGCACAACCTAATGGGTTCAATATTAATGCATATTATGATTGGAATAAATGTGTAAGACATTTTAAAAATAGATGATATGGTTTGAGATATAAGATACAAGATTCAAGTAATAAAAACACCATTGAAGTCAATGATGTTAAGACACCTAGGAATAATCCAGTTAGACAACCTAATGTGAAGCTTAAGATATTTTTATATCCATTTGAAAAGCATGTGACCTAATAATTCAAGACTAATATTGAGGTGCATATGACTTACAATGTTCATCATCCTCCAACTTTCTATGCTTCTAAAACTGATGAGGCTCATCTTAAATATGGTATTATTGGTACACTTGAATATACATAAGTATAATGATATACAATCATATTCAATAACCATGAGATTATTGAATATGATTTTGATAATGTGTCTTTATTCATATGTGCTTTCATTGACTCATGCCCTATATATATTATTATGGTGGATAATGGGTCAAGTGAAAATATATACACTATGAGATTGCTTACTATTCTTAGGTATTGTTGGCCAAATTTGGCCCACATACTAAGCTGCACCTAGGTGGATCAAGTTGCTAATGGATGAGCAAATGAATAAATGTTCCAGATGAAATGAGTGGACTAGAGAGATCTTACAATTCTCACAAATATTTTGAAACATTGTAATATTGCTTAAAGCATATTTTGTAAAATTCTAAGGGACAGGTCTGCAAAGCAAAGAAAAAGGTTCTTGAGCATTTTTAATGGCAAAACGAAGCAGTTCAAGCATGAGTTCAGAAAAGCCACAAACTCCATTAGAAAAGCTACGGACTCCATCAAAAAAACATATGGACCTTGGAAAAGCTAAGTGTAAAATATTTTATTCAACAAAGTCTTTACTGGTTCTTTCTTTTGGATTTTGCATGGACTAAGTGTTCTTTTCTTTCATGACTCTTTTTGGTTAAGTGTTGAATTCTTTTAGACAAAATGTCTGAAGCAAAATGAAAATACCTTTTCCTTGGGGAAAATTGTTTGGGACAATTTTCCCGAAGGGTAACTTTTCAATAAAAGGATCTTTTAAAAAATTCTCGAAGGTATTCTTTTCATGTAAAAAAAACTTTTCAAGAAATTTAAAGGGTACCTTGCCAAAACCCGAAGGGTCACTTTCTTTTCAAAGTGGACCATTGTAACTTTTCCAAAGGTATTTTTCGAAGTGAAATGGACCGTTGCAATTTTTCCAAAGGCTCATTTCAAAGATTCAAAGGACCTTTTCAAAATTCTCAAAGGGTATTTTTCCTTTCAAGAAGGTCACTTTTCAAAAGTCCAAAGGGTATCTTTCCCTTTGAAAAGTCATTTTCAATAAAGTTGAAGGGTCCTTTGAAAAAATTTTGAAGGTATTTTTCTAAAGGCAAAGGTCATTTTTTAAATCCAAGGGACCAATTTCAAATTTGCCAAAGGCAATTTTCAAAAATTCTGAAGGATCATTTCAGAATTTATGAAGGGCTCTTTCCCTTTGGAAAAGTCCATTTCAAGAAATCCAAAGACCTAATTCCTTCAAACGAAATGTCTAAAGGAATTATTCACGTCAAAAAGTCTAGAAAAATAGTTATTCAAATTTGAAATCCTGAGACGTTCCCACAGACATCAAATATGGGTCTCATTAAATAACCATTTCCATTCAAAAGAGGTCAAAGGGATCAATGAATCTCAAGAGTAAAAGTGTACATGATAAGTGTCGAGGACACATTCAACTGGAAGGAGCTAGTAAGTATGAATTAATGGAGAAGCCTTCATCCTTTGGTAAGGCTCTCACCTTTGACAAGAGGCCACTCGACCAGAGGTAACATGGCTAGGCTCAGATTCATAGATATGGTGATTTAATTCTTATCCAAATAGAATGAAGTAGCATGCCAAATTTTAAATGCAAGGATCGACTCATTCACGTTAGGTAAGAACATGTAACTACCTTCGATATGGCCCTATTAGTTCAAAAGGAAGGAACTTGAATGTATGAGGGGATCAAGGAGATTCACAATGATCTTGGATGGTCCATTTCATGGTCACGGCGGTTGCATGATTTGAATGTAAGTGAGCTCGAGTACAACAATAGGGGTCCTGGTCATCGATGACCTCTTCTCTCAGTTATCCTTGCTCCCACAAACCCTTTTCTTTCTTTGGGCCCTTTTTTCTATATATATCATATGCTTTCCATTTTGGAGGGGTTCCAAAATTTTAGACATTTTTTCATCTTTCTAGGAGATGGACATTCATTGAGATACTGCAAAGTATGCTCCACTTGATTTAGCTCAACCCTATCAAGTCTATTGTAAGAACTACCTCTTGATGTAATAAGATGATTTCTTTGCCTATCTCTTATCATTAATCAGTGCCTTAGTATGTTTGTGCTTGGTGGATTCATGAAAGAGATTCTTCCTAGTCTATCAACATTTTGTTTGCCTCTTTAATGTATTTTCAAGCTCTTATAGGTCTAGATTAGTGTTATGCTTGAACCTCTTCTAGTGTGTTAACTTGATCTTGAGATTCTTCCTAGTCTATTAGCCTTTTGTTTGCCTCTTTAATGTATTTTCAAGCTCTTATAGGTCTGGATTAGTGTTATGCTTGAACCTTTTCTATGTCTTATGACTGATCTAGTGTGGGTTCAAGCATAAATGAGTGTCCATTTTACTTTGGTGCATCACCTGGTTAGATTTCTTAGGATCTCTTATCCCCTTTCTAACCCTTTTCCCTATGAATCATTAGTTTAACATTAGTTTAGGTGAGCATCAAAGAGGAATTCGACCTTCTCTAGAGGTTCAACCTCACTACAAGATACCCACATCCTGAGGTTGTCCCAATGCTTGTAGCTAGGAGTGAGAGAGCCTAAGAAAATCTTCCACAAAGGGTGCAATTCTAGCCTATAACAATTTTTGTCACACTTGATGGGACCACATTGTTCACTAAGTGAAGATTTTTGGTGTTCTCTTCATCCAATTAGCCTGTAGAGGCATTCAAAAAACATCAATGGTGACTTCAAACATCTATTAACTGGTTTGAATAGTCTAAGTTCCTAATCACTATTATTTGGTATGTATAAGCAACCATCTTTTGATCAGTATGCTTATTCTCTACCTCAACATCACACTTATCAGGCTAATAATGTTTATGTGTTCCCCCTAAGTGGCCCTCAAACAACTTATCATCCCTATTATGGCCTTGGACCCCCTTTCACCCCTATGTATGACCAAGATCAACCTCCTAAGCATTCAAATCAGTCCTCTAATTCCCCTTCTCACGACTATGTCTATCCTATTACATCCTTGTTAGGATTCAAGAAAGCATTATCAAATTATACTAAGTTGATAAGGGAGATTGGTAGGGGTTTAGAGTTTTATTTATTCATCCCTATTCATGTCCTACAAGAGGCAAGGAATGCTCTTCATTTGGTCAAGGATAGATGTTCAATTTGTGAGAATGAACAATCGCCAGTTTGTGAGAGGAAGAATAAGGTGTGGTTGAAAAACATTGTCTAAAATTTGGAAAGTGTGTTGATGTATTATAAAGATCAGTAGAATTAGTGTGATCAGTCTTATGTGTCTTCTCCTTTTAAAGAGATAATCAGTTTTCCCTCTCCTACGCCAACACACATTCCCACTCAAGAGCATGAATCCCTTCCATCATGGATCTTCTCCAATACTTTTGACCCTGGCTATGTCATGCCCTCTCTTGTGAAACCACCCTCTCCTATACTCATTCAAAAGGAAGAAAAGGTGGTTGCTCCCTGCTCATTTCCCTCATGGAAATTAGTTTAGAAAGGCATAGAGAAAAAGGAAGAGGTGTCAATTGTGGTGATCCAAGAACCAATTCAAGAGGATTTAGTGGTTGAAGAGTATAAAAAATAGGTGTTAGCTTAGCTCAATGAGCTTTCCCTTCAAGAGTTCTAAGAATATTTATCCCTCCCTCAAGAACCACCAAAGAGACCACCCAAAGTACCTAGTTGGAAAGACACTCTCTCAAGCTATAAGCAAGGTGAACTTTTTCACCCTCCCACCATCTCCCTCTTGGAGAAAGAGCCTATTCTGCAAGGAATAAAGAAGGAACTTAGAGTCAAATTTGAGTCTTGAGAAGATGACACATGTGTTTATGATGAGGATATCATGATAGATAATCCACTCTAAAAAAGGTAGGAGAAATTAGGTTTGGACCAACTATTATGGCATGGCTTTGACATTGATGAATTAGAGCCTGAAGGCAATATTGACGCCGTCATACTTAAAGAGGTGTGTATTCAAGATGCAGTTGCAAGCAAAGAGGATTTTTTTTGGTACCAAGAGCTTCCATTTGGTGTGGCTAAAGATGAAGATGACCAAGGTCCAAATATTGATGTAGTCAATCAGTTAGATAACCATGTTGGAGAGGTCATGAATGATCAAGAGGATCAAGATGAAGTGTGGCAGTAGTTGTATCATGACTGCATGGATCAGGTAGAGGTTTTAAACCATCCTATGGATCCTCTAGAGTATGAAGATGAACTCACTAATAAAGTTGAAGAAGCTGACCAATCTTAAGATGAATTATCCTTTAAAGGCAATACTAATGTCTTCAAGAATGAGAGTGAATGGTCAGATCTAGAGCCACAAAAATATGACATGTTGGGCCTTAGGTGGATTGATGAACTACCATATGGCCCTTTTCAAAGCAAGAAGAGTAAAGATGGTGTTGAAGTTGTCGTTGTCTCAGATGACCAAGAGGAAGCTTCCTTTTGGGATGAATTAGAGTTTTTCTACTTAAGTCTAGACAGTAAACCAACACCAATTCAAAGGAGCCATCACATATTATGATTGATTTAGAGCACAAAATTGAGTCATCAAATGAGAATATTGTAAAATCCCCTATAGTCTAACATGAACCAAGTTTGCAGGACATGAACTAGTATGTCTACATCGGAGACATTTTTGTTCCATTCCATCCATTAGAAAGCACATCAAAAGATTGACCATAAAGTTTCCTGGTTCACCAATTCTGGTATCTCCAAAGTAAGATATTTTTCATCTTGGATTTTTACAAGGGAATAATACTCATAGTTTCCCATTTGATCCAGGAGGAAGATGCTTGTAAAACTATAACCTTGTATATATTAGAATAGATTTCATGTTTTCCTCCAAGTACCTTGTGCACTTTTCCTTATTGTTTTATTTTTCCTTTCCCAAGTGCCTTAGGAACTTTGTTTTGTGTTGTCCTTATTTATTCAAGAGGAAGTTCTAGAAAGGGTTAGCTTTGTATCCAATTTTAGACAAGCTCAATTGCAGAGGATAATGACTCCATGCCTAATGGATTAGACAAGGCAAATTGGTCTGGGTTCTCAAGCATAAAAGGCACACTTCCTTGCGAATCATAAAAAATGTTGGCCAAATTTGGCCCACATACCAAGCTATGACTAGGTGGATCAAGTTGCTAATGGATGAGAAAATGAATAGATGTTCCAGATGAAATGAGTGGACTAGAGAGATCTTACATATCTCATAAATCTTTTGAAACACTTTAAGATTGCTTAAAACATATTCTGTCAAATTCTAAGGGACAGGTCTGTAGAGTAAAGAAAAAGGTTCTTGAGTAGTTTTTATGGTGAAACCAAGCAGTTCAAGCATGATTTTAGAAAATCTACAGACTCCATCAAAAAAAAATATAGACCTCGGAAAAGTTTAGTGCAAACTCCTTTAATCAACAAAGTCTTTACTGGTTCTTTCTTTCAGATTTTACGTGGAATAAGTGTTTTTTTTTTTTTGGGACTCCTTTTGGCTAAGTGTTGAATTCGTTCAGACAAAATATCTGAAGCAAAATGAAAAGACCTTTTTCTTCAAGAAAATTATTTGAGACAATTTTCCCGAAGGGTAACTCTTCAATAAAAGGGTCCTTTGCAAAAATTTTGAAAGTATTCTTTTCATGAAAAAAGGACTTTTCAAGAAATTTGAAGGGTACCTTGCCAAAAGCTGAAGGGTCACTTTCATTTCAAAGTGGACCATTGTAAATTTTTCAATGGTGTTTTTCAAAGGGAAATGGACCATTGCAATTTTGTCAAAGGCTCATTTCAAAGCTTCAAAGGATCTTTTCAAAATTATTGAAGGGTATTTTTCATTTTGGGAAGGTCTCTTTTGAAAAGTTCGAAGGGTATCTTTCCATTTGAAAAGTCCTTTTCAATAAAGTTGAAGTGTCCTTTGCAAAAATTTTGAAGGTATTTTTCTAAAGGCAAAGGTCATTTTTTAAATGTTGAGGGACCAATTTCAACTTTTTTGAAGGTGATTTTCAAAAAGTCTGAAGGATCATTTTAAAATTTCTGAAGGGTTCTTTCCCTTTGGGAAAGTCCATTTCAATAAACTTGAAGACCTAATTCCTTCAGACAAAATGTTCAAAGGAATTGTTCAAATCAAAAAGTCCAAAAAAATAGTTGTTCAAATTTGAAATCCTGAGATGTTCCCATATACATCAAAGATGGGTCTCATCAAATAATTATTTCCATTCAAAAGAGGTCAAAGGGAATTAGTGAATCTCAAGGGAAAAATGTACATGGCAAGTGTCAAGGATGAATTCAACTAGTAGGAGCTAATAGGTGCAAATTAATAGAGAAGCCTTCATCTTTCAATATGGATCTCACCTCCAACAAGTGGCCGCTCGATCAGAGGCATCATGGCTAGGCCTAGATTTATAGATATGGTGATTTTGTCCTTATCCAAGCAGAGTGAAGGAGCATGCCAAGTTTTAAATGCAAGTATAGACTCATTCACATCAAGAAAAAACATTTAGCTACCTTTGATATGGCTCTGTCAATTTAAAAGTAAGGGACTTGAATGCATGAGGGGCTCGAGGAGATTTGCAGTGATCTTGGATGGTTCATTTCATGGTTAATGTTAGGATCTTGCTCCACCAATTAGAGCACATATGATTACTTCTTGTATTAGCAACTAAACACGAAATTTAACTAGAATGAATAAGTAACTAGAAATATGAAACAACACATGAATATGAGAGACAATACACAATTGTATTAATAATCACTCATAAGAAAATACAATAAAGAAGATGCCACTTCTTCTTCCACCTCAAAGGCTCGCCACACCTCAAGACCTTCTTCCCTCTCTCTCTCTCGGTCCCAACAATCAACTCCAATATAGAATTGATGTTGACCTCCACCAGTCAGAAACAATGCTGCCAGTACACCAAGTACACAACCGTACTCCAAGTAGATCTCCTGCTCTCTGCTGTTACCTGCAAATCACTAGACCTTACTCACCATTGTAGATTTCCAAAAGAAGCCATGCACACCTGCTGACCAAGATCATACATATACGAAGAGACCTTCTGATTCTCCAAACCAACACCCACACTTGGTACTGTGGCACTAGGAGGAACACACCATTGCTCTCCTCTCTCTGAAGGAGCTTATTTTGCTCTCTTACTCTCTAGCACTCTAGTTTACAATACAACCTATGAGTCTATATATAGATCTCATGCTTACAATAATTAGACTATCTTAATTACAATAATTAGACACGCAACTCAAGACTATAATTAGCCTTTAACATGCAAACTAATAGTCCAAAAATAGACTCTCCAAAATCAACATGCAAACTGCATGTTCACGTACAGGCTGCCGACATCGGCTCCTCCCTAACCGATGTCGGCCGACTGGTAACCGATGTCGGTTGCTTCTTCACTGCTATCTAACTGACATCGGTTGATCAGACCAACGTCAGTTGCCCTACAACTCGTTTTGCAACTCTCCACAACCTTTGCAACCTCCGTAACTCCTCCTGTTCGCATCTTGGTGAAGCTTTTAGCTCCACAACCTAACAGTTAAGGCAGTTGCATGCTTTGAATGCAAGATATCTCAAGTACAACAGTAGGGGTCCTGGTCATTGATGACCTCTTGTCTAAATTCTCCTTGTTCCCACGAGCCCTCTTCTCTCTCTGGGCCCTTTTTTCTATATATATCAGATGCTTTCCATTTTAGAGGGGTTCCCAATTTTTAGACTTTTTTTCATCTTTTTAGGAGATGAACATTCATTGAGATACTGTAAAGTATGCTCTACTTGATTAGGCTTGACCCTATCAAGTCTATTGTAATAACTACCTCTTGATGTAATAAGATGATTTCTTTGCCTATCTCTTGTCATTGATCAATGCCTTAGTATGTTTATGCTTGGTGGATTCATGAAAGAAATTATTCCTAGTCTATCATCCTTTTGCTTGCCTCTTTAATGTATTTTCAAGCTCTTGCAGGTCTGGATTAGTGTTCTGCCTGAACCTCTTAAAGTGTGTTAACATAGTCTTGAGATTATGTAAGCCATAGTTGTCTTATGACTAATCTAGTGTGGGTTCAAGCATAGATGAGTGTCCATTTTACCTTGGTGCATCACCTGATTAGCTTTCTTAGGATCCCTTATCCCCTTTCTAACCCTTTTCCCTATGATTAATTAGTTTATCATTAGTTTAGGTGAGCATGAAAGAGGAATTCAACCTTCTCCAGAGGTTCAACCTCACTAAATGATACCTACACCCTGAGGTTGTCCTAACGTTTGTATTTAGGAGTGAGAGAGCTTGAGAAACTCTCCCATAAAGGGTGAAATTATAGCCTACAAAAAGTATACACACATATATTTGATTGGTACAACTACTACAATAAGATGATGATGGAAAATGGTAAAACTCTCTTAGGGCATTGTATTACCACTTATGGTAGGGCATGTAATGATTGTTTCTTGGTTTTTGGCTTTACCCAATACTAGGGCATTTGACATGCTATTAAGACACCATGGATATATAATATTTTTTCAATACCATAATTGGTACATTAGGGATTGAAGTATATCCATATAAACTTAGTGGTTATAGTTCCAGGTATTTCATATGAGTACCTCATTTAGTGAGAGGGAGTTAATCTGCCACCTCCACCATAACCTATTATATGATTTGTATAGGTTCATCCTACAAAGAAAAAATAGAGATAGGTAATTGATCTTCTTTGAAGACCAATTTTTCAATATTAATTACATTAATTAACAATCCAAATTTAGCAAATGTCAGCTAGTCCATCATGAAATAAGAGAGTTCTACAAACTTTTGTGTGTTCCACAATGAACACTGACACATTTTCCTGGCATGCAACAATGTCCAAAAGTTAAATATGGTTATTACGTCTACATGGTGTAAACATAATCATGTTGACTATGATCAATATTTTGGATATTTCCTATTTATGGGATCATAAGTTAGTTAGAAAATAATTCTATATATATATATATATATATATATATATATATATATATATATATATATATAATTTTTTATTTATGTTTTAAATATAACAAAATCAAAAATCAAATATTCAAAAAATTCAAAACTAGGATTGATGTTATTTATCATATACATGGTGAATTACACATCCATTTTATATGGACATGCTTTTCATAAAATACATGAGTGGGGACATACAAGTTATATATGATACATTAACATCTATATGTGTGGCATTGTTTACACCCATGGGAAACCTTTTTATATTGGGAACATGCCTACACTAGGGGCATGTTTTCACACTTATCAGGTTATACCTTTCTATATTGGTCCATTTGATCATACTAGACTAATATACATGACTTGTTCTTGCTCATATGTTCTAGAGTATTATTTCTTATGGATATTGTATTTTTTTATATTGGATGATAACATTGATTGATTATGTGGACTAACATTCCTTGCTCTGTGCATGATTGATGTTGATGATCATTACATTATGTGATCATCAATGTGTGTTATATTTTATGATCCTATAGGTGCAATGATTGTGTTTTGTCAAATCATATGTCAACTATGTTAGAAGATCCTTTAGTCTGATTCATGGTCATTTTGTGTCCATGTCACATCAGAGTCGAGTCGAGTCTTAAGTGATTGTGTGTTTCATGATCATGATATTGTGTACATGTGTGGAAACATATATTATTATTTCTAAACTTGGTACCATGATTTATATCACACATACTTATATTGTCTGCAATGTCATGATTTATATCAAGCATCTACTATGTTACTTATTACCACATGCTTAATTGATATATCTACTTGGCATGATGCTTGCATGCCCTTTTCCTTAGATTATATGTTTCATGCATACTATAATGATAAACTATTTATATGATGACATATCTTATCAAGTTTTTATACATACTTTACATGATTATATTTTTATATATAACACATGCTGTGCATAACTCTTTCTTCTGAGATGAGAGATTTACATGTTTAATCCCTTATATCAAAAGGGGGCATACATTAGGCTTATCTTAGAGACTTAGGTCATGATAAATATATATTTAATACTTTATGTTATATTTTTATGATTCAAATGAGATAGATTGTGCTGATTGAGGCATATGTGGGGCATTCTAAATGATTCTAAGGAACAATTGACAGATTCTACGACATTAAAGACAATGTTTCTGGGTTAGATCTTATTAGATTTGAGAGACATACTATGACATTATGAAAAATATCTGATGGAATTCTATATTACTTCAAGGTATAAATGGATCAGATTTGGGGCATGAGTGTTGTTCATGCAAATAAAATCTAGTTATATGTCATGTATTGATGGGAATGATGGTGTTACTTAAGAATTTTATATCTAAAATCAGTTTGCAGCAATTGATTTAGAGTTTTAATTTACATAAAAACCTTTTGTAGGGTTCCACCTTGACATAAAAACTTGTTTATGGGTTACTTCTTTGCATATGAACTTGTTTGGGGTTTTAAAAAATAATTATGGTGATATTTAGAGTAGTGCAGTTGAGGCTCTTACAATGCTTAACTTCTAGTGTTTATTCTTCTCCAGTGGTGGTTAAGGCATTAACACCCTTCAACACATGGCTTTAACAATTGCATCTCTTTGGGTCATAGTCACCTCATGGCATTCTCCAAATCAGTTCAACAAGTGGCAGATTGGTTTGTGTGCCCTGATGTGTATTTATCGATTGACTTTTCAATTTAAAATAATTCTATGGTCTAGATTATTTAATATTTTATATCATGAGTGAACATTGATCTATACATGCTTCTTTGTAGGATTTGTATAAAAAAAATGGAACATTTAGAACATACCTATCAACACAAAAGTGTGGTTAATCATAGGTACCAAATATCTTCTTTTATCCTTTTAATCTAGAATTTTTCAATTCTAAAGTAAAAGGGAGGCATTTGTTAACACCTAAATTTGGTATTAGATACTTTGCAACATCAACTTTGACACACTTGGCATTTTCTATAATTTGACTCTTGCTCACACATTTCCCTATGAATCTACCCATCTATTATCTTGGTTAATCTAATTTATCAGATACACATATTCAAAATCACCCTAAATTGTACAAAAGCATTCCATAATCCTAAGTAGATTATCTCCATATCTCAAATAAATGATTTTCACTCCTAGGACATTATCGATAATTATCATATAGCTATGATTTTTTGTAGATGCCTTGCTCTACTAATAGTTTTTAGGAACCCTTAATGACTACTTTTCAAATTGGAACATATATATTAGGTTGGTGTAGAGACATTTTATGGGTCAGTCATAGCATGAAATATCAAAGATTTGTCAATAAATACAAATCAAACATAATGTTATAACTATATAGGAAGGTCCTAACAAGCTTGAGGAATCTATTATCACTCTCTTGAGACATTATAAAAAAATCATACACATTTGAAAACATGTCAAAGGAACAACCCTAGAGCCAAGTCTGAATACAAACAAACGTCAAATTTGCATGTTGTCAAGTGTAGAAAGCCAAACATTCCATTACATTTTAAGATGATCATAATAGCCTGCACACACACCTAGGTGGGATAATGACATGTGGTTTTGAGCCCTATTTAGAGTATTGGAATATATGAAACACTTAGTCACTCAACTGGGAGTGATTTGGGCTATCCAACCGAATTTTCTAACCCTTTTTTAAAAGGTCATCTTATATCAAAAGTGTAATTAGTGTTTTAAAGGAAAGGGAAGAAAATTAAGGATTAACGCACATGACTAAGTGTGAGCACATGCACAAGATGAATCTATAGTTGAGGGTATAGCCATATGATTTGGTACAGACCTACATAGTCAATTGAAATAGTATTGGTAGGACATAGACAATACCAGGTTCTATAAGGATTTAAGTTTTGCTAGCAGTATTTGCATAAGTTTTGAGCTCATGTTTCCTACTTTGAGAAATTATAGAGTATATACAAAGTCATGTTAGGAATTGAGATGAACGTAGTGAGTAAGAGAGACCAAAAATTAGCTAAGTGCATCTCTTCTCCTTTACATTGTCAATTACAAATTTAGTAAGTGCAATATTAATCTACACTTTCATATTTAAATTTATATGGTTAACACCTTATTTTATGGAATCTAAGTATTCATAGTTTTATCTTATTTAGAACACATTGATCACAAAATAAGTAAAATATGAAGTATTAATACCAGTTTGAGAAGATGAAGCAACAACAATATGATTGGAAGAGATGGGAGGAGGAACACTATTAATTTTTTTTTGAGAAATAACAAAATTATCATGTATGGGAGGGGAACCTCTAGAAAATTCATCTACATTAGAAGCATTCAAAGATCCATTATTTACCTTAAAAGGTGTATCTTTAACTATGGGATTTTGAGCTAGGGATTTTATTTGCATATCCCTCAACACATAACATTACATCTATTTCTATAGGGTGGTCTAAAATGTGTCGTCTAAAAAATAAACTCTTTTAAATCTATCTATTTCTTCATCATAAGTATTAATGGTTTGAGATATAGTCACAACATTATCAATCATATCATGCACATTTGTGTTAATGCAATTTTGGATTAAAGGGGTTAATCTAATTAAGACAAACTACTAAGTAAATCAAAACACATAAGATATAAAAACATCACACATAAATTGATTGAAACTTACTATTTTTAGCAATGTGTTGAAAAGATAAAGTACTAAGAGATAAATAATTTAGCTGGAACTCAGGTCTGTAGACTGCAACAATGATTGTAAACTAACTGTGAGACTATGTGAGGTTTTTGTGAATTAGGAATAGGGATCTATGTTATCCTAAGATAAGGTCATGTTTAGAATTTGTTAGCATGTGTTATTGTCTATAGGGAGTGGCTTCATCTTTTGGGGTTTTTGACCTCTTTGTAAACTTTAACAAATGCACCTTTAGCTATAGGTCTTATGTGTCTATTTGGATGCCTTCACTTCACTATGAGAGCCATTATGTGCCTTATTTTTCACTCAAAACCCTAGCTCAATGATAAAAGGGAACAAATACTATAAAATTGGGGCAATGGGTAATAGGTTGGGATTTTGTTTGACTTCAACAACTCATGTGTTAAGCATTTCCCACATATCAATATTCTAAAGAGGGATCAAACTCCATGTAGTTCTCTCATGCTACAGTGGTGTGTATATAATACTGGTGAAGTGTTGTATATCGATGCAATCCTAGTATGATTATGTGATTGTTCAAATGACTTGTGACCTTGTTATTGTATTCAAACCTAGATCAAGGCTTTTTGGGTTATAGAGACTTATGATAAGGAATAATATGTGTTTTCCCTTTAATATGTAGTTAGATATTTTGGTGATTACAATGATGGAATCCTCTTAGTCATTCTAATGAACAAATAGGTAGAAAATATGCTTATATACTGGACCTTTTGGTATTTATTATAATTGAGCTTGTGAAACATGTGGATTGACGCATTGGGATGAATTTTAATTTATAAAACTAGTCATTGATTATCAAGAGGATGAAACCAATGGTTTCAGACACAACTAGCATGCAAACTGTCTTGAAAGATATTTTTGTCAGAGGAATTAAGATAGCCAAATTGAAAATATGAATCAGTTAAGTAGTGAGTCTGAGATGCTTGGAATGAGGAATAGGAACATTTAGTATCAGAATTTACTTAAGATATAGAATCATCCACATATAAGTAGAGAAATAGTGGTTTAAAACCATATAATCAAGCATAGGTTAAGTATACATTAAGGGTGGTTAGAGGTGCATTGCTCAAGCATCAAATTTTAATTTTAGTGTCTACATTTACTCACCTTTTATTTTAGTAATGTAGCAAAGAAAAAGTATGAGAATAAAATGAAGAGTGTTATACTTGAACTTACATATGAGTAATTGTCTTGATATAGATCACATGTTAAACTATACTTTATTCAAACTAGCAATAAAACATGTATAAATTAGTCCTTACTTATGATAGCAAATTTAAAAATACAGACATGAATTTTATATATCAACTAATAAGGATCGAATACATCTTTATATATAAGTGAATCATTATGTTTTTTGATGCAAAACTGATGACTAGAGAGGGTAGAACCTTTGGAGAATTCTTCATTGAAACACTTGGATTGGAATGTGCATGCCCAAATTCTTATTGGTAGGATAATGTGCTTGAAAACTCAATATGTACTTGAATTCATCATCACATAACTCAAGATATAAAACTAGCTTAGAATCCTTGTATGAATCCCAATAGATCATTTTGGTTCAAAATTGTTATAAAAAGCTAAATCAACCTCTGCAAATAGAATAAGATTCATTCTTGTGTAAAACTAGTAAAATTCCTAGTGTAAAACTAGTGAAACATATATAAAATAAGTCCGGTGTATACATCATAGAGAGTGATATGAATTGTCATTCCTTCTATGAAAAGTGGTGTAAAAATTGAGCAAAGAAGTGATAATGTGTCGTGCACATGCCCCCAATCTGAAATCTAAGTATATTTATTTTGATAACTAATTAATATTAATTATATCTTTGATTAAAAACTAAGTAAATTATAGAACACATGAGGCACATGATACCCCCAATCTGAGAAGAATATGTAATAACATGTGTATAAGTCTAAAACTATTTCTGGGTAGCCACTAAAAACCGTTTTGTAGATTGAGTATGACTATGGGAATTAATGAAAATATTCTTTCTAATTTCTAGTAAGAAAGCACATTGGTTTGGATAATCTCGGCTTGTACCATTATCCCTAAGGTGAAATATTGTCTGAATATAATTTTTGACCAAAAATTGAGTATGCATTATGATCAATTAAATAAATACTATTATTTTTTCCCTGTGCAGTGGACTGTTGTAGCTTAATCTAAAAGGTAAGCCATTGTGTACTCTCCCTATTTTGAGGTGAGTTGTGAAGCTTGCAAAATAACTTAACTCAAAATAAAATTTATGCAAATGATGTTATTGAAATCTGGAGTAATAGAGATAACATTGGAAATCATGGGATCATAATGATAATTTGAGAAATATAGTTATGTATAATACATGTAAATCCAAACATAAATTTTGTCATGTCTAAATAGATGTTAGCAATTAGGTAAACTGTGATTAATGATCACATAATGAATATTATAAAATGATATATAACTACTTAGAGAAGATGCATGATAGCCATCATGGCATTAGAAAATTGGGAAGATGCATGGTATCTATCATGGTATTAGGAAACTAGGAAGATGCATGATATCCATCATGGCATTGAAAAATTAAGAAAAACATTGCAAGTAAGAATCATGGAAATGATGCGCAAATAAAGAGCACACATAGCACTCAATAAGGCCAAGGTGCCACATACAAGGCACACATTCAAATGTCACTCACCCACATAGAGACACAATAAGTCTTAGATCCACAATCAAGGACATGTTCAAATGCACACATTATAAAGAAGTCAAATACACATAAATCATGAAGCAAATAAGAAAAATTGATAAGCATACATTAACGCATGAAATTAATCTACATAAATGATGTGTAATATCATCGTTTATGAAAACTAAGGTATCCAGTGAGCTAATAATGTTAAATTAAGTGAGTAAATAACAAAAGATTCACACAATGTATTGTATTTTAGTAGGAACAATAGAGATAATCATATAGTGATAAAACCTAAGTAAAATATGCCCCTAGTGAACATTTTGTGTTGAAAACAAGTTATAAAAGGATTGTGACAATTTTGAATTTGATAAATTGGAACATGTGTTCACTAGGACAAGTCCACTATAATGGGATAAAGCCACAATGTGTGACCATTAGGAGTAGTACAATTTTGTTTGTAATTTTTTTTAGGCCTATGATAATATCACCACCTAAAATTGCATTTTAAAGTGACAACTTGTATGTTACAAAACTCATGTAATTACACCTATGAAGCATAATTGATATAAAACTAGATATAAAGAAGTACTACATATATTGAAGTATAAATCAAATGAACTACACATGTCATGCACAAGTCCTAATTTGAATTTTTTAAATATTCTAAATGTTTTTGAATTTTTTAAAATAATAGTATGATAAGCAAAGAATATATGTACAAATAATGATGCTACTATAAGCCAAAGATCTCATCAAGGGGATGCCTCTATGTAGGTCCCATATCATATGTGTTGTCATCTTCAATTACATTGGCATGTTCATACTATACATTAGTCATGTCATTCAAATCATATTTTTCATAACCTTATCATGATCATAACCATCATAGGAGAGAACCAACTTCTTAGGTTGTGCTAGAAATTATCTCATGTCATTTTGATCATCTCTTGTATTTGTGTATGAAAAATTTGTTGCCCTATACCATGGTATTGACCTTTCACATTTCTCTTTTACAATATGTATTGTATCATGTGATTCAATTGATATTTCATTAGTTGTATTAGCTTTAATCTAAGCTAAAAATATCCTTTGTTTTTGTTGCTCTTGATGTAAATATGTTCCCTCTTTTGAAATGGAAATGAATTTTACTTCATGATCAAATATAATGCAATATTTGTGTTTATCAATCATTACTCCTATTGATTTTAACCATTATCCTCTAAGCAAAAAATTGTATATACTTGCATTATAAATAATGTTGAAAGTGGGATAACAGTATTTTGAAGCAAACAATACTCTTAACTCAATTGATCCCACACATGTTGTAAAAACATCAGTTTGATTTATGTGTTAAAGCTTATATCCAAGAGATACAATAAATGATGTAAAACAAAAAATTATTTAGTAACCCATAACTTTGACATCGGTAAATTATTTTCTATATATGTGAGCAGTGATAGTGAAAGGTTCTTGATATGGGGAAGGGCTTGAGAATGCCTTCTTTAGAACCATATTAGATTTTGTAGGTATATCTTGATTTTGAACATATTTTGTTAGAAAGCATTTCTTAAATATACTTTCTTGCTTAAGTTGAACTTGTTTTTGTAACTTTTCTTACTATAACTTTTGTAACATTTCTTGTTCTAATTTCTCTATTTGATATCATTCTAGTTCAATCTATTCTTTTAATCATTTGTCTTTTTTCAATTTTTCCTTTTGTAATCTTGTTTGGTCTAAGTTTTTATTTTGGATCATTTCTTACTTTACTTTTAGCATTTAAATCTTGTCTTTCTCTAAATTATCCTTTTGTATCCACACTTGCTCTTGTTGTTATTTTTACACTTGTGCTTTAGAAGATGCAATCATAATATGAGTGAGTTTATTGATTGATGTATCTATTATAAGATCGTCACTATCAATCATCATTTGTATTTTTTACTTGAAAGTTAAACAACTATATATATGATGTCCATGCTTGTGATGATATGCACTATAGTATTTTGATCTCCTTAGAGGATGTATAGGAGGTATTTTGATCAACTTGTTTTGAAAAATTCATCTTAGAATCTCACTTGAACTTTTATTAATATTTTGAATTATTTTTTAATCACTAGTTGTATGTGTACTTTGTTATAGTTTTCAATTTTAATATGAAGTCTTGTTAGGCACACATTTTTTATATGAAGATACAAATGCATGATTAAATTTAGCATATTATAAATTCTTTGTATATATGATCTAATTTTTATTTGATGTGATCCTTGAAATGAAATATTGATTTTGATTTTGTAATTCTTCTATTTACTTGCGTATAGTGATAATTTGATCTTGAAGGGCTTCACAAGCATAAAATCTAGATACTTTTGATTGAATATGCATACAAACACCATCAAGAGGAAATGTGGGATGTGGAGAGGGTTAAGGAAGGACATGTTGGTTACCTTCATTTGACACTAAAGGATGGGTAACCTTACCTCTTGAGATAGTAATAGCATGGACCTAGTTAGAGGGAAAGTAACTATCACTATCTTGAGGCTTAGGAGGAGGAAAAGATTCATTTTTTAGCCATTTTAAAATTTCTAAATACTAAAATGATAATCAAAGGAGAGAGACAAGTTAATACTAACAAAAAAACTCAACATAAGAAGGAAATTAAACAATTATTGGAAACCCTACGAATTTTCTTAAAAGGAAACCCTAGGAAAAACTAGGGCTTGCAATATTTAACACATAAAGTGGGTTCACCAAAAAATTTAATCTAAATTTGGATAAAAGTGAGTTAATATAATTTGTTAAGTAAATCAAAATATATAAGATATACATAATCATACATAAATTGATTGAAGATTACTATTTTTAGAAATGTGTTAAAAATGGAAAGTGCTAAAATATAAATGACTTAGTTGGACTCGGGTTTGTAGGGCTGCAACAGTGACTATAAACTAATTGTGAGACTGTGTGAGGTTTTTGTGAATCAAGAATAGGGCTCCACATTATCCTAGGACAAGTTTGGATTTTTTTGACTTCGTCAACTTGAATTATTATTTGTAGGGAATGACTTCATATTTTAGGTTTTTAACCTCTGTGTAAATTATAACATATGCATTTTCACTTGTAGGTCTTCTGTGTTTATTTGGATGCCTTTGATTCATTGTGGGAGCCACTATTTGTCTCCTTCATTCAAAACCCTAGTTCAATAACAAGAGGGAAAAAATATTGTAAATTTGGAGAAATGGGAAAGGGTTTAGGGTTGTGCTTGACCAAATGACTTGTGACATTGATGTTTAATTCATACCTATCTCAGGGCTTCTTACGCTGTAAGAAATCAAAATTGGGAAGAATAAGTATTTTCCTCTCAATGTTCAGTTATATATATTATGGTGGTTGTAATAATAAAAGACTCATGGTCATCTCTCTAGTGAACAATGTTAGATTATTATTGGTGATTAATTCACCGTAGCTAATTAGTATTAGTTTTTTAGAATTGTATAATTTAACATTAGATTTTTATTATTATTTGTTACACATGTGAACTCTATTTTGAGTTCTTTGTTATTCTTCTTCTCTATATTTTAGGAGGTTGTTTGAAATATCTTATTGGATATATAATAGCCCTTGTAATTTGATTTACATTAGCTAAATATATTATTATTCGTGCTCTACATTTGGTTTTAGATCAAGATTTTTTTCAAGAAAATAGCATGAGGTGGAGCCTTGAGGTACCCTCATGCTGCAACTAGAGGAAAGAATTTAAAAGTTCATGCTATCATTCCAAAATATCTCATTTACCAGAGCCTCTCCCATAGCCACTACTAAGATTGTTCACATTTTTTATTGTTGTGTTACAATTTTCAGTCATCCTCTCACAATATTTCTCTTGTTTAAATGATTTTTATGAAATATTCTACATATTTATGATGATTTTAGGTTGTATAGTTTCCAAAACCTAAATTTTATGGTACATGGGCATAACTATATGAGTCAAAGGTTACCTATAATTTGAAAAATCCAATTTGGAATAGGCTGTACAACCTTTTGAATGCCAAACCTGCTAACTAGTCTATTTTGATAGCTACTTACCCCAATACGGTTTTTTGTCATAAAATTTTGTACATATCAAATTTTTGAAATCTAAGACCATAAAGGGTAGGAAATTATTATAGTTTCTACCTAATATTAATAAATACACTATTTGAGCAGGTCATATAGTGTTTTTGAGTATTTAAATAGGGAATCTACAATCTATTCTAGTCAATTTGCATAGTCGTATAGTTTTTGTTTGATCGGAGGCCGTACATTATGAAAATTGAAAATAAGATTGTTAGAGGAGACAACAAACTATCCAATATTTCATGTGTATTTGAGACATAATTTTGCATGAGGTCATACGGTTATTTAGAATCCTTATCTTAGCCCATTTTGAAGGTATATTTTACAAAATTTTAAGCATTTAAAAACAAGTTTTGTCATTTACCAACCTGAAAGAATGCTTAGTGGGTTGGTAAGACATTTTTTATAAAATTAGAAGTGGGAGATTAAAATACCCCAAAAAAAAATTTGGAATAAAAATAAACTTTAACATGTCTGTTATATTTGGCATTTCCACCAATTTTAGCTGTAACTAGTTAAATTTTGTTGGATTATATTTCGATCCAAATATGCTTTTAGTTACTTTATGTTTTTATTATGGGTTGGTTTCACCCGTTGGTTGGTTTTGTAATCAAATTTCTCTTCCTGTAAGCTTTAAATACTTACCTTTATACAAAAATAAAATGGTGCTTATATTGAATATTATTATTTTCCTCTTGTTTCAATTCTGATCAATGGTATCAAAGCCATGACAAAAATTATTAATGGTTAAGGAGGATTGAAAGCTCCAATGAAATGGTGCAAATATTTGTTATGGATATGGTTATTGATGATAGGCAATAATTGAAGCCTCCAAACAAAATAAATTTTAGTAATTACTTCAAGCAAATTTGTATGATGCTATTCCTTTTATCTATACTACACAAATATGTTCCATACAGTCTATTTATACACTGCAAGAGCTAACAGTGGCTAGCAATTTTTTTTGGGTCAGATAAAATATTTTTTTAACTTTTCCCTATGTAGTGATCTACTATGAAAATAAGTTTTTCTTAAGCATCTAAACCTAGTATGTCGATTCATATTATTAATGTCATTTTGAAATATTTTGTTGGTCTTTGAAAGAGAGGATTTTGACAAAGTTTCTGTTAAAAATTAGCAAATTAAAAGTGTATGGCACTCCCTTAGATGCAGCATTATTAATCTTGAACGTAATAATTTAGGTCTATTGAAAGGATTTTTCTAGCCCATAAATTTTCTCTAACCAAAAGAGAATGATCATGACATAGTGAAGCAAAGCACGGTGCAGTTGTATGATGTAATTTGGAAAGCTTTTTTTTGTTTGATTTTTTTTTTTAGTTCAATATTGTTTCTTCCCTATGGGATTCACAAAATAAAAAAGCCCAGTGCCCAACCTTGAAAAATGATTATGGTGAAAAGAGTAAATTATTTTTATTTGTTGTGAAATAGTTTATAAAATATTACAAAGCATGTAAATTTCTTTTTTACTTTTCTATCCATAAAACCAAGGATATATGTAATAATTTTCCCACATGTTGTTAAATTGGTTAATGGGAAGGTGGATAAATTGATTTTTTTAGTATCTTCCAATAGGAGAGGTCAAGAGTTAAAACATCTGAAAGCTTTCATTTTGGCCACATTAGACATTATAAGTATTGTATTATGATATTTTTCGATCAGACATTATTTTATGTAAAAGTGGTCATGTGACCAGTCAAACTATAAGTTTTTAAAAGTTTTAGACATAAAAAAATAGTTTATTTTGTGTTTTGAAGCTTCTATATATGATTTTTGTAACACAACTTTTTCACAATGGATAAAGGTGCATTTTCAATAGAAACCGACACCTTCTTCATAAAAAATTTCACACTATCATTTAATGCTTGTGTTCATGGAGATAATACTGTCCATTACATGTCCCAAGATCCTTTTAATTGACACCATCTAAGTGATAAATAGAGTTTGGAGGATCCATTGGAGGTTGAAAGATAATTACCCTCTCTAGTTAGCGATGTGCTCAGAGTATAGGTTCAATGCATGAATGGAAAAAAATTGGCTTATGTTCTTAATTTTAGTTCCATTTTTGTCTTTCTATATCTGATATTCATGACATGGAATGGATAGAGTTAGTTTTTTTTGTTTCTCTCAATGCATAACTTCACACCTCTCACCTAATAGGGGGAGAATATTTAGGCATTGGTTGGGGTTGCTAGCACCAAGAGTGTTTAGTAAAGGTCATCAATGTTTGTTGGGCATCATGAAGATGTGCCATACAGAGTATGGGTTTGTCACTTGGATGGGTACCTATGTGGGACCTTATGTGGGTTGATGTAGTTAGACATGCTAGATCGTGTTCTATTATAGTATGATATGATGATCATGTTTATCAACCATTTTTTGTCACAACTCACATGGGTGGGCTTCTTTATGAAATGACGTAGTTTTTGGTTAGTGCTAGAGGTACTATGCACCACTTGTAGTTGTGATAGAGTTTCTTTGATGACTTCAGAGTCATTTCTCCAATTCATTCATTTGTTATACCCCTTTGGATCAAGGGGGAGTTGTTGGATTATATTATGATCCAAATATGCTTTTAGTTAGTTTATGTTTTTGTTATGGGTTGGTTTCACTCATTGGCTAGTTTTGTAACCAATTTTCTCTTCCTTTAAGATTTAAATGCTTACCTTTGTAAAAAAATAAAATGGTGTTTATATTGAATATTATTATTTTCCAATTGTTTCAATTCTAATCAAATTTAGCTAGGAAAGTCATAAAAGAATTCAAAAGAGGCCAAAGAGCCCGATTTTTTAAAAGGGGTAGGGATATTATTTTATAAAAATGGATTTATTTATTTTCCTTCATTTTAATCATTTATTTTCAAAAAACATTGTATTGTTTCATTTTTACAATCAAAAACATAAAACAGTGCATTTATGCATAAGCGTAGTGTTCAGTCAAAGTTATGCCTCTGACTTACATTATGAGTAAAGCCATCGTGATTGATTTACTGTATATATATCCTAATATATCTATAAATATGACATCTGTGCATCATCATTCTAAACCCTCAAGGAGAAATAAGGTAAAATATTTACTGAGCCATCTCTCCATTTTACTCATTTGATACAATCAAAAGGCATAAATATTGACAGGTGGAAATTATTAACTCTATACTCATAAAAAGAAAAAACTACATATATTGTCACATAAAATACAATATTCCTTTGTGGTAGTAAGGAATAACTCCACAATCACTTTCCACTTTGAGGGGGCTACCTTCTTATCAGAGCATTTGGCTCTAATTGATTTGTATTTCTTGGATGCATTACAATAGCCTATGCCCATCTATTTTTACAATTTTAAACTATCTCACTCTTCATTCTTTTGAATGCGACATTATTATTATTATTATTATTATTATTATTATTATTATTATTATTATTATTATTCACTACTATTCATGCTACTAATATTTTACCCCCAATATACAATATATACCCCTACCTAGGTATATTAATTTCATCCCCCTTGACATGTGTTGTCCTCAAAACATGCTAAGAATTATATATAAAAAATATGTTGATGACTAGATGGAAGCCCTGCCATGCATTATTTTCTGCTTCCACTTCTTCTTCCTATGCTTTGATAGGAGCATACACAATAGTAGTGTGAATGTAATGACTAGAACATTAAGTGGATGTTCAAAGGGGACTAAGAAATGAACATCAATAGAAAACAAGGCATCTTGGAGGTTACAATTGAGCACTAAAATGTGAAGTTGTATGATCAAATGCTCTAATCCATAACAAAGGAACACAAAATATTATGCCTATAGAGACAACATAGGGTACGTGCCATCCCCCTTAGCATGGTATTTTACACATTTATTTTGGAGTGGCTAACCACACCAAATAAGGCATATGATTATTGGAATCATCTGAGGGTAGAAGGAAATAAGTTTTTTCCATGTGGAGGGAGGATTTGGTGAAAAGAAGACTGAATGAATTAGCCTCTGCTAAGTGATTAACATACCATGCCCTACAAGTGTCCTCCAAATCTATCCATGTAGATATTTTCATCTCAGATTCTTCAACTAGAGGAAACAAATCCTCATACCATGCGTTATAGTTATTCTCCCAATCCAACCATGCACTAATTTCTTAATCATATTATGCTATTATATGGGAGTGAAGCTTAAATATATCCAAAGCAGTATGCATATCACTTGTGAGTTTATGCATATTAATTTTGATGTTATGCATATTACTACTAAATTTTTGTAAAGTATCATCCAAATGGAACATGCAGTTTCTATTATAGTAGGTGGTGAAGGAACAACAAGTAGAGATAATTTGTCTGTCATTGGTATACATTTGGGATACTAGAAAGAAGATAGATTGGAGGGTGTTCCATTGTGATGTCGATCGATGCAGTCTTTGGTGAGCTTAACTAAGCCCACAACTTCCATCATAGTGTGACGTTTGAATGTGTTAGCCTTTGCTCAAATGTCTTCCTAGAGTCCATTAACGATTTTTTTTGAAAAAAACATCAAATTGGCTGATAATTGGATTGCCCATTTTTTTAAATTTGAGATGACAGTATCATATTGTGTTGCTTTGATGAAGCTGATGGAAGGCACGTGTGATCTGAGATCCAAATAAAAAGTGAAACCCCATGATTACAATCTCAACACAAGGATTATAATTGACCTATGGAAACTCAGTGGATGTTAGGTTCACCTTATAATGCGTCCTTACATCACATGGATATTATTACACACTTGAGCTTATGCAACATTGATGACTTGAAGAGAGCTTGACAGACATATATCATTTTTTTAACACACAAGTAGTTACTAATATTACGATAACTTTTAACATACTTAATTAAATTTAAAACTACAAATTGTTCTATACATGTAGAAATGAGGTGCATAAAAACCAAAAATGGTTTGTTAGATTTTTTATAGTCTGATAGATGTTGAAAGAAGAAGAGTTGTGATTGTTGATTAAAAAATAGAATTTTGCACTTGTAAAAGGCAAATTTGGGCTTCAAATTCCATTGGGACAAGAGTAAATATGTAGATTTGACTTTTGAAAACCCCCAAGATGTAATGAAGCTCCAAGATATGCCTAAAACAAAAATACTCACCATAATACTTCTATTTTTTTTAAAGAACTTCCATTCCTAAACCCAATTGTCAAAATAAAATATGTTCTCTCTAAACTCAAAAAAAAATATGTAGTCACTTTCTGATCACCAAGATCTCAAAGGCAAGGTGAGAGCATACGGTGTAAAAACTTAAAAATCCTCATTTCCTCAAAATTTTAAAATATATATATACAAAAATGGCCTTGAAAAGAGCTTTGATGCCAAATGTTAATAACCTTTATACTCATAAATATAATAACTACATATATTTTCATACAAAATACAATATTCCTTTTTAAAGGGAAAAAATATCTCCACAATCTATTACCACTTTGAGGGGGCTACCTCCTTATCAAAGCATTTGGCTCTAATTGATTTGTATATTCTTGGATGTATTACAATAGCCTATGCCCCTCTATTTATACTATTTTAATCTATCCCTCTCTTCATTTCTATAAAAGTTGTAATATTATTATTACTACTATTCACTACTATTCATTCTACTACTATTCTACCCATAATATACAATATATACCCCTACCTAGGTATATTATATAAATTCTAAGTATATATGGAGGTTATGCCCACTCATGCAAAATTCCATCTAAGAAGGTGTTAATGATTGGTTGAACCTCTTTCAATAATATTTAAGTACCACGTATCATTCTATTTCATGTATGTTTATGCTTCTTTCATGTACTACTGGGTATAAAGAAAGGGTGAGCTTCTTCCATGTACCAATGGGTATAAAGGAAATGTGCCTATAAAGAAAGGTTTGGTATATCAGACTGATGGTATAAAGAAAGGGAGACCTTGATATCTGGAGTGATAAGGAACCAATCTATCGCCTTTAGTCAGCTTCTACACAATGGATGGAATGATCCAAAATTCTTTTTACCAGACTCATAGCTTTTACACGATGAAAAATATGCCACTTGAAAAACAAAAATCAATACACATCTAGAATTTGAATACCTTTGACCTGTTATAGATGTCACATTCACTTGACATGCCACTAATTTTGATCAACACCATAAGTTTTATACAACAAACCATAAAACAAAACTGATAACTATGTTTGGAGTATCAGATGAGGCACAACCTCATATCCGTGAGGCCCTAATAGCTAAATATGCTTGGGATAAGCTCCAAATAATCTATGAGGCCAAAAATGAAGGAACCATTCTTCATTTATAGAGTCAACTTCATTCAATCAAATTGAATATCAATGAGAAAATATAAGCTTTTCTATGATGTGTTACAATCTTGAGAGCTTTGCTCCAAGCATTAGGCGAGACAGTGTCAGATGCATCTATTATACCTATTATCCTAAGAGCACTACCACCCTCCTACATGATATTCATGACTATTTTGACAGTCACAAAACATAAACCAACTTTTGCCAAGTTGGTAAACATGTTGTAACATGAAGATTCTATGTATATAGAAGAAGAAGAATAAGAAGAACATGCTCTTTGATCTCATCAATAGAAAGGGAAGAAGTAGATCAAGTATTCTAAACCAAAGCAAGGTTATTAACACAATGCATAGGGGAATAAACAACAAAAAATATGCCTTATATGTTGAAATAAAGGTCATGACCTTAAGGATTATTGGTATAACTCATTTACACAGGGCTCTTAAAGAAAAAAGAATCCCAATAAGCAACAATCATCTCATGCACACAAAGGATAAGGACATCATAAAGGTAATTAGAATAAGAAATCCAATTATCAAGGCAACATTTCCTAACATAAATAAACTCCTTCAGATGTGGACTTCTTATATAGTACAGAGTCTCATGAAGAATCAACATCACAAAGTTATATCTAGTATGTCGACTTAAGTGCCACTCAACACATGACTGGAAGACAAGATTGGTTCTACATTATGAATGAGACTTCTCCAAAAAAACATGTCTCTTTGGGTGATGATTCATCCTACCATGTTCAAGGTATTGGGAACATTTGTTTACCACTTGGATGTAATGACTATAAAATCTCAGACATCATGTATGTTTCAGGACTCACAAAGAATATTCTATCAGTCAATCAATTACTTGACCAAAACCTCAAGGTTGAATTTGACTACATAAGTGGTAAAAATATGTGTTTGATTAGAGATAAGTTAAAATGCTCAAAATTTTTTACACAAGCCTTGGGAGTTGAGAAAATGTTCTAACTTGAATTCATGTAGATAAACAAATAAGCACTTGTAGCAAAAGACACAAACTCAACACAATTATGGCATAAAATATTTGGTCACATCAGTTTTTGATATCTTGACACACTCCACCATTATAACATGGTAAGAGGATTGCCACCTCTCGAAAAGGGTCCATACATATGTCAACATTTATTAGAAGACAAATAATATAAAGCTCCATTTTAGAAAAGTGCATATCGGGTCCATGGAAAACTTGATCTGGTGCATACTGATCTATGTAGACCGATGACACTTAGTCATGTTGGTTTTAAGTACTTCATGCTCTTTGTTGATTTTTTCAAAAAAATGTGGGTTTACTGTCTAAATTGAAAGAGCCAAGCCTTTGAAACTTTCAAACATTTCAAAGTTGATGTTAAAATAGAGACTAGTCAGAATATCAAAACCTTTTGCTTAGATCATGGGGGGAATTCACCAGTAACTAATTCAACACATTTTAGCAATAAAATGGTATTCATTTTCAAATGACACCTCCACATACACCACAATAAAATGTTGTTACTAAACGAAAGAATCATACTATCATGTAAATGGTATGATGTATGCTACATGATTTGGTTTTTACAAAAGCATTTTGGGTAGTAGTTAAAATTGCAGTTTATTTGCTCAACAGAGTTCCCAGTGCAACTCTTTATGGTGTAACACCACATGAATCATGGGTAGGGCACAAGCCATCTATAACACATATTCAAGTCTTTAGATGCAAAATAAATATGTATATTCCCAAAGCTAAAAGGACTAAACTTGACATGAAAGAAAAAAAAGTATATCTTTTTAGGGTATAGTGAAGAAACACTTGCCTATAGATTAATGGATCCAAAGACCAAGAAAATATATACAAGCAAGGATGTTGATTTTTTTTAGAAGACATAAACAAAAACTCTTTCTACAGCTCAATTGGTACACCAATCAGTCTCATAGAGAATGCATAAGATGGAAATAAACCATATGAAGACAATGATGATGATGGGAACATTGGTGCAACTCCACCACCCATAGGTACCACTCAGTGTATGCCTAAATGATATATAAGTACATTAAGGGATGCTAAACTAGACAAAGTTCTAGACACATGAAGTAATGGACCAAGGACTAGCAACATGATTTGAGAAGAGGTCAATTTGGCCCTGATAAGCATAATTATAGAATTAGAAGAGCCCTATACAGTTCAAGAATCCCTAGAGTATAAACCTTATAAGGATTCCATGGATGTAGAATTTCAATCACTAATGAAACATAAAAAATGGTAGCTTGAAGGTCTTCCACTAGGAAAGAAGCCAATCAACTATAAATGGGTCTTCAAAACTAAATACAAAGTAGATGGTATTATTGACAAGCACAAGGCTCAACTTGTAGTGAAGGGATATGCATAGAATGAAGGCATCGATTATGAGGATACATTTTCTTTTTTCATGCATACTAATCATGTTTACTTATTTTTTTCATGCTTTGTATGTATTCAAATTTTTTGGATTGTGGACATTTGAACGTGTCCTTGATTTCAACTCTAAGCCTTATTTTGTGTGTTTATATGTGTATGAGTGACATTTGAACATGTTATTTATATGTGGCCCCTTGACCTTTTTTTGTGCTTTATGTACTCTTGCATGTGTTCTTTGTTTGTGCATCATTGCCATAACTCTTGCTATGTTTTGCTCTATTTTTGATGTCATGATGGATATGATATATCTTTCCAAGTAATTATATATCAATTTAGAGTATTCAGTATATAAGCACTATTCACTGCATGCTTAATTGTTAACATCTATCTAGACATTACACTATGTATGATTGGATTTACATGTATCATACATTAATATATTGTTCAAATTATCACTATGATGTCATGATTTCCAATGTTATCATTACTAACATAGATTTTTATATTTATAAAAAATCATTTGCATAACTTTTATTTTAAGCTAAGTTATTATGCAAGCTTCACAACTCTCCTCAAAAGAGGGGGCAAACACTAGTTTGTCTTATAGACTAAGTTGCAACAGTGTAATACACAAACATAAAATAATAGTATTTGCTTAATTGATCACAATGCATACTCAGTTTTTAATCATAAAGTATATTCATATAGTACCACACCCTAGGGACAATGGTATAGATAATGATTGTCCAAAGTAGTGCACTTTCATCACATATATCAAAAACATTATTTTTTATAATTCCCATAATCATACTCAGTATACAAAATTATTTTTAGTGCCCACCTAGAAACAATGTCAGACTTATATACAAGTTATTATAGATTTTGTTCAAATTGGAGGAATTGTTTATGACATGTGTTCTAGAATTTATATAGGTTTTACTTAGATTTTCAATTAGTATTACTTTGTTATCATAATCAATATACTTAGATATCAAATTGGGAGCATACACACAACACATGATCACTTTATTTCTCATTTTTACACTAGTTTCCACAAAAAGAATGATGATTAATGTAATTCTCTATGTTGTGTACACAAGACTCAATGCATATTATATTTTCATCAATTTTGACAATGGATATCTCACTAGTTTTGCACCATAATGACCTATTGGAATTCATACAAGTATTCCAAGCTAGTTTACTACATTGAGTTTTGAAATGATGAAGTCAAGTAAATATAAAGTCTTTAAGCACGCTATCTTACCAATGAGGATTGGGGCATGCACACTTCAATCCAAATGTTTCAATGAAGAATTTTTTAAGGGTTCCACCCTCTCTAGTCACCCATTTTGTACTAGAAAATATAGTGGTTCGCATACATGAGAAATTATTTTCATTCCTTGTTATTTGATCTATAAGTTTCCAGTCTTTAATTTTAAATTTTTATCCTAAGGATTGATTTATACATGTTTTATTATAGGTTTACATGAAGCACAATTCAACATGTGATCTATATTCAAGACCATTATTCACAGGTAAACTCATTTATAATACACTTCCTTTTACACTAGTGTTTTCACTTTGATGCATTACTAGAATAAAATAAGAAAAAATGTAGACACTAAAATTAACATTTAATGCTAAAACAATGCACTTGTGACTGCCCCTTATGCACACTTAACCTATGCTCAATTCTATAGTTTCAATTGCTGTTCCTCTACTTATATAAGTACGACCTTCTATCTTAAGACAAATCTGATACTAAATGTTCATATTCCTCATTCTAAGCAACCTGGACTCATTACTTCACTGATTCATACTTTTTGATGAAATCACTCCTTTAGGATAATTATACAGGTAGGTTATGTTTGAAACCATTGGTTTCATCTTTCCATCAATTAACAATTAGTTTCCCAAATTCAAATTCATCCCAATGGGTCATTCTACAAATTTCACAAGCCCAATTCAAGGAAATCTAAAAAGCTTCACTATATAAGCACATTTTCTACCCATTTGTTAACTAGGGATATGACCAAGAGGCTTCTATCATTGCAATCACCAAAATATATAATTACACATTGAGAGGAAAATACATATTCTTTCTAATTGTAAGTCCCCACAATTCAATAATGAGTTATGTCTGAATACAACAACAAGGTCATAAGTCATTTGTTCAAGCACATAATCACACCAAGATTGAACCAATGTATACAATTTCATTAGTGTTGTACACACACCATTGTATCATGGGAAAACTACATGGAGTTTGATCTTTTTTCAAAGTATTGGTATGTAGGCAACACTCAACACATGGGGTGTTGGTGTCAAACACAACCCTAGTCCCTTGCCTGTTGCCCCCATTTTATAGTATTTGTTCCCTCTTGTTATTGAGCTAGGATTTTGAGTGAAGAATAATGCACACAACTGTTCCCTCAGTGAATCAAAGTTATCCAAATAAACACACAAGACTTACAAGTGAAGGCACATATATCATAATTTACACAAAGGTCAAAAACCCTAAAGGAAAAAGCCACTCCCTGTAGAAAATAATGTAGGCCAATAAAGTCTAAATAAAATGACATTATCCTAGGATAATGCAAATCCATGTTCTTGATTCGTGACAACCTCACATAGTCTAACATATAGATTTTAGTCATTGTTGCAGTCCTAAAGATCCGAGTTCAACTAAGTCATTTATCTTTTAGTACTTTCATTTTTTAGCACATTTACAAAAATAATAAGTTGCAATTAGTTTGTGTGATTATTATATATCTTATGTAGTCTTATTTACTCAATAATTTATCTTAATTATATTAACTCCACTTAATCCAAATTTAAATGAAACTAAGATGGGTTAATTTAATTAAGAAAAACTGTTAAGCAAATTAAAATGCTTAAGATATACAATAATCATACATAAACTAATTACAACTTACTATTTTTAGAAATGTACTAAAAAGAGAAAGTATTAAAAGCTAAACAACTTAGCTGAACTCAAGTCTACAAGACTGCAATAGTGACTATAAATTGACTATGACACTGTGTAGGTTGTGTGAATCAAGAACATGGATTTGTGTTATCTTGGGATAAGGCCACATTGTTTGGACTTCATTGGCTTGTGTTATTATCTATAGGGAGCAACTCCATCCTTTAGGGTTTTTAACCTTTGTGTAAATTTTAATAAATGTGCCTTCACCTGCAGGCCTTGTGTGTCTATTTGGATGCCTTCGCTTCACTATGGGAGCCTATGCATGTCTTTTTGTTCAATTTAAACAATAGTTCAATGACAAATGGGATAATTTACTATGAAATGGGGGAAATGGGCAAGGGGCTAGGGTTGTGCTTGACCTCAACACCCCATGTGTTGATTGTTCCCTACATACCAATACTTCGAAGAGGAATCAAACTCCATGTAGTTCTCCCATGTTACAGTGGTGTGTGTACAATATTGGTGAAATGATATATGTTGGTGCAATCTTAGTGTGATTATGTGCTTAAACAAATGACTTGTGATGTTGTTGTGTTGAGGGCTTATTGGGCTATAGAGATTCAAAATTAGAAAGAATATGTACTTTCTTCTCAATGTGCAATTAGTTATTCTGGTGATTGCAATGATAAAAGCCTCTTGGTCATCTCTAGTGAAAAAACAAGTAGAAAATGTGCTTATATAGTGGACCTTGTGGGATTTCCTCGAATTAGGCTTGAGAAATGTGCAAAATGACCCATTGAAATGAATTTGAATTTGGACAAATAGCTATTAATTGGCAAGAGGATAAAACCGATGATTTTAGATACGATCAACCTACAAGATTACCCTGAAGGAGCACTTTTTTTAAGGAATAGAGACATCCAAACCAGAAGTATGAATCAGTCAAGTAATGAATCTAGGCTACTTGGAATGAGGAATAGGAACATTTAGTATCAGAATTTCCTTAAAAGAAAGGGTCATCCAGATATAAGTATAGGAATAGTGATTTGAAACCATGGAATTGAGCATAGGTTAAGTTTGCATAAAGAGTGGTCACAAATGCATTACTTTAGCATTAAAAGTTAATTTTAGTGTCTATAATTTGCATCAAAATATGTAGTAGTAGAAGGAGCATTAATATCATCGAGAGACACCATTTTATTTTTAAAATAACCAAGAGTAGTAACCAAATAAATTTTAACAAAATTAACATGTTTATGACTCAATATATCAGTTAGCCTAGTAGGGTCTTAGATCTAATCTCTTTAGGTAGCATAATATGGACACATAGAATGCAAAGATACCCTATAATTTGAATGATAACACACACACCCACAAAAAAAAAAAAAATGAGGGTTTCCAACAAGCATGCAAAGGGCTAATGATACCAAATAAGATATAATAAGCCCTAGAAAAATCAGATATATGAATAGGAAGACACAATTTAACACTAAATGAGAAGGGAACATGAAAGCAATGCAAGTTCACCAAAATATAATATGGTAAATTGGTTTTATATCAACAATGCCCAACACTAAACCATAAATAATGTGTAATCTAGATTAGAACAATTTTATCCATATAAATAGTAAAAATAAACCTAATTGCAGTAATTAAAGTTGATAAAGTTAGGGTCCTAATAAGAATATTGAATTTTAGTATATTTATGGACTTTTGAGGTTGAAAATAAGTCCAAGAATGGATATGAATATAACCCAAAAATCAGAAGAAATGGATAACTTTGAAAATTTGACCAGGAGTGGGTTGGTACGCTCCTAGAAAATGTCATTTTCATGTCCTCTCCTCATGTGCTTTGAAAACCTTGCTTGCTTTATTAGAATATGTTTTAAATTAGTCATGAATCCTTCTCCTTTTTTAAAACCTTAATCAACTAATAAGGCTTTGCAAAACCTTAAGAAAGTGTGTAGTCATTAAAGGGCCTGCCTCAATCAGAGCTTTGTCCTTAGGAAAGTTGGAAACTAACACTCATTGCAGTTCAATAAGTAATTGTGGTGATGCAAGGCCTAATTCTTATACAAGTTTTCACTACATGAACAAAGGTAATGATGCAATATGAAGATATTGAATAAAAATACATTTTAATCCTTGAAATCTACTTTTACTTATCAATTTAGACCTTTTTCTTGAACTTTTATTTGACCTATCCTTATCGCTCATCCCTGTATATATGCACTAATACACATGTGTAGATATAGACTTCTCAAAATCAAATTAGGACCATATACTTATACACATAATGGATGAAAAAGTCGAAAAACGAAGCATAAAGACCAAAGAAACATAAAGAAGGGTCAAAAGGACCCAAAAAGAGGGAACCAAGACTCTACCAATACACCCATGGTCAACCAGGGCTGTCCCAATATACTTTTGGAAAAAACATAAGAAATAACATTATTGACATTCTAAGAATATCTAAAATCATACTAAAACAAGAAAATAATCATTTTATAAGTTTTAAGTGTTTTGAATTGATTGATAATATTTTCAAAAATATAAGATAAAGAGAAAATAAAGCTACAAATAAATTATGAAATAGAAGAAGCAAACATAATCCAAAATATAGGAGAAACATATCAATAAGAACTTTATATAAAGCGATAATCAATTAATACACAATTACCTTAAATCAATACAAATTACATCCTAAAATTACCCCAAGGCCAACATTAAATATCTACCCTGAGAAATGAGGCTGGATTCGAATCCTCTACAAATTTAACGGAATGAATAACTCTGAAACCTATCAGTCCTATTCTCCCCACTAGATTATTTAGAAGAAACGACTTTAAACAGTTCAGGACAATGATCATGATCATGATGGTCTATATTGTGGGAGAATAAAGAACCAGCCACAATGATGCCATGTCATCCGTTGCCCACTTCCGAGCTCTCTGTAAAGAGGGTCGCTTGAAGGAAACACTGCACATTCTGCTTATTACATGCAATCCTCCCAGAGATCCTTTTCCATACATTCAACTATTGCAAACCTGCATTGCTAAAGATGCGCTTTCAGAGGGTAAGTTAATCCACTCTTTCATCACTGGTAGGGGATTTGCATTTGCTACAGGATTTTTTTTCCAAAATAAACTTATCAACATGTATGCCAAGTGCGGAAGCTTAGCGGATGCCCGTAAAGTTTTCGACCAGATGACAGAACAAGACATCTTCTCATGGAATATCATAATTGCAGCTTACCGAAAACATGGCCTTTCTCAAGAGGCATTGGCATTGTTTCACCAAATGCCAAGAGCAGGTGTGCAGCCCGACCAGTTCACATTTGCCAGCATTCTCCCAGTTTGTGCAAAAATGGGAGCTTTGGAGGAGGGCATGGAAATACATCGAACCATAACGAGAAGTGGGTTTTCATCCGATGTTATAGCTGGGAATGCCCTGCTAGACATGTATGTAAAATGTGGAAGCATACACAACGCAGGCAAATTGTTTGACACAATGCCTCAACGGGATGTGGTCTCGTGGACCGTGATGATTGCAGGATATGCACAAAATGGTGTTCTGGACAAGGCTTTAAGGATTTTCAAAGAAATGCCTCAACAAGATGTCGTCTCATGGACTGCGATGATTGCAGGATATGCACAAAATGGGCTTGTTGAAAAGGCCTTAGAGATTTTTAAGCAAATGCAGTTTTCTGGTGTAAAACCAAACTCAGCGACCTTTGTCAGCATCCTTTCAGCTTGTGCCAAAATGGGAGCTTTGGAACAGGGTATGGACATCCATCAGAGAATAAATCAAAGTGGATTTTCTTTGAATGTTGAAGTTGGCAATGCCCTGATAGACATGTATGCCAAATGTAGAAGCATACAGAATGCACGCAAGTTGTTTGACACAATGCCTCAACGAAATGTTGTCTCATGGACTGCTATTATCGCAGGATACACACAAGATGGTCTAGTTGAAATGGCGTTGGAGACTTTTAAGAAAATGCAATTGGCAGGTGTAAAGCCAGACTCCGCAAGCTTTGCCAGCATCCTCCCAGCCTGTGCTAAAATGGGAGCTGTGGAACAGGGTCTGGAGTTTCATCAAAGCATAATGAAATGTGGATTTTTGTCCAATGTTGTAGTTGGGAATGCCCTAATAGACATGTACGCTAAATTTGGAAGCATACAGAAGGCATACAAATTGTTTGCCTCAATGCCTCAACGAGATGTCGTCTCGTGTAACGGGATGATGGCAGGATATGCACAAAATGGGCATGTTGAAAAAGCTATGGAGATTTTAAAGCAAATGGAACAAACAGGTGTCCAACCGGATCAGATCACCTTTGCCAACATCCTTCCTGCTTGTGCCAAAATGGGAGCTTTGGAGCAGGGAATCGACATACATCAAAGCATAATCAGAAGTGGTTTTTTGGCAGACGTTGTAGTCAGGAATGCCCTGATTGACATGTATGCAAAATGTGGAAGCATACAGAAGGCACGAGAATTGTTTGACACAATGCCTCAACGAGATGTGGTCTCATGGACGACGATTATTGCAGGATATGCAACAAATGGTGATTTTGACAAGGCGTTAAGTGTTTTGAAAGAAATGCCTCAGCAGGATGTAATTTCATGGAATGCGATAATTGTAGGATATGCACGACATGGACTTGTTGAAAAGGCTTTGGAAGTTTTCAAGCAAATGGAATTGGCAGGTATAAAGCCAAACTCAGCAACCTTTTCCAGCATCCTGTCAGCTTGTACTGAAATGGGAGCTTTGGAACAGGGTATGGACATCCATCAAAGCATAAGGAATAGCGATCTTTTCTCAAATGTTGTAGTTGGGAGTTCCCTAATAGACATGTATGCCAAATGTGGAAACATACAGAAGGCACGTGAATTGTTTGACACGATGCCTCAACGAGATGTGGTTTCATGGACTGCAATGATTGCAGGATATGGAATGCATGGTTATGGCAAGGATGCCGTTAAACTCTTTGAACTAATGAAGCTCTCTGGAACGTACCCTGACCATGTAAGCTTTCTTTGTATTTTATTTGCATGCAGCCATGCAGGTCTAGTCGATGAGGGCTGTAAATACTTTAATGACATGAATGGTGCTTATTGCGTTATGCCTTCAATGGGTCATTATGTATGCATGGTTGACCTTCTTGGGCGTGCTGGCTATCTTGAAGTAGCTCTAAACCTTATCACCAAAATGCCAATGAAACCTGATGTGGCTGTGTGGATGTGTTTGCTTGGCTCCTGTAGATCGCATCAGAACATAGGACTAGTAGAATTTATGGCAACTCTCCTTTTTGAGTTGGATCCTACATATACTGCACCTTATGATCTTCTGTCAAATGTTTATGCAGAAGTGGGTAGGTGGGGTGATGTTCAAAAGGTAAGGAGATTGATGAAAGATAGAGGAATAAAAAAAATACCTGGATGTAGCTGGATTGAAGTCAATAAAATGGTACATGTTTTTTGTGCAAGAGACAGATCACACCCATAAACACAGGAGATCGATGCAAAGTTGGAGGAATTGTCTTTGGAGATGAAAGCAGCAGGGTATATTCCTGATTCCAGATGTACTGAATGAGATGGAGGAGAAGGAGAAAGATTTATTCTTCTGCCACCACAGTGAGAAGTTGGCAATTACATTTGGGTTGTTAAAGACATTTCATGAAAAAACGATTAGAGTTGTCAAGAACCTTCGAGTATGTGTTGACTGCCACATTGCAACTAAATTTATATCCAAGATTGTTGCAAGAGAAATTGTTATGAGAGAAAACCGGTTCCATCATTTCAAACATGGACTATGTTCTTGTGGAGATTATTGCTGATGCCAATTGCAGTAAGCTATGAGTACAGACTTGCACCATAAAAAGATGCATCGTGTCAGACTTGCAGTGGTAAGAAGGAATTGGGTTCTGTTTTTAGATTTTAAAAAGTGAAAATTTTAAGTGTTTGGAGAGCTAGACGCCTTCACGAAATCGAATGTTTAGTATGTGTCATTGCCTAGATGTGCTAACGGGTATTTGTTAAAGCCTGTTTCAAATATCATGGTGGAGTCATGACATTGGGCTGTTTTTCAGCAACCCTGTACAGCTCTTGAATGAAAAGCTGGAGATGGAGGTGGAAGAATGTGAAAGGAGAGGAATGCGTGAACGAAATGTAAAGCTGCTCAGCATGCATAAAATGTGAGGGAAGGGCTTACAATCAATTCAATGCTTATCCGGTGGTCCATGCAGGGGGCTTATCTACAATTAGGCTTAAGGAGGCTTTTACAGGAAAGTGGTCCCGTGGTTTATAATTTTTTTCGCTTTGCTAGTCTATTTTAGGAAATTTTGTCATTAATTACCATTCAATTTTTTCAAAGAGAATTAACTAATAATTTTAGCTGATCTGCAGTTTCCATCTGGCAAAAAGAAATCATATAATCTTTGTTCTGGTGCTGCAAACTCCTGGCCCCCCACAACTACACAGGGCTGAAACTTATCTTCCTAAGTAGATGTTGCTCCACAATTTTAGGAGAATATATCGCTGATCTCTTTAATAAAGTGGCTTCTCATGGATTGCCACCTGCATGGGCATCTCATATCATTTGGCCCATATTTAAATTAAAGAACCAACAGGATCCAAATAATTATAGAACCGTTATGATTGGAGACACCTTGAATATGCTATTTTCTACAGTGTTGGATGGTTTGATTTTCAGAGTTGTAGAGACCAAGAAACTTCGGGCAAAAAGGCGAGCAGGGTTTAGATGGAATCACCGAACATTAGATCATATATTGATGTTTAGAGTTGTAATCGAAGAAGCAAATCACAGAAGTGTAATGTTTACCGTTGTTTTGTTGATTTTTGGAAGGCATTTGACATGGTTCCTAAACAACTTCTAATCGAGTGCCTTCGAGATGTACAGATTCCATAATATTTGGCTATTCTGGTGATGACACTTTATGAAAAGGTGGTTGGCTTTGTCCAAACTCTTAGTTTTATAAAATATACTAGTACCACCATTGGTGTTAATTGTTAAACATGCTTGTCCACTTTCTCTTACTTTGTTTGGTCTCTACATAGATGAATTAGAATATATCATTGCAAATTTAAGGAAAATAGGGAAACGTTATTCATTTTGATATAATCGTCACTATTTTATCATTTGCAGATGACATTATTCTCATGTCACACACTATTGTAGGCCAACAAAGACATTTAGATAATATGAGCACATTTTGTGATACTCATGGTTTACAAGTGAACTTGAGTAAAACAAAAGTCATGCTTTTCAACACAACTAAGAAAAAAACATAGGAAACTAATTTTATATATAAAAGAAGTTTGGTTGAAGTGGTTTTCTTTGGTACCTCCCTTCAATATGCTCCCTACTGTAGAAGAAAGATTATGCAAGGGGCACTTAATACACTTAAGAAACAATGTTTTCAGCTCTAGTTTTAGGATGCATATGAAAAAATTTATATCTTCCAAACTTTAGTGTCACCAACAGCATTCTATGGTTGGGAGATTTAGGGACTTGGACTTTGTAGCCCCAGTTAGGATAAGGTTGATACGGTTCTTCTGTCTATGCATTATTTAAAAACTTGTAGACAAAACAATCAATTCCACACGCAATTATTTTCGCTGAATCTGGGATCCATTCCCATCATATTTCAATTGTATTCCATGTAATGATGTTTTTTCATAAATTAAGATGTATGAGAAATACAACAATCAGGTATAATAGATATCCATTCAAGGTTCTTTAATCATCTTTGATGTTATGGGAAAAGGAATAAAAAATACTTGTTATGTTCAATGTATGTCTTTCCTACAGGGAATTGGTATTAATATCAATCTTCTGCCTGTTAACACCTTTTTTGTCAATGCTCCTTACATATTGAAAATAGATTTTCATGGAGGCATCAAGGATGAGAACTCCAAATCCTACATAAAATCAATTTGGATAGATCCATCATAACCATTATCAACAAAAATGCATAACTACTTGGAGAACTTTTTTCAAATAGAAGATGGACGTTTTATTAGTCTCAAGTACTTCAGGTTCTCTTTTGATTTGAGATTTCCTTTGGGCTGATTGTAGGTATGCTTTCATCGACTTTGCATAGAATCAAAACATATTATTCTAAGACATCAACATACAAATTTTGCAATAATAAACCAAAATTAAAGTAACATTTTGTATTTAAGTGTCCATTGTATTATGAGATTTGTGATAGGATTTACTACATCTTCAAAGAAAATTAAGGCTCTTTACAAGATCTTATTTTTTATGAGGATCAAAGATGGGTGACCCTATTCATCATGAAGATGACCCAACACAAAGTTGGTGTCCTCAAAAGTCAATATAACTCTTTATTTCATGATTCAATTTTTTTGAACTTCTTTTTTCTATTTCAATTTTAGAAGTGCAAGCAGGGCTATTGTTTTATTCAACGGTAACGAATTATAAGAATAAAGAACTCAACAAAATAACTTATGTTTTATATTTTTATTTTTTAATATTTTATTCTTTTTTTTCTTATAAATTCTTATTTGAAATATACTTTTTTAACAATCCAATTATTCTATTCTAATTACCAATGAACAATAATTTATATATTTAATATTTAATGCAACAAATTGCATGGGACCACTGAAAGCATAATATGAGGAACAACAATGCCCTTTATGGCACCCTTGCCTTAATACCATGAATTGAGTATCTCTTGTAATTCTTTACTTCAATTGCCATATCTTTTTATCTAGTGTAATTATATTTTGTTTTAGTTATATCATGTCTATTGTTTGGGACTTTGACGAGCCTAGTCAATAGGTCTTTGAAAATCATATTAAATTTCGATATGGCCCCACAATAAAATTCTTCATAATTTAAATGTTATTAAACCAATTTATATAGAGAAATTGTTGTAAGAAACCATTACAATCTAGGATTCTGATTATTCACCATCTATTTAAAGTCTCATTGATTATGAAAGTTTCTAATATTCCAATATGACCATTTGAAAGTGGCGATCCCATTAATAGTGCATCTCTAATACTCTTTAAAATTTACATCGATGCATTTTTATCTCCCATTCATTATATTATTTGATTTAAATTTAAATTTCGGGTTTGATGTGAATTTCGATATAAGTTGAAAACGTCAAATTTTGGGGTATTTTAGGTATAAATGCTTTTTTAACATATTTTGGTTACAAATACCAAATAATATATTCAAAACATGATAATGTTGGAGACATAAGTTGAAAACATCAAAATTTTGGGATATTTTGCACATGCAAATACCAAATACTATATCTTCATTTATATTTGTCAATGTAGATTTTATGTTGTTTTTGGTTAGAGATATGTGATGTTCTTTCACATACTCATTGCTTTCAAATGCAACTATTAAATATTAGATGCACATTTATATTTGTCGGTGTAGATTTTATGTTGTTTTTGGTTAGAGATATGTGACGTCCTTCCACATGTCCATTGGTTTTTTGGAGGGCGATGTGATTTCCATATTTTTATTTTGGTTTAATTTTATCAATTTACTTGTTTAGTTTTGTTTAGTATACTTGAATTTAAGGAATTCTATAGTTGCAAAAGAGGAAAGCCTAATCAACTCACTTGTACGGTTTCCTCAATTGTAGATTGAAAATTCTCAAGAGAAAGGCCTTAAATCATTGATAAAAGATAATTTCCATTTTCATAGGCCACTTTAAATGTACTTTGCCAAAGATTGAGTAAAATTGGAGCACAAACTGATGTTGAAATCAAGTTGATAACCCTCTAAAGCTGTTCAAATTAAATTATCCTATACTTGATCTCAAAATTGAATCCAAACTAACTTGAATTTCACATTGAATTCATGGAGCAACTAACTAACCACTAAGATCTATCATAAAAACACTTAAAGAAAGAAATAGTAGACAAACATATGTATGCAGTTATTTAACACTAAACCCCATCCCATTTATGATTTTTTGTGGGCATGGCCTTTAGATTCAGATCATAACCAAAAAGGGCTACTAAAAAGCCCCAAGGGTGTGCGAACACTCTAAACAAACAACAAGAGAGTACCAATGTTATATGAAAACACCAGGGATGCTCCCAGAGGAGCATCAAGTGGAACCCACCTCAAATTATAGACCTAGATCATACAAATGTTGAGGAGGAGGATGCGACACATCTTGACCCTATCGATGACACTAAAGCCACAAAGGGTTGGTGAACATGTTGGGTCAGGGTCCATTCCTCACCACTATTTCCACCAAGAGAGGAAAGAGATTACCTCGAGGAGGAGCATTATGATGAGGGACCTTACGCAAAGGGAGGGTATGACACTAAGGGGGAAGAGGATGAACCAATAAGGAGTCCTTCAATCCATGTTAAAGAGGACCTAAGTTAGCAAAAACATGCTCATCCTTGAAATAAACTATATTAACTTATTTAATTATTTTGAATTGATGTTTCTAGATCAATTTATTAATCTTTTCTTAATATTAAATAAAGATAGACGATGATTGGATCATCACCATTGATGCCACTATTTGGACACTAACACAACTCATATTGCAATATATTATGAGATTGTTCGAGCATGCTAAATTTGAAGTAGGGAGACATGCCTACTTATTTGATCTAATTAACAACACTAGGGTAGTGTACCTAGATATGACTACTAGGTTAGACGATGTGAACACAAAGCTCACCCAAGCACAAGCATGAATGTCTCAGCTTCAGTCCTCACTAGTAGCATATGCAGAATAAAGAGGTAGATAGAGACATGAGATAGCAATGTCCCATCCAACCAACAATGCAACCATATAGACTATATTCATGCAATATGTGTAGTTATGATGAGAGCACCAAAAGCTGATAGACAAAAACACAAGACTACATGAGTGAGATAATATAATATCGAGATTGAGGGCTAGGACACATAGTATGGCAACTATGTGCACAACATCTGTTTACCCATGTGCTAGTAGCTATAAGGGGATTAATTCCATGCACCTAATATGTGAGTTGCATGGGCCATGTGGTCCTTATGTGTTATTGTAACCTATGGCTGACTAATACATTTTATCTTTGCATTATATGTGTATCGCTAAGTGCATGTGTGTGCTCTACTACAATAAAAAAGTATACAATCTTTTTTGTAATAATATAATAATATTAGGAAATCATCACAACATAATACCACTTTAAAACCTCACATGAATAGATAATGAATACATATAATAATAAATGAGAAAGTAACAAAGTCTATAACAAATCACATATAAAGTATTGAAAATGAAAAAAATATGATAGAGAGATTTTGTTTATAAACATCGAGGATTGGTTAGCAAGCTAACTGTTAGAAGTATAATCATTGAGAGGTGGGGTGAATCAGTGATGGTAGATAATCCAATTCAATTTCCAACTCTTAAACATTCAACATACATCAACTTGATCAAGCAACATAAACATGAAAGCACATATATCCAAAGCATACATAAGAGCATACATCACATGAACACATCATATATGTGGGAAAACATCTTGGGGAATAAAACCCTCTGAACCTTGTAAGATGGACTACAGTCCTATAAAATAATATGCAATGTTTATACCAGCACCAACTGATCAAGGAACACCCATCCCTTAGTTTAGTGAGACACCAATCCCACAAGGAGCTACTGCCACAGTCTAGCTGAGCACCCACAACAACTAGACCTTTAGCAAACTTTACCTTGTAAGGAGGAACCAAACCCTTAGGCAACCAAACACCCACTCATCTACCTGAATAGATCACCTTGAACACTTTTTTTTACTCTTCAATTGATGATGATCACCTTTGTCTACACTCATCACCTCCAATCTCTCTCAAGCTACCTCTTAGGCTAACTTGCTCAAACTGCCTCTTCTAGGCTCATTAGGCCCAATGACTTGTGTGTCCTCCTACATCAACTTGATCAGATAAACATACCTGATCATTTTCACACGCTGATGGTCATAACTGACCTGTACCTTCTCTTTCAAAGGTTTTCTTCTTCGCTTGAATCCACACACCCACAACTAGCACAATTAGTCCAATTATGCCTTGTATTTATACCACTCTCTTCCTTTTACCCATCTTAGTCACCCAAGATGATTTACATATTTTAAACACACTTTAAAAATAGGTCCATAAACATGTTACATGTGGGAACGAGACTCTTCATAGGTCGGTCATTACCTCATTAGCCCCAAACCACCATTAGGACTTGGTGAGACCTAAAACAATTAGACTTTTATACTCACATGTTACATGAGAGACTACTTGGACCACCATCATTTACCAATAATTATAAAACATCAAACTTATCTCCAATATACCCTTGCTCACTCTCATATAGGTCCATGTCACTTGGAACACCAACTCAACACTTGAACCTACCAATTAGGTCTCCTTGCTCTTTAGGTCTTCAAATATAAAAAACATAGTCTCAAACTTTTGAAATAACTACTCAAATATTTAACATATCCATATGATTAGGTCACATGGGTGAAATATTCATGACCTCAAATACACCTCTATGTGCTTTAGACACTTCAACATAGGTTCTAAACACTTAATTCAACTCTCTTAAAATGACCACTCAGACTGGTCATACATAGTCAAATTATTGACTCTCTATAACTGATCAGGGGCATATTATGACATCCAACTCCTTATCATAAGCCATAGATACTTATGTAGTATCTCCATACTCATTTTCTTCTACAATTATGCTCAGAACACCTTCAACTTACCTCTGCAAGATGATCACTCAAATTGTCAATGCATTCATCAAACACAGTCAACTTCTAAGCCTTTGTCCATACTAAATTTGGATTGGTCAAACCTCCAAAATCCACACAGGTGGTCCTCATGGAGTCTAGAACACTATCCAATATTTATTTCATCTTGAAACATCAAGACACTATTAATAACAACTCAATTATCCTTCTTGGATCACTTATAGAGCATGGTCAAACACATAGTCAACTTTGGAGCTCAATATCTTTGAATGTATGAACATTCAAATATTTTAACTAGTTTCTCTAAATACACCTTGGATTCCTTTATAATTTTTAATTTTACACCACCATGAAATTTATCTTGGATCAAAAGATATAGCTCAAATACTAAGTACTGGTTTTCCTTTGTTAATTTAAATATTCAAATTCCAACTGTCACTGTGTAAATACTAAACATTGGAAAATTTTCAATCATCTCATGCTCTCTATAAAATTTGAAAAAATATGCACCATATATTTGATTATAAGTCTCTTGAATTTAACTTGCAATTGCTCACCATCAATTTTTGATCCACACTTTCACAATCAAGCCACTTGGCAGCCCTGCGTGCCCTATACGTACCTTGCAGTCAATATTCCAATGAACTTTTGCCACTTGGCATCCCCACATGAATTCTAATCACTTTTTTGAATTATTGAATCAATATGATTTTTTGGATCATAATTTTCATGATCACATGCTCATTATTGATCTATATCTGACAAGTTTCACGCTCACGGTTAGATTTGTTGCTCAAACTCCATGATTGTGACACATCACTAGCGTGTGTAATCTTGACTATTTGAATTTGAATTGCACTATTGGATCATTATCTAGTTATATTAAATTCTCACCATTAGATCTATGATCTGATTAAAATCTCATCATAGATCTTCGATAATGCAAATTTAGCTAAGTATGGGAACATAGTAAACTCTGCTTGAGAAGCCAACTTTGCACCTTAATAACTTTTGCTACACTCAATGTCCAGCCCTGAAATTTGAACCATATGATACTATCTCATAGATGAATCTATCCATATATAAATTTACTCTTAAAACATTCACATGTGTGAAATATGATGTCATAAAATTAATTACTCAACCTTATCTGTCAAGATGACTACTTGAACCTAAACCTTCATATGACTACTCTGATGAATTATGTTCACTTCCATAAGCACTAAAATCACTCATAACACCCCACAGGGTCTCTGTAACATGTTTATATCATCAATATCATTCATCAATTGTCTCACCAAGTCAAACACTGAAGAACCATGCAAGAACACTAAAGCTCATTGAAGCACACTTTGTCATTGCCATTCTAGCACACATGACACCTCATCAACATATTTAGTGACCTTGGAGACATCATTGAAAAATATCCAATATTTTCCCATTTTTCATTGATGTCAACACCAATACAAAACTTATACATAGACTCTATCTCTCTCTTTAAGAACTTTCTCCCCCTTTGACACAATGACAAAGTGGGCTCATATTTTGATCCTAATGACCTAAAAAGACTTCAAGAATCAACAACAAGAAAGAACCACCTCTGAGAGATGATACAGACTCCCCCTAACATTGTGCATCCCTCTTCTTACCTTGAGCTTCTCAAACATGCTACATGACTGCACTCTTCTTTGATCATACATAGCTTCTATGAAGACAAAAACATACATGAACATTAGAAACTGCATGAACTTACCTTGAAAACATTAAGAGGGAATCCCCCTAAGTCACCTAAGATTAGACACCCTTTTTGAGCATCTTCAAGCCATTTCCAACCATGATGAAATAACACACTTGCCTTTATACCTTGTCACTTCAGGCTACCTCCATGATTACCAACAGATGAATGAGCCAATCTTCAAATAGGAAAGATGCACAAAAACAACTAACAAACTCATTTAGGAACAACCATACCTTTTTAATTTGGAGAAAATGACCAAAGACCACTCTTTTCCTCACTAGCATTGCCTAGAGGCCTAACAACCCTACTTTAAACTTGAAACACTCATATATTTCTGTGAATACACTTTCAAGACTTGAAATTTCATATCTGAATTACACTCATGTGTCCCCTCATTCATGCCAAAAATCATCTTCCAACTCTACTTTTGCACCATAGCTCCTTCACAAACCTACTAGCAAATTAGCCCTCCATTTGCATAAATCCTCATCCATAGATGACACCACATACTTTCAGATGATTGTGAAACACTTTTTGACAATCCATTATGCCATTTCAATATATCAAGTAACCTTAGACCTCAACTTCCTTAAGAAATAAACTAACCAATATGGGCAAAAATACTAGATTTTTAAATGAAACTTAGTCAACTCACCACCTTCCGGTCAACATCAACACTTGAAACTTCTCTCACACCTAGAGGTTAATAAAACACACTTCTAGACCAATTTTTGAGGTCACACACCTTGGAGAACCCATAGACCATTCAGCTAGGTTTTGACCTACTTGCCCTTAAGCCAAAATTGGGAAAACCCAAGAGCACTCAAAAATCTTCAACTTGCACATAAAATACATATTCAAACATAAAAACACCTATAGCACACCTGAATGGATTAAACACACCTTTTTATACAACAAAATCATCTTGAGAACTCATCATCCTTGATCAACACCTGGAAACTTCCATTCCCTGCTTGTAGACCTTGCATACATAGCTTCATTCTTCACCATATTGACCAACTAGACCATCAAACAAAGATTGATCAAAACTTTTACTTTAGGATCACTATCCCTGACTATATCTTCTAAATCATTCCATCACAACACTTTGGAGTAGATTCATAAAAAGCACTGCTCCCCCTTAGCCAAGCACATTTTTAAAAGATCTTTCTTGTCTTGTAATATCAACCAAAAACTTCAACTAGCATCCACTATGCTTCCTCTTGCTGACAAGTGTCTCCTTGAATCCTGGAGAGAGATACCCATTTGACATAGTGAGACTAAAAGTCCCAAAACTTATGAGAATCCCATATCTCCATACTCTCATTTGAATTGTAGTCCTGTCTTATCACCAAATTGACTTTGAATGGATCCTTGACTTCATTCTTTGCTTTAGACTTGTCAACAAATGCAGAAAATAGAAACTCCTAACTTTCCTTCATGTCTATCATGGCAAAAAAACCATCTTTGGTCTTAGTCTGATCTCTCCTAATAGACTTAGGTTTCCACAAACATTGTGACCTCTTCTTTTCATGCTAGGAGCTCCATTCCCTTTATTGTGCTTTAAGAACTCATTCAACCTATTCTTGTAATACCTAGCAATGTGACCAACTCTATGACATCTAAAACAAACAAGATCATTCATACCTTTTGCTTGATGTTGATTGTGATCTTTCTTTGATTGATTTCTTCTCCTCTTGCATTCTCTATAATTGTGGACACATTGATTGCATGCATAATAATAACTCTGAGATGAATATCTCATTTCATTGAACTATCTAGCTTGTCTTCTTTTTTGCACTCTAGGAGCCTAATTGAACTTATCTTAACTTTATGTTCTTTGATTACAAAATCTAGCAATGTGACCAACTCTTTGCCAACTATAGCAAGCAATATATTCCATACCATTTGCTTGAATATGGTAGTGATCTCTTTTTTACTCATTGTTTCTTCTTACATAGTCCTTTGCCCTATGTCTAACAAGATGACAAATAAAACAATGGCCCATAAAATATTTTGCATACCTGAAGCATTTCGCTATTTTAATTGGTTTCTTCATTTTTCCTTTGCCCTGATTTGACTTGTTATCTTTCATGCTACCATCTTCTTTGCCTTGTTCTGATCTCTTTTGTTCTTCTTTAATCTTGCCTATCTTGATTATGACCTTTTCATGCTCATCCTTTAGGGAAACAAGATTAACCTTCAATTGAACACATTCATCTTCTTTAGCCCTCATGCTTGAACTTGTAGCCTCTAATTGAAATCTAAGATCTTTGATGGTCTCCTTATCCTCCTTATCCTTTTTAGCCATGTCATCTTTAAATCTACAAAATTTCTCTTCCATAGACTTGATCATTTCTTGATTCTCCTTTTCCTCTTTCATGTATTTTCCCGACAAACTCCCCTCAAGAGATTTGACTTGTGCTTCAAGACCTTTGATCATATTCCTCATTTTATGATTCCTCTTCTTTTGCTTCTTTAGTTCACCAAGTGCACTCATGAGCTCAACTTATATATCAAATTATTCTTCCTTGCTATCATAGCAAACTTCTTCATCAAACATGATGATCTTTTCACCCATATTGTACCTTAGATCACCTTCAAGTGGTTAAATTTGCACAGAAGGTCTTGCTCTAATACTAATTGTTAGAGGTACAATCACTAAGAGGGGGGTGAATCAATGATGCTATATAATCCAATTCAATTCCAAAATATTAAAAATTTAGAATATATCAACTTGATCAAGCAACATAAACATGAAATCACATTTATCCAAAGAATACATAAGAGCATACATCACATGAACACATCATATATATGGAAAACCCTCTTGGGGGATAAAACCCATTGAACCCTATAAGATGGACTATATTCATATAAAATAAGATCAAACATTTAGACCATCACCAACTAATCAAGGAACACCCATCCCTTAGTTTAGTGAGACACCAATCCCACAAGGAGCTATTTCCCCTGTCTAGCTGAGCACCCACAACAACTAGACCTTTAGCAAGACTTACCTTACAAGGAAGAACCAACCCCATAGGAAACCAAACACCCACTCAGCTACCTAAACAGATCACCTTGAACACCTTTTTCTACTCTTCAACTGATGATGATCATTTTTATCTGCACTCTTCACCTCCAATATCTCCCAAGCTACCTCTAGGGCTAACTAGCTCAAACTGCCCCTTATAGGCTCATTAGGTCCAATGACCTATGTGTCCTCCTACATCAACTTGATCAAATAAACATGTCTAATATTTTTCACACTTTTATGGTCCTAATTGACATGTACCATCTCTTTCAAAGGTTCTCTTATTCACTTGAATCCACACACCCATAACTAGCACAATTAGTCCAATTATGTCTTATATTTATACCACTCTCTTCCTTTTACCCATCTTGGTCAGCCAAGATGCTTTACATATTTGAAACACACTTAACATATGTCCATACACACATTAAATGTGAGAACCACACTCTTCGTAGTTCAGTCATAACCTCATTAGCCCCAAACCACCATTAGGTCTTGGTGAGACCTAAAACAATTAGGTCTTCATACTCACACATTACATGTGAGACTACTTAGACCACCTTTATCCTTTAACAATACTTTTAAAACATAAAAAATATATCCAATATACCATTTATCACTCTCATATGGTTCCATGTCACTTGGAACACCAACTCAACACTTGTACCTACCAATTAGGTCTCCTTGCTCTTCAAATCTTCAAATACAAAAAACATAATCTCAAACTTCTGAAGCAAATACTCAAATATTTAACATATCCATATGATTATATAACATGGGTGAACCCTTAAGGACCTAAAATAAACACCCATGTGATTTAGGCACTTCAACACATGCTCTAAGCACTTAATTCAACTCTCTTAAGATGACCACTTAGACTGGTCACACATAGTCAAAATATAGTCAAACTATTTTGACTATTCATAACTAATCATGGGAATAATATGACATAAAATACCTTATAATAAGTATTAGATACTTATAGAACATCTCCATACTCATTTTATTCTACAATTATTCTCATAACACCTTCAACTTATCTCTGCAAGATGATCACTCAAATTGCCAGTGCATTCATCAAACATAATCAACTTCTAAGCCTTTGTCCATACTGAATATGGATTGGAAAAACATAAAAAATACACACATATGGTTCTCATATAGTCTAATACACTCTCAAATATTTATTTCATCTTGAAACATCAAGACTTTATCAAGAACAACTCAATTATCCTTCTCGGATCACTTATAGAGCATGGTCAAATACATAATCAACTTTGTAGCTCAATATATTTGGTTATACAAATAGTAAAACCTACTAACTAGTGTCTTTAGATTCACCTTAGTGTCCTTTACAATTTTTACTTTTACACCACCATGAAATTCATCCTAGATCAAAAGATATAGCTCAAATATTAAGCACTGGTTTTCCTTCATTAATTTGAATATTCAAATTCCAACAGTCACTGTGTAAATATTAAACATCAACCACTTTTTCATCATCTCATGCGCCCTAAATTTTTTAAAAAAATACACACCTTTAATTTCCTCATATGTCTCCTAAATTTAACCTACAATTGCTCACTGTCTATCTTTGGTCCATGCTTCTGTGATCAAGCCATTTGGCAGCCCCGTGTGCCCTCTGCATACCCTGCAGTCAATATTCCAAAGAACTTCCACCACTTGGCAGACCTGCATGCCTTATAATTAATATTTTAACTTATTGACTCAATATGATCTATTGGATCATAATCTTCATGATCATGCGCTCATCATTGATCTCTATCTGACAGGGTTTACGCTCGTCGTTAGATCTACTGCTCAAACTCCGTGATTGTGACACATATCACTAACATGTGTAATATTGACTATTTGAATTTGAACTACATAATTGGATCCTTATCTAATTATATTAAATTATCATCATTATATTTGTTATCTGATTAAATGTTGACTGTAGATATTTGATAGTGCAAATTTAGCTAAGTATGGGAACTTAGTAAACTCTGTCTAAAAAACCAACTTTGTACCTTAATAACTTTTTCTACGCTTAATGTTCAGACCTACAATTTGAACCATATGATATTATAACATATATGAATCTATCCATATATAAATATTCTCTTGAAACCTTTTCATGTGTGAAATATGACATCATCAAATTCCTTACTCAATGTTCTAGTCAAGATGACTACTTGAATCTAGACCTTCATATGACTACTCTGATGACTTCTATTCACTTCCATAGGCACTCGAAGCACTCATAACACCCCATAAGGTCTATATAACATGTCCATATTATCAATATCATCCATCAATTTCCCCACTAAGTCAAACACTGAAGAACCATGCAAGAATACTAAAGCTCGTTAAAGCACACTTTGTCATTGTCATTCTAGTACACATGACACCTCATCAACATCCTTGGTCACCTTGGAGACATCATTGACAAACCTTCAAAACTAACCAATGATACCAAATGAACTATGATAATTTTCATCAGATATATAATATAATGTACCATGATTGTAAGAAGCATGTTTATTATGTATAACAAATCATCATCAAAGTGATCATGGCTAAGGTCTTACATTTGCCTCTTGTGGTTTTATATAAGTAATGGCAATCGGTCTTGACCCAAACTGGGCAATTCTGACCTTAGGCCCTCTAATGACAACTTTTATTTTTAAACCCTCCCTTACAAGTTTGATCTACATTTTTAGGGCATGAAGCATGAGGTTTTCCCATTTTGGATTGCTATCTCTAGAGGCACACTCAAGTGACCTATTATACCACTTGGAAATTTCAATACAGAGACATAATTACACTCTTTGACATTGAGCAAAGCTTCCCTATTCTTCCCAATTTCAATTCTAATCATTTTAAGCAGTTCTCAGTTAAGTCAAAAGCCTATTTTATTAGAGCCAAATCAAAGTGTGATCAATTATTCAATCCATTTCTAGATGCAATCGTATATTCAAAGGAACAATATTTCATAAATCACTATAAGTGGGAGAGCTGTGTGAGATTGATTTACCTCCTTGGAGTATTGGATACGTAGGTAACGTTCAACCATTTTGAGGGTGATTGGGGTCATCTCAACCCAAAATACTCCCATATTTTTCTATTTATAGGTTTTCAATCATTACAAAACCCTACTAACATTTTAACATCAGAGAAGTCATTTGCAAGTCTTTTGTACACTTCTAAAAGTCAAAAATTTGCATACAAACCTAATTCAAGTTATCATAAATGATTGTGACGTGATTTTTCAGTTTTTCAGCTAGGAATAAGACTAACCTGTTAGGTAAGAAGTGGAAATTGGTCCTGACCCTAATGTGATGTTCTTGATCTTCTTCACTCTTAGTGACAACTTTTGGGCACTTTCAAATCCTACTCCTGTTTCTCTATTTTAGTTGCCTATTAGTCAACATAGTCATAAAATAAATTAAAAAACTAAGTTTTTTAATTTATTTTCATAGTTATCCTTATTTCAAACATCTTTATGTATTTTTAATTTAGTCTTTTACATTCATTCTGCTTGTCACAAATTAGTTTATAACACTCTAATTTATTCTATTTAATTTATTATAATTAAGGTTAATTCATTGTTCAATCCAATTTTTGACAAAATGTATTGGTAAAACTAAGTTTTATTTGAACACTTACAAACCCTAAGTTTTCTTTGAACATTTACAAACCCTAAGTTTTCCTTAGGGTTCTAACCTTCTAGGGTTTCCAAAAAATTGTCCTAGGGTTTAAATAGATTCTTGAATATTCAACACAAAGAAATTTATTTCAACTTTATATCTAAATGTACACTAAAAGAACTTAATTTCAACCTTGGATTTAATAACTAAGACCAAAATCATTGTATTCTAAATTTGATCTAATATTTGACATTGAAATTATCTTCTTTTAACTTCATCTTTCATAAGAATTTACTAATCTCTACACACACAAAAAATCCTTCTTTTTCTAAGTCTTCCATTTCATGTTTTGTTTACAGTATGTTTTCCATGTTATTTTTTGCATTATCCTTCTTTATAAGACTTTCATTTCAATTTTATATTACTTACTTTTCAAATAATATATGGCGGATGAACATTTTTGGCTTCAAGTTTTTTTGAAAAAAATTAAATCACATGCTAAGATGTAAGTATCACTGATGAGAATTTTTGTCAAGTCAAGGGTGACATGGGAAAATCATATATTTAATATGTTATAAAGCCTAATTTATAACCTCAGGTCTTGCTTAATTCTTATTGTTTCAAAATTTAATCATAGATTTTACCAAGACAATAAAATCCATGTAGAACTCCTTATATTGATTCTACCATCCCTTCTTAATATGGTGATAGCTACAATCCCTCTAACTAGGTCCATGTTATATATAGAAATTAAGGAAACCAAAACATCCTTCCTCAACCCCATCCACCTCCCACATCTCCTATTGATGGTGTTTTTACGTGTATCCAATCAGAAGTACCTAGGATTTGTGATTGTGAAACCCTTCAAAATCAAATCATCATCATGAAAAAGTCAATAGAAGATTTGCAAAATCAAAATTATTATTTTAGTTCAAAGTTCACATCATGGGAAAATAATAACACATATACAAAGAATCAAAGAGCATGTTAGTATTAATCATACATATACATTTTCATCTAGCTATTTTTTACCTAACAAAACTTCAATATCAAGATTGAATGCCAAAACAACATACATTTAAAACTAGTGATTCAAAAAGTGTACAACTTATTAATAAGATTTCAAGTGATATTGTAAGAGAAATGCTTCAAAATGAGTTGACTACATTACTTTTTATACGTCATCTAAGAATATCAAAATATTATTGTGCATATCATATAATGAATGGGCATCGTACAAATAGTTGTTTGGCTTTGAAGGATAAAATACAAGGGATAATTGATAACGATGATCCTCTAATAGATACATCAATCAAGAAATCTACTCACATTATGATTACATCTCGTAAGGAACAAGTGTAAGTAGGACAAGTGGTAAAATCAGAATTAGTGAAAAAAGAACAAAAACAAGAAGCATGGATATAAAAAGATAATTCAAAGCACAAAAAAATACAAATAGAAAAATTAAAGCAAGAACATTTTTAAAAGACAAAAATAGAGCAAGCAAATCTACAAAAAGAACAAAATGATAAAACAAATATTACTTCTTTTTCTAATATGGAATTAGTGATACATGATTCTTCTCTAGTTTAAAATAAGATGCAAGAACCTAATAATGATGAATACACTTAAAAACAACACAATACAATAAGATAAATACAATCTATGGTACAATAATTTTTTCATATACAGATACAAAAGAATATAATAGTGGCATACCATAATTCTAGAATCAATAATTATTATGATCATGATAAAGATTATGCAAAATATGATGGGAATGACATGAGTAACTTGCAGGATGAGTATGGAGATATAATTCATGGTTATAACACACATGATACGAGACCTACACATAGGCATCTCCTTGATGATATCTTTGGCTTATAGTAGCATCATTTCTTGTACATACTTTCTTTGCTTATCATACTATTATTCTAAAATGTCAAAAACATTCAAATAATTCAAAAAAATAAAATTATGATTGTAGCTTCTTAATTGTTGCATCATGTTCTTGCATTGCTTATGTATTCAATAAATTATTTTAAACCCTTGGTTTTCTTGATTTATTCACCTCTCGGATCTTATTTTTATAGATAATTCAAAACAATGATCAATTCTACTATATTCTTCTAGTTATCTCCTTATTTACATAGTTTGTACTGACAAATTTGCACTTTTATGACAATGCCAAAATTATATAATAAGAGTTAGGACCAACTAACATTACTAACCTGAGTTGGTTGATCCTGACCTCTACATTGTTTTCACCCAACAATCAAAGTTTGAGAAGATAGAGCATTAATACTTATAATTTTAAGTTTTTTCACTCAATTTTAGTACGAAAATCATTTTTTATTCATGAAAAAATCTTTATGTTCCTATATTATTTTACTCATACATGTTACATACTTTGATAAGTGTACATTTTATGTAACAAGGATATACAATTTCTCCTCTATGTACTCTTTTAGTCCCTTGTAGGCTTTTTAATTTTAAAAGTCACATATACCATGTGTTCATCTTGCTCATCCATATCAATGCAATCATTTCTAACACATATTTTCACATTGACACATGTCATGGATTGTTTAGATCTTTATCTTTTCTTCTACTTTTGACACCTTGTTAATCACTAGTTTATATTATTTCTATTAAGAAAAATTCTAAAAATACAAAAAATTAAATTATTTCAAAAATATAAAAACATTTAAAATAATATAAGAAATCTAAAATCATGACTTGAACATGCTTAGACGTCTAATTTACATCATTTTCATATGTTATTTATCTCATGCTTAGTAGATATCATACTCTTTTTTAAATCACATGTGCATTTCATTGGAATTCACAAGTGCTATGCTTGACATACAAACATTTATAAGGGTTAAGAAGTTGGACTTGCCTCTGTCTAGTAGCCTTGCTAAAATGTGGACATCTTATCGATAGGTTAAAATAATTGCAGGTGTTATCATTCCATGACTTTTATATTGTTGAGCTCTATATTATTTCTATGTCTTGATAACATCTCTATCTTATATTGTGTAGATGGATATGCTATTTTCTAGGATATGATCACATTACATATACATGATTTAGGCTACATTTCAAGTTATATGTTTCATTGATACTAATACTTATACATAATAAATTACATCTTGTTTATCTATTGTGTATGACCCTTGGCCCTTATGTGTAAATGTTTGAACATCTGTATGAGATATTGTTGGTATGTGAGACAATTGAACATGCCCATTGATTTTGGCCCTGACCCTATTTTTTTAGCATCATTTGGACATGTCACATGTTTGTGATATTATTTATGTCCTTTGTGTGTGGCCCTTGGTCTTGTGTGTGAAATATTTCATTATGCAACATTTGAACATGTATTTTGTATGCATCCCTTGGCCTTCATTTTTTACATTTTTATTGTATTATGTGTGCCATGATTCATATCATGCACTAACAAACATATAGGATACTTACTTCACTAACTGTTACTATGAGTTTTATTGATACATTCTTTAAGATTTGCCTCATGTGTTACATATATAATTCAAATAACACAAATTTTTCTATGCTAACATACTTTTCACATATGCTAAATTATCAATGATTACATATTACAACACATCTTGCAGTTAACTTATGCTTTGGTATGAGTGATTTTCAAGATCAAATTCCCTCACCTCAAAAGGGGACCATTTTTGTGGGTTTTTCATACATGAGATAAGCCTTTTCAAGAGAAAAATAAGTTTTGGCACAAAATATAGTTCAATTTTTTTAAATGGTTCAAAATTTAGTCATTGGCATAGATTATGGGGTCATATGTCATGCATATTCTCTCACATTGTAAGAATAAAGTAAAAATTCACACAATTTTGAGTGCATGATACAAGTTTATGCACAAATTTCAAACATAATTTATAATTGGTATCTACATACAGTTACAGATTCTACATTTATCAATGGAGGCATGATACAAATTTTTGCACACTATGTTATTTTTTCAATATTTTAATACTATTTACTAGCTAGAAATATTGTAGGATAATGGTTGGAATCTATTCTCTTTTGATCATGCATTCAGAATTGAATCCACAAGATATATGCAGTGGTTGATTCAATTTAAGTGTATAATTCATAACTTATATTTTTAGTTCCCTCTAGCATTTTATCTACAAATCCATTTTGGATTTCAACTCATTTCACATCTTGGGTTTACAAAGACTAGTTGAGTTAAATTGAGGTTTATGTGTCCCTCAATGGGTGTTATTTCTTTTACAAAGTGAAAATTTAATTTGGAGCTTCATCACCCTCAAGTTCTGCATTAGTTCCATTGAGGAGGAAATATCTCCAATGCTTCAAGGAAGTATCATCTCCAAGCAAAATCACAAAAGTAAAATTGATTTCACACATACAAGTGTATTTCTCCCTTGCTCTCTTTTCAAGTTCAAGCATATTCAAATTTCAAATTTAAGCAATTTTCAATATCAAGTTTTTCAATTTTCAATTTTCAAAAGAACAAAGTAACTACTTCGTGTTTTTTATAGTGTTTTCCAAAGATAACAATGCCTTGAAAATTGGAGTACTCACTCAAAGAAAAATCATCTCTTACACACTAAGGTATACCTTTCCTTTAATATGGTGATTTTATTTATAGACTAAAAAAGGGCAGTTATAGTAACCTAAATTTGGTCATGAATACTTGATTATGTTATTTTTGGCCCTAATTCGATTTAATTAACTTATGCCCATTAATTTGGACCTATTTTATGACCTCACCCTATCCTAAGTACTTATTTGGATCTATTTATCTTCCAATTTTTTACTTGATAGCTAAAAAATGGATATCAATATTAAAAACACCTATAACCATCTTTACAAACTTTACAAATCCTAAGGGTTTTCATTTTTCCTTGCAGGACATGACTGACTAGTTGGGTTAGTGATGACAGTTTAGCATGACATAAACTAGACATTCTTGACCTTAGGCCTTTTAATGGTATATTTTAAATTTTAAATCCTCCCTTACAAGTTTGATCCACATTTCTAGGGCATGAAGCATGAGTTTTTTCCTTTTTTGATTGTTATAAAGGCACAATCAAGTCACCTATTCTACCACTTGGAAATTTCAATATAGAGGCATACTTACATTGTTGCACATTTAAAAAAGCTTCCCTACTTTTCCCAATTCAAATTCTAATCATTTGAAGTAGTCCTCAACTAAGTCAAAAGACTATTTTACCAAATCCAAAGCAAAGAATGATCAAGTATTCAAGCCATTTATGTATGCATTCATATTGTCACAAGAGCACACTTACACAAAGCACTCTAAGTGGGAGAACTACATGGGCTTGATTTAACTCCTTGGCATATTAGATTATAGGAAACATTTAGTCATCATGGGGGTGATTGGGGTCAGCTCAACCTATTACATTTTCCTATTTTTTTATTTTCAAGTTTTCAATCATTTCAAAACCCTATTGGGGTTTTAACATTGGAGAAGTTATTTGTAGTTCCACACACTTTCAAAAGTTAAAAGTGTGCACATAAACCTAATTCAAGTTATCATAGATAATCATGACTAGAGTTTTCAATTTTTCAATCAAGACTGACTAGTTAGGTCAAAGTAGTAGTCAGTCCTAACCCTAATGTGACATTTTTGACCTTTCTTACTCTCAATCATAACTTCCAGGTACTTTTAGATCTTACTCCTGATTCTTTGTTTCATCCCCATGTTAGTTAACACAGTCATATCTCAGGTAGAAACAACTAAGTTTACGATTTATTTCGTAATTAGCCTTATTTCAAATATTTGCACATTGTCAAATTCAATCTTTTACATTCATTGTGCTTGTCGTAAGTTAATTTCTAGCACTCTAATTTATTCTATTCAATTTATCTTAATAAGGGTTAAGTCACCTTTTGATTCAAATTTTGATAAAACAATTGTACTTATAACTGAATATCACACTATTTGAAGATCATCAAGGCTTTTGAGGGGTGTGCTACTCTTCTACTTCTCAATGTATGAATAAGTGACAAGGATGCGAGGGGGTAGAAAACTCTTCTTGTATATCTTGTTGTGTGGTTGCACAAATATTGGATCTACAACAACACACACTATGCAATGACATTTAAAAATAAAATAGATGTGGGGCTATAAGATTCTTTATTTGACATGCCTAATATTTAAAAAATAATTTTAATTTATAAATTATTTATTTTTAATAAATAAATAAAAATTTAAAAAATATATTTTTTAACTATAAATTATGTTCTAAGGTTTTTAGATTTCTAGCTACTATGGTTTTTGATTGGTAGAATTTGTATTAGGATTTATGATTTTAACATTAAAATCTATGTGATTGAAAGTTTTGTCTAGGGTTTTCACTAGTGTTTCTAATTTTAAATTAAAATATAAAAAATTCTGTTTGATTGGAAAAATATGTCAAAGATTTCTACCATGATATCTGATTTTAAGATAAAAGTTATAAAACTCGATGTGATTGAATAAATTTGTTTAGGTTTTATGATTTTAACATAAAACCTAAACAAATTAATGAATTTTTAGTTGACAGTTTTTTATTGCTACCATTTTTATGTTTTTCATTCTTCGTAATTTTTTTATTTAAAAAAATCAATACAAAAAACTAAATGTCAATAATTATGTCCTTTTATTTTTGAGGGTTTCCACATGCTTCTGTTATTCTTTATCTTCAAGCACATTGGTTTGAATAGCTATAACAAGTCATTCTCTCCATAAGTCTCTTCGTGAGATCTCCTTTCCATCTTCCCTTGCTATTGATATCCTACTTCCGATGTTGATGAATTGGTGCCTCTTCTAAAATTTTCCCTAACTTTTTTAGTGTTATATCCTTTTGCTTTCATTTCCCACTTTTGTTTTCAAATTTCAAGGTTTTTTAAAATGTAAATCGCATCAAGTTTATTTTTTGTAAAACTATTAAGATCAGTCAAGGAGAGACATTAAAAATTATTAATGTCGGGAAGGGGTTCAAGGGAAGGCATTCAAAATCTAAGGGTGGATATTAGTGAGAGGCCTGGGTTAAGAGATAAGGATGGACATTAGTAAAAGGATTGGGTTAAGGGGTAAGGGTGAAGATGGGAAATCCCAATATTAAAGGTAACTAACTATTAGTAAAGGGGTTAGGTTAAGAGATATGGGTGAAGGGGTTTAATTACAATTATAAGGGTGGCCATTAGTAAGGGGGTTGGATTAAGGTGTAAAAGTAAGGGGGAAATTAAACTCATATTGAGAGAGGGATTAGATTTTATATTTGAGATAAGATTTTGGATATTATAATGTAATATAATATAATATAATGAAATATATTATAATGCAATATAATATGTATTATATTGCAAATAAATAAGATAAAATTTATAAATAAAGATGACTATTATTAATACAACATTTATGAATATTATCAGACACCTTTATACATTAGTAAAAGCATAGATATATTTTTAATTTTTTCATACAATGTTACAAAGATTTTCATAAAATTGAGATAGGAGTGGTACATCCATTGATGTTTCTCTTTAAGAAATTCATTCCATAATTGCCCCAATTTGAGACAAAATCTAATTATAGGATCCCTAAAATAAATGAATGGTGTGTTTGATGTTGATGGCCCTGCAAAACTATGCATTAGAGAAGTGAGATTGTAAACTTCTACAAGTTTAGAAGCTATTGCAGTTAATCTTCACATTTGGTTATGGGCATAATGGAGGTTTATAGATGTGATCATCTATTATGCATGGTGGTAAGGATCATATTGATGATTTAAGTGGTAAACTAGCTATTTTGGTAGGGTAATCATTGTCATGGAGATTAAGTGACAATGTGCCAAAAAAATCTTCACTTTATTTTAAAAATTAATCTTGTTTAAGTTCATCTAAAAGTAATTAGAAACTTTAAATTTCAAATTATTTAAAAAATAATAATATATTATGAAATGAGATATATTTTAAATATTAAATTTGGTATAGGAAAAGTGGTTTTACATTAAAATGCACTACTTCTAACCACACTACTTACAATCTGAAACAATAAGAATTACTTTAATAAAATCATAAGATCATACCTAATTAAATTAAATAATATTATATATTAGATAATAAATGTAAAGAGAGAATTCTATAAGAATATTTGAATTTTCATGAATTTGGATATAGCCAAAAGAAACAAATACTAGAAAACAAGGTTAAATAGCAAAACAATCAAAACCCATAAAACTCGAGATGAACAAAGTAATTTTATTGGACAACCAATATTGTTAGTGTATGGTCTTATGCACCTTTGAATTTTTGAAAATTTATTATATTACCCTCTTCGTCTGCTTCAAAGCTAAAAAAACCTTAGTATCTTTTCTTGAATTCTGTGCAAATCTCTAAGAAATTGATCTCCTTCACATACCATACAACTTATCATACACCAATAAAAATGGGGGAATCAATGAGGCGTGTATGTTATCCCTTAATTATTATCATTCCACTATTCTAGAAAAAAATTGGAGGACAACATTCAATGCAATTTATCAAACAGTTTGTGGATACAAGCCCTAATCGTGGATGGATTTTTTCTAACATGAAAAAATGGCGCAATGCAATAAATACTTCAACTATTAAATCAAAATATACTCCAAATGCTCAAATTATTATATTTTAACAAATCATTGACTCTTTATTTTAATTTTTGGCCCACTCTCTATCATTTCATGTCATTTTTTTATTCTACATGCACTAATACATGCGTATTTATAGAATTATCAAATTCAAATTAGGCCTAATTGGCATGTGAGCTGACACACAGTGAGTGGGAAAATTCTAAAAAACACAAAAAAAAATGCTCGAAATACAAAAAAAGGGTCAAAAGGGCCCACACCCAAACCTTATAGTGTAAGGTTCTAAGTAGAAATCTCAAAACTACAAAATCAACTAGGGAAGAAAGAGAAAGAGGAGAGAGAAAGAAGGGAAAAAGTAGGGCTAAATCATATAAAAATGTGCCAATAAGATCCTAATATGAACCAATAATTTAAAAGCACAAAATTACCCTAAAATAATTCAATTTGACAATTAAAACTACCTCGAACCAAGATTAGATGTCTATATAATGGCTCTTTTTAAAGTGTATACGTGCATACCAAAGTAAAACAATGAACACTTACCAATAGGTTTCATAGAAGATGCCTCAACTGTCAAAATATGTAAGATTTATCAAAATAGAGTGGTAATATTGATTAATTTAATTTAAAAATGAAAGTGGGATCACTTGTACACCATGAAGGGTCCTAAATATCTCAAAACAAACAATACATGTTGATGTGTCTTACAATAAAAACATGTACTCTTCAGATTTTGGTGTGGATGTCTTGTGAGTCATAATATAACAACATATGCATATATAAGTGTTTATAGATATAGTCTAATAAAATACAAAAAAAAATTGGAAATGATACACCTAGTGTGGTTGGAGCATGTACACATGCCCTTGTAGAAGTTCAAGTCTTAGAACCTATGATAAATCATGCATACATTATGAGTAAAAATTTTAGAAATAAAAATTACACGTTAATAAAATGGAGAGAGAGAGAGAGAGAGAGAGAGAGAGAGGTATCTCATGATGGGAATAAGTATCCTATATTATGCATGTCTCAAACATCAATATTCCACTTTCAAGTCATAGAGGAACAAATGGAATAGTAGTGTCCCTAGACCCATTGTATAAGATATATATGGATAATCTCTACCCCACTTTGGGATTTAGTCAAACTTGTGAATCACTTATCTCAAAAGAAAGTATTAGGTGCACCATGTGTCAGATATGAAAAAAAATCATTGATGCCTAACATAGTAAGATGTCATCATGAAAACCTATATGTCATGGATAAATGAACTTGGATGGGCCTAAATTATGCTCTATCTATTCACGAGTGTAGTATGCATGAAGTTAACAAGATATAAGCAATATAAATGTGGTAACAATAAGATTCCCCTCATGGGAAACATATAAGCTTGATATAAACACAACAGTGATAGTCCCTTCATAAAAAAAACATAATTTTTGAATCACTAAGATAACATGATCTAATACAAGTAGTGTAACATCAAATATATCAATGAAAATAATAAACATGAAAGTTTCCCCCCAATAAAAGCACAATAAAAATCATGGAAACTTAGGCAAAAAAATAAGAAAATATGCATGATTTTAATCATTGTAAATCAAATAAAATTGCACATTACATATATCATAACACTAATCATATCTTAACATAAATTAAACAAAAAAGATAAATGAAGATTTATTAAGTATAAATGAAGCACACCACACACATAGATTGAAACATGACAACAATGTCACCTACAGAGAACAAAAGGGAACTAGAACAATCAAAGTGTATAAAGTAAACATGCACAAACATGTGACACATAGTATACAACACAATCAAGGAGAATACTTTAGACATAGGGAAATTAATAGAGACACAATAAATAGTAAGCAAACTCATCATACATATTAGAATAAAAAAATAGAGAGAAGCAAAGCAAAAAGCTCAAAAATGAAGTCATATGAGCATACATAGAATTAATAAGCACACAAAGGTACATGTATAAGTGATTATGTTATATGATTTATAAGATCAAATTAAATCTCAATATGGTAAAATAAATGACAAAATATAAATCCTGAAGCACTACCAAGAGATTCCTTTCCCTTAGTCAACTATGAATCCATAATCATATTTTGTTTACCCTAATTCTGGTTTTTACACAAAATAGAAATGAAAAAATTGCACTTAAGTAGATATAAACATACATAACTTAAATAAAAATTTAGGGACTATGCTAAATATGAAAAAAATCCCATGTGTCACAAGCATAAATTAAAGTAATGCAAAGAACTGACAAATAGGTAAAGAAACATATGCACCTTGATTTTTATGCAAGTTTGAGACTATATTCTAACCATCTTGGCTATGTTTGACCTACTCCTAAATTTATATACATGCACTATGCTTTGATATGAACCCATAGTTATATGAGATTGTCCTATACACACCTAGCTATAGCAAGTTTGGTGCATAAATCATGTCCTTGTGTCGTTAGGCCTATCTCTATAGGGTTTCACAATCTATTTTTTTGGTCCATATGTCTTGTGTCTTCCTAATTATGAATATACCTTCACTTCATAGATGTGTAGGGAAGAATATGTTAGAATAAGTTATATGACTAAATATTCACTTTGATCTAGTTTTTACACTCCAAAAAAAATGAAATCAAAAAAACCATTGAAGTGTCATTAAAACTGTACATCTCACACATTTGGAATTATATCTCCACATATGTTTGTGGTGCATGGATAGAATAACTCAAGTCAGGGTTTCAACCTCCTCTTCCCTAGAAGTGATAAATATAGATAACGAATTATAATTACTATCCTTTGGCTTGAGTGATTATGTAGAGAGACCAAGATGGATAAGTGTCATAATTTTGTAGTATTGTGAAACACAACTTGAATGGAGAAGCTTGACTCTAGGAGTGCCTATTAAATAGGCATAATATTTTGTTTTGCATAACAAATAATTTGTTGTGTGAAACCAATTAATTGTTATGGAATGTTTACATGCATAAAATGGGTGTGAAAATATTTCACACAACAATTAATTAACCAACTCCCAATAAATCTTAACACATGAGCAAGTGTGAACACTCACTCCAACACCCTCCCTTAATTGCAAAATAAGGAGTAATAAAAGAGAAAGCAAAGAGACGGATGGGTCCTGACAACTAGGCCTGATCAAGTACCCATATACAAATCATAATGAAATACAAAACATCCCTATCGTAACCAATCCATCTTACCAGACTACATGGATGATGAATCACTGTAACCACTAAGTCAAATAGGAACTGGTACTCTGTATGAGGCTAGCTCTGTAAAAACACTAATCTTAAAACACTAGGAAAAAGAGTCACCAAGGATGAAATGTATCACCGCAAGGTGCCCAAGAACCAATAATAACAACTAAAGTCAAGATAGTAAAAAACATATGCTGCAAGGTACCCTAAGAAAGTAAATGGCTCAATACTTGATCATAAAGCTAAAGATGTGCACTAGATAGAATGAAGGCCATCAAATACAAATGCACTCAATCAACTACCTCCAAAATAAAAAGTGGTGTACTAACAATGAGCGCAACACCTGAAGCAGTATGTCCACACACCCCACCCAAAATGCTAAAATGGGTGTAATGACTCAAAAAACCATCTAAATGAGTGGGACAATCCCACTATACAAACACCAAAATGTTGATACTAGGCTACACCAAACTAGTTATGCTCCAGAAGGAGATTAAGCTCCACTAAAACATCTGAAGGAGACTGTCAACAATCAAATACAGCTATGAAATATCTCTAGAATGATGTCCCTAGTGATGATGGGATAGTCATGAAATTGGAGAAGAAGGTGCTCAAATATGGATCACACACATGAAGAAAAAATCTCCATGAATCTCAGTGTGACTACAAATAAAGTCCCATCCTATAAAAATATCACCAAGTAATGCAAGAAACTCCATAATGCAATAATTATATGGAATACATCATCTATGTAATGAGATATTTAAGCTCAAAAAAGAACACATCTACCTAATCTAGGAGCTTAAACAATAAGGAGCATCACCAGGCAGGAGGAGAAATGTGCAGTTGAAGAAGCTGAATAGTGGAGGAATGATGTATGTAGTGTCCTCACTAAGAATGTTTCTTACATGCAAATATTGATCAAAATCCACCCCAAATGAACATGAATGGTGGATGTATATGCCTACATATGTGTGGGTGCAAAGTCCACAGTAGAAGAATGTGAGGTAACATCCAAAGAAGTGTTAGGTAGATCATGGCTAACCACTATAATCTCAGGTTTCTTAGGCTTGAGTGAAGGTGTAGAAGAGCCCATATGTAACTCATAATCCTCACAAAGAATGGAGTGAACAAAAGATGGAACTCTATCAACAGATCCCAATGAATATAAAGTACGTGCATCATAACCAAGGCCATGCTAAGCAATCCACACAATAGGTTTAATAGGCTGAGCAATGCCCTGCAAACATTTTCCAATGCCTACAAGTCTGGTAGTGTGACCCATGGAATGAAACATGTGGGAGCCTAAGCCAATGACAACTCTCCACAATCCCATCATCTACAAGTGTAACATCATATTGTGCTTCCATGTGGTGTAGTTTGAATAACTGAGGGGTTCAATCATACTAGAATCCATACTCGATGAAATAGAAAAAAATAGCCAAATAAGAGCAAGATGGAACCCTTAAAATGGATGTTGAACATAGCTAAAAATGCATCTATAAGTACAACATTTGGATCAAGGAGGAATTTGCACACTCAAAATGGGACGTCGACATAGTTGAAAATGCATTCACAAATGAAATACATTGTGTGATGGAAAGAACAAACAAAACATGAAGGTTATTTGCGTGTGAGGGGATCTGACCTCCTATCAGATCAAACCTCACCCTCTAGTCTTGGATGATTGCTATGGAATGTGTGAGTACCAAATGTATAAAATGTGCTTAATAATAGCACAAAAAAAATGAGCCTCACTTTTAATAAACCACCACCTTGAAATAGCCCCTCCTGTTACATTTAATGTCTCCCAGTGAGATTTAGACCCTTAGAATCTTTTCAAAAAAGCTATTTTTGGTTTGGTAGACCAAAAAAATGGCTTTGTGTAAATAAATAGAGGAATGGGATTTAACCCCAAGACCTCTTACAATGTAAAAGCCTTAATAAAACTCTAGTTACCACCTAAACAAAGTCAATTTTGAAAACTTAACACAAAAGACTTGCTTTTAAACCTTTTCAAAGGAAAATTTAATGAGAAAAAGCAAAAAAATAACCCACACGTGTGAGGGAGAATCTGAAAAGTTGGCTGACTCAAAAATATTTCCAGCAAGGTGTGGTGATCAAAGGAATTATGAGGAGAATTCAATGAAAAATTGGCAAAAATTGGCCCAAAAAACTCCTACAAAAAACACCTTCAAGATGGGCTCAGCAGATGCTTTCCAAAACATTGTACAACTTGCTTTAAATTAAAAATATATTTTTGTAAATGAAATAAGGACAAGATTGATTCTATACACAATTTTTAGATTTGATGTTTGAGATTTGTACGGCCTCCAAATGCCAGAAAATCATATGGCTATCCTACAAGAAAAAATAGAATGCAAAATCAGACTTCAAATAGGCCGAAGAGTTATATGGCAAGTGTTTTGGGAGTAAGGCCTAGGCTAAGATGGAAGCTATAATAGTCAAATTTCTAGAATATGTCAAAATTTTCAAAAAATGTGCATGTATGGACCTATACACCCAAAAACCGAACTAGTACTTGAGTCTGCTAGAAAAAATAGATTGCAGATTTTTACCTAGAAGAGATATATAACCTACTCATAATGCAAAAATTCAAATTGTGTTAGATTCCTAACTTGATTTCCTTTGACCCTAATGTTTTATTTGTAAAAAATAGAAACTGTATGGTCTTCAAGTAAGTAGAAAAGTACAAAGATTTGTAAAAAAATTGCTAAAAAGAACCAAAATTTGAGAGAGTAATTAAGATTGAGAACATAGTAATAAAATAATGTGTTGATCTATGTTAATGACTAAAATATGTTAAAAATTGTAGGAAAGAGTATCTTCAATTGGAATTCCATGCTCTGAAACTATTTATAAATGAGCAGAGATGCATAGGATCAATCTAGGAGAAAGAAATCACATCAAGAACATGCAAAACTATTCCATGTACAAGCCATCATTGCACAATCAACCAAAGTCTCTATTATTCTCAAGAAGAATAATATAATAATCCAAAGCTTTTTCTCTCCACCATAATAGGATAAGAAATAGGAGTGCCTATTAAATAGGCATAATCGTTTGTTTTTTCACAACAAATAATTTGTTGTGTGAAACCAATTTTAATTGTTATGAAATGTTTATACGCATAAAATAGGTGTGCAAATATTTGACACATAATAATTAATCAACCAAATCTCAATAAATATTAACACATGAGAAAGTGTGAATGCTCACTTCAACACTTGGCTCTAGGATTGGTGCTTGGTGAAATTGATGATATCTATTGATCCTCTTTTGAGTCTAGATTTTCTGATTCTCTAAATGGATTTGCAAGACCTTGTATTTGTAAGATGATTCTAGGATACATCATGTGTGCTAGCTAAATTTTGAAGATTCAAATTATAATACTATTGTGTAAGTTCATGGATGACAATCAGAAGGACCTTAAAACTTAAAGTGGCAAGCCCTAGGACTTTGTCTATGATAAGGCCTTACAACTACAGGTTTATCTAAGATATAAGTGGGGCTCATTTCTCAAGATAAGGTTGAATAACATGTGATAAGTGGTTAAAGTGTATTAATGGATTTTTTCAAGTGTACTAATGGGTCTCATTGATGAGTTTGGTCTCAAACGATTTCCACTATATGAGATAGCCAGTGGCTCATTGGGTTTTTTATTCCAGTTGTATATTTTCTCAGATCAATTTGATTATATCATCAGGGGTGGGATGGTTAGAAACAACATTAAAACAAGTCTAAATTTCCTTTTTCACTTTATCAAGCTTATGCATGAATTAGTTTATGAGGTCACTTGATTCTTCAAGGTCTATGATTAGTTGTGCTATTTATTTCTATTATTCCCAAAATTTCTCACCAAGTTCAAAAATTTGCATCATTTTAGTGCCTGTTGGATATTTAAAAATATCATGTTGGGCTATTACTTGATTTAGCTCTTATTTCAAGCTATCTAAGGCTTTATTTTATGATATTATTTACACTAGCCACCCTAGTTTGAAAGAAAAATATGTAGCAGCATTTGATATTCCTTTATGTAGAGAAGCAATATACATTTTCACTATGTTGCAATGTTGGATGTTCTCATGTAAGGGATTTGCATTTTATTCATATTTAAGCTATTCTATGGTAGTTTCCTTGATGTTATATCTCTATGCCTTTAAAATTTATTGATGCTTCATCAAATTATGTAATGTCTACGTGAACCTCTATGTGATAGTCAACATTTGATCTACTTTAAACTATGGTGTAACCTTTGTCATCTCTTGGATGGTGTTTTCTAGTATTTCTTTTAACACTTTACATCTATGCATCCAATCATATTATTCATTTTCATGTAATATATTTTCCAAGTTTTGCTTTATACAAGTGTTTAATGCATGCAACTTTAGATTTGTTCCATCTGGATTTGCTTCAATTACCATGGGAGTAAGAAAGATGGTGTTGAGTTTCTGTCACAGGGCCAAAATGGCTTTGATTTGAATGACAAAATCTTGGGGTGGAAGACTTAGTGTAGATGGAGTGGATAAAGAGGTAGAAGTGGTGATCATTTTTTTACTAGAGATGGAAGGTGTAGTAGAAATTGTAGACACCTAAATCTAGCCACCAATGACCATCAATCAAGCTTTTGACCAATTTCCACCAAAATGCATGATTTGGCCTAAAAACACTAAAACACATTAAAATATTTGAAACTAACATATTCAAGTGCCAATTTTGGCCAAAGTATACCTAAATGGTAAATGCATTTTATGGGCCATCTAACTTTGATCAAATCATTTTGAGTCAAAATGTCAATTTTGCACTTGGGTGCCCTGGATTGCTCTTTTCTGTCAAATCTCTTGCACAAGACATGTGCCTTTATTATTTGGTGTTGACAACATCCTATAAGGGATAACAGATCCAATACATATAAAATCAACTTCTGACTCCAATCCAATCAAATTTTGAGCTAATAACAAGACATTCTGACCAATTTGATTAATTTATGCACCAAAGAACCAAGGTTTGCACTAAAATAACTAATCATGCTTAAAGCTAATTAATTCAAATCATGAGCCTAATTAAGAATTCCATAAATTTTTTTGAATAAATCTTTATTGGAAATTGATTGTCATTAACTGCATCATCAAATGACATCATCCTATGGGGTGGCATCCACAAGCCATAAATGCATAAAATATCAAGATTTATGCCTCCCATGCCTCATTAAGACCCTCCATGCCTATTCATTACCCCTCTATCACAAATATTAATGGGGATATTTGTAGATTGAATTTCATAATTGAATTTTTTCATGGCCACACATCTCAATCTTGAGATGGATGGTCATGGTTGATCCTAAAACCATTCCAAAAATCTATAAATAACAAGCCTCAAAGCCATAATTCTAAGCTCTCACAAGCCATACTTATCATGCATAAATGAATTCCAAAGGCCATTGAATTAGTGTTATAATGCCCAAATATTGATCCAAGCGAAGCCAAGCCAAAGCCAAACATGGTGCCAAGAAGAGACAGAGGTAGCCACAATTCATTGATGCAGACTTCATGAGCACAAATTGAGCAAGCCACTTCAACAAGCTATTTGGAACATCCAAAGAAGGTGAAAGAAAGTTTGTTTTGCATTTTATTTGTGCTTTCCATTTTAGTTTTATTAACTAATCTCCCCCTAGTCTCTAGGCCTAGAGATGTTATGCTAAGTTAGTGTGTTTTTTTCATTTTCATTTTATTTTAGAACTAACATGATACTAACCATCCTCTCTTGAGTCAAATTCCTAGTCTACATAATGGCATGCCTGGTGGGATGCTAGCCCCAAAAAAGTTCTCACAAAGGCTCTTTCAATCAACCTACTAACCAATTTTATGTAGAATCTTCGAGTGAAGGAGTCAAAAGAGTGAAATTTTAAGTTGAAATTCCATTTTTTTTATAATTGCATTTTTGTTCCTAGTAACATCAATTTTTCTCTCTATTAAAATATCATTGTTGTCACATTAATGATTTTGTAACAAAATTGTTGTTTGATAAAAAGCAATTTCATAGCCCTGGGCAGTGATACATTCGCCATAACAGTGATTTCATTCGTCTGAGTAGCGATTTCACCAAAAGTATGATTTTATCTCAAAACAATGATATTATTTACCCTGTGCAGTGATTTCATATTCAACAACTATGATTTTGTCAACATAATAGTGATTTTGTGTTTTCTATGTTTTATGTCTGGTAATGGTGATTTCATTTAAAATAGTGATTTTGTTTAGCAGTGATTTCATAAGAAAATAATAATATTGTGTTTTCTATCAAACTAACCCATAACAACAATATTGTTGTCTGGTAATTGCGATTTTGTAGAGAAATAATGATATTGACTGTGTAATAATGATTTCAAAATACAAAGCTTATTTTGAGAAGTTACTTCACTTATTTTCAAATTAGCTTCAAATCTAAAGGACATACTGACTTTTTCATTGCAAGATCAAGCTTGAAATTTGTTAATACATGCTTTTTAGACCTTTGAAATTTTAAAATGGACTAGGAACTTTGTTCTGGTGTTTAATGGAAAATTTAGATGCTTAGGTAAATTTTTGAAAAATTGTGTTTTCAAAGTTACAACTTAAGACCAAGGGGTCAAAAGAACACCACATAATCTTTCATTTGGTGCTTAAAATTGAACTCACTTGTCAAATTTTTCTTCAATAGTTATTTAAAAAGAATTTGATTGTCAAAAATAGGGACGTTACGTAAATGCTCTTCCATCTATCTCCTTTAGGAAACTTTTGGAATCAAAAGCACCATCCTTATTGCAAACATGCCTAGTCCAAGGCATAAAAAGAATGTCATCTAAAGCACTCTTCAAAAACTCACAATAGTTTGGTTGACCTTGAAATGACCTTAATGTATTTTTATTAAGTCATTTATTTTTATGCAAACTTGGCTTGTGAGGGGGACTTCATTACCTCTTGAAATTTCTTTAGGGAAGCTTTGACTTGAGGTTTCATTTCCCAGCACTCAATTCAACCACTCTCACTAGGATCAAAGGTTTGAGCAGTTAAACCACCTTCTAGTATTGGAGTTACACTTATGATGTATCTACACTTTGGACATTGCACTACACTGAGTAGGTGACTGATGTAGTGATTGTAAAAAGGATAATACCTTTTTACAACAAGCCAAGTGTCATGAACACATAATTTAATTGTGTTTCTTTAGCAACGTGACGTGAAATTCATTGGACAATTGATCCATCTATATGTTCAAAAACTTGTATATCTTAGACAAATCTTCACTTACCATGGAAGTGTTGTTGGTTCAAGGTACATCTCAAGGTCCATGTCATATTATTATCATTTGAGAGAAGCGGGGTGTAAAAACCCTACTATATAATGCACATTTTACTTTTTGGATAAACACTAAAAAGGCCTCTCAAATGACATATATTTACATATTCCAACAATACCAAGCAACCTTATCAGTTTAGGACCTAAGAGCAATTAATTAGTTGGTTTTGTCCTAGATTAAAGTCTTGTTTGGAGCCAAAATTTGGTGTGAATCATCAATTTGGCTTGTTTAAAGTTTGTCAAAACTTGGAGTCATATCATTCACTTTGGCACAATTATGTTGTCCAATTGAGTCTAGAATTTTACCAAACATTATTTAAAGTCTTTCATTTATAATCTAAATTTAAAATTTTACCTTCATAAATTCATAGGGTTGATGTGTTAAGTGGGTTCACTATTTGCACTAAACTTGAGGGAACTTAGGTTCAATTTCCAATTTGGGTTGAAGGTCGTTTAAGACTCATAATCATTATCACCACTTGGTAAACTTAAGTTATTTTATGTTAAACGCTTGCACTTTGAGTCTATACACCAAACATTTTTGTGTTACCATCCTTTTTCCATCAAGATCATTTGAATACATACTTTTTTGCCTTAGATATATTGTCAAAGCTTTGAAGGTATGTATGTCATTTGAGTTAAGAAAAGTAGTGTTATGCTACCAAATTTGTGATAAACCATCTTTACTTTAGAGAGATTTTGAAATAAACATTTTGTCATGTATTTTGAGTAGTCTAGCGTTGTTACGTTGCCCAAAACATTTCAAACATTATTTCATATACCTTTTTGCATAGAGTTCAAGTTTGTACACATTTTTCAAGCTAATCTAAGTATACCTTTGTGAATCTTTGTCTAGCATAGTTATGTCATTCACATTTGTCTAGCCTATTTGTCAAAAGAATCAAGTTTTATAACATTATTTGTGAGAAAACAAACTATCTCTAAAGTGCCTTTTGTTTCATACCTTATACCTATTTGATCAAGTTCATGTCTAAGATTCAAATGCCTAGTTTTTGTTAGAAGTGTTTCAAATCCATTAGATTAAAATTTCATTTATTTCAAAGTCTAGATTTTGATGCCATTTGGCCAAGAGTCATAGCACATGCCTTGTTTGAGCCTAGATTTTGACACCACGTTTGGTCAAAATACCTAGCAATAGTTTGTTTCCTAAATTAGACTTATTTGAAACACTTTGACCTTAGAGTTTGGCATTTCAATTTTCAATCCATTTACTTAATATATTTTTTGTATAAGACGTGTAACATTAGATACTTAATGGTAGCTTATTTTATCACAAATCATTGCATAAAACCTTTCCATCTTTTTGATGAATCTAGACCAAGTTTGAACATCATATCTTAGACATTTTATTTTTAGAGTTTGAAGAACTTTCATCACTTTCTATCATAAAACATTCACTATGGATCCCAACATGTATTCCTACACTCGTAGTGGACTCATGTATAATCCAGGGATTAGTAATGTGATTATGCAAGAAGAAATGGTGCAAGACCCCTACAAAAATAATGTTGTTTATGAGATCGATCCATATATCCCTCATAACACTCAAATAGGGGCACAAAAACAAGATCCATTGGCTAATTATTTGTTTGATACATTACCTTATTCAGAACAAGACCAAGACAAACTGTACAATACCTAGCTATGATACCTACTATTGAATAACCTTTTCCTCAACAACCGCACTCTGTTAATGCACCTTCCACATATGATCCTTATTTTTTTTAGCATTGTTTATTGGAGAACAAAGATGATATTTTGGTTAGAGCCATAGAGGTAGGGGCCAAGTTTCCAGCAGACTTCCCCCATGAGAATTTAGCAAGTCTTGTAAGAATGCTTCATAACATATTATATAGTCAAAAAGGCTTCTTCTAGCAATCTTTTAGCTCTAGTCCAAAAAATGTATTAGGACCCTAGTATGCTTGTCAAAATCAAGGACCCCATGGAGGATCTCTTTGTATAGATGCAGACAGCATACCAAACCTATTTGAACCTAACACACAATTTTAACCAAATGACCATGTCAAGTAGGTCTCTCATAGATTTAGTCCCCTCAACTAGAGTGTTAATAGAGTTAAATGGTCAAGATAATTAGGGTGCAGACCCATTCATGCAGAATACTTTAATCAATAACTTATTTCATATGCCATCCATCGAAGATGTATCTTTTACTTCTATGTATAATAGTGGCCAAAACACAATGGATAATGTGCAAGTAACATCCCATCTAAACTAAAGTGGTGTTAACATGTAAATAACTAGCCAAAAAAGTGTGTATTTAGTCAACACTATAAGTGGATCTTAAAATTATGGAGTAAGATTTTATACATCTCAATCTCAACCAACTACTTCTAATCCTCAACTAGTCACTTCTTCAAGTGCACAACCAACAATATTAGGTAGCCAACCAGCAACCAATGTCATACATCAACAATAAAATGTGATGAATCCTACTCCTCCTCAACAATTGATGAGTGGTATTCCACAATAATAGGCACAATCTAGTATACCAACACAATAGAGGCCGAATATGTTGCTACCTTAATAGGGGGTAGCTAATGTTCCACCATGTTAGGTAGTAGCAAGCATACCTCTTCAATCACAGGCTAGTATGCCAATTCAAAACCAAATGATGTCTAATTAAAAATGTATAAATATTGGTCAGTGACATATGTCAAATCTTCAACATGAATTCACTTGTTAATAGGGATTCTTGCAACAAGGAGGTTCCAATGTTTCTCAAGTACCCACTAGGCAATAATTGCCTTTTATTCAAAGTGTGCCACTCATTCAAAAATAGGGTCTTGGTTCACAAGTTCCCAATCAATAGCAAGGTTTGATAAGTTGATAACATGTCCCTTTTCAACCATAGTAGGTGTAATATAGTTATATCCCAACCACAAAATCCTTGACATAAAACCTTCATAACCAACCCTAATTAGAATATTGCACCATAACACACATAATTCCAACAATCAAACCCTAATTTGTGTATGCATATTCCTGGTCCATTTCCCAACCAATCCCTTATACCCCAGCAAATATCTCCATTATACCCAAGTCTAAATACTCCACTTGTTAATGCCCAACCATCTACCCAAGACAATATTCCCACAAGTTTCCTAGAACAAGAATTACAATAGATGAAAGATGCAATCACCACCATCGAAACTGGGAAATAGGGTAAAAATTTTAAGTTAGATGATGTGTGTTCTTATCCTTTTAACATGGACTACTTACAGATAGGATACAAACCACCAAAGTTTGATAAATACAAGGGGAAAGGTGACCCTAAATCCCATTTGACTAAGTTCTTTGTTGCATGCCAGCTAGTGGCATATAACAACATATACCTTTTGTTTTTGTTCACAAGGAATCTAGCAGGACAAGCCTTGGAGTGGTTTTTAAAGTTGCCCAAGAATTCAGTTATATATTTTGATGACCTTTTAGAAAATTTTATGAATCACTTTTCCTATAATCTCAAACATGAGATTTCATTGGTCGACTTGATGCAAGCAAAACAAAAATTTGGTGAGAGTTTTGTGAATTATCTACAATGATAGAGAGCCCTTGTAAGCTGATTCACCCATAGTTTACCATATAAATAATTAACCATTATGTTTACTAAAAATTTGCATAGTGAGATAGTTTATCATCTAGAACTATAATGTGTACATACTTATAAAGAGATCATTGATAAAGGTTTGTTGATTGAGAGAGCCCTTATTAATAAAGGAATCATCAATCTCACTTTAACTAATCAAAATCAAGGTACAAATCAAGGAAATGGCCAAAATCAAAATCAATTCCAAATGTAAGCATCACAACCAACATAGGTCAATAGCCAAGATATACCAAAGCAATTCAATCGTAATAAGAATTTTGTGGGAAATGGGGTAACTGAGGTGCCATGTCCAAATGATGAAAACACCATCCACTTAGCCTATGCCAACTTTTCAACTTACTCCTACTCAACAACCTCTTTAGTGAACACACTAAGCACAACAACCTAGGCCTATGCAACAAATACAACCACCTCTTTCATTACAAGTTCCTTATCCAAGGAGAATAATACCTACTCACTATGTTTTTAGTGACCTTAGAGACCCTATTGAATCTATGTTTCGTAAACTTGTTGCTAATTTGATTAGTTGGCCTATACCAAAACATTATTGGTAAGACATTCCTTATCCTGATTGGTACCATGAAAATGAATTCTGTGAATATCATTGGGTCAATGGGCATAATTTATGAAGATGTGTGCAAATTAAGCATTTAATTGAGAATTTATTAGAGAATGGGGAGATCACATTGGATGGTGGTGCTTCCACCTCCAATTAGACTCTTGGGATTTATCAAAACTCTTTTCCCCAACATAACAACCAACATCAACAACAACAATGGTAACAACAACACTAGCCAATGCAACAAAAAAATCAACAATATCAAAATCAAAGGCCAAACCAACAGAACTAGCAGAATCAACAACACTGAAATAATGAATAGAACCAAGGTCAAAATGGTAATAACCAACAAACTTACCATGCAATTGCACATGACTACAATAGATTTTTAGGCCATATTGCAGGAGGTAGCATTAATACCATCTCCATTAATCCTAAACCAAATTCTAATCAAATGAGACCATTGCTAACCATACCAAACCAATCCAATCACTTTGGCAATCCTTCCTTGATTTGGGACCACACGCAAGTGAACAAACAAATAAGGATTCTCACTTTTGGACCTTATATCGATAACTTGACCTTACTCTTTGACCACACATAAGTGCACTAGTAATTAAGACTTATCTTATCTGGTCCCACACCATTACCATCATTTATTAGCAATCATGGTCCTATATTTAATCTTGATTATGCAATCACAACTCAAAGGTCAAAGATTACCATCCTAGGTACACAACCATCTACCACTTCACCCATTATCCAACCATTCATTTAGCCTTGGAACAAACCATTTAACATTGTCTAAGAGAATAAATTTGACATTGTGGAATAATTGCAAATGATGCCTACAAAAATCCCCATTTTAGATTTGTTACGTACGTCCACAATCCACAAAAACATTTTAAATGACTTCTTGAGCCAATCCATTATTTCAAGTGGCATTTACCCTGATAAATTCTAAGCTTTGGTTTGACACCTAGTCCATCCCAACAAGTCACTTTCAACCAAAGTGATATATCATCCCTTGGCCCATTGTATAATAACCCATTATACATAGAAGTTTGTATAAAGTAGCATAAAGTGAAATGTGTCCTTATAGACAATGGATCAGGTATAAACATATTATCTTTTAAGCTCATCAAACTTCTCGAGTACATAATGGTAGATCTTCAACAAGATACAATAACCATCAAAGTTATGATAATGAGGAAAGAGAATCACAGGGCACCATTTATTTACCAGTTATCCTTGGGCCTTTGACCCATGATACACTTTACATGTGCTTGATCTCAATTTGGGGAAGACCTTGGTTACATGAAATTCATGTATTCCCATCAACGTTACACCAATGTATCAAGTTTTCCCATTTAGGGATGAAAGTTTGTATACCAGGAGATTTGCATCTGTATGAGCACTATAAGTACCTAAAAGCTGAGTTTAAGAGTTATAACTATCACTTCAACATCAATCCAGTGGCCAAGTAGGATAAGGTAAAATCAATACTCCTTGATCCATTAGAGGACAATTTTATCGATCCTAATACCCTTGATTCCCTTTCCCACATGCCACCTCCTGAAGTATCCAATCATTTTACTATCTCACCTAATGGCCCAGGGGAGTATGTGACCCATGATACCTTTCATATTATGAACCTTCCATAGAATCTAAAGTCATTTGGAAGACCTAAATCTAAGTCACTTCATCTAAAATGGAAACAAAAGAGCAAAGATAAAGGACCTATCATGTTTGTACTAGCATCTAGCCTAGAACCAAACCCTCTCAAGGGAGATGAATCATGGTTATACAAAGAAAACCAAGCTGATTGTTATAAGAGTATAAAGTATCATATTCCCAATAGGATCATGAAGAATCAAGACTAGGAAGAAGGAGGCCTTAGACCTAATCACCAAGTAACACTTGAGCTAATTTTTATGACTAAATAAAAAAGACCCTATGGACTTGGATTTAAACTACCTTGGGGTGACTCCATATACCTTACTCATGTTTTATCACCATCAACTAGTGATGAAGATGATGGCAGTGAGGCAGAGTTTGATCATAGCCTTTTTGATGACCTAGCTAAAACCAACCTATTCAACCCTCATTCCATTTGTACCCTTACCCTAATCATTCATCATAACCCATAACCATTGTATTATCCCCAACTGATAAACTAGGACCAACAAGAGTCCAACATACTGATTGATGTGTTTAAAAATGATGAGGCTTTCTATGATTATCTCAGCCTTAGAGACAATGTTCCATTGGGGGACCATAAATCAAGGTTCTTAATCGAGTTAAATCTTGAAACATATTTTGGAGAGTGGGTGAACACCCTTAGCCAGAAGAAAATAATTAAAGCATTGAGGTCCCAAAGTGAAAACCTTTTTGAGGCACTTTCTAACCAATGTAAAAGTAAATAAAAAGGCCAATCTAGTGGTGAAAACCTATTTCGGGCACCATTAGATGGGGTTATTCAACCTTCTTTAACCATAGCTCAGGAGACCACCGATGACACACTCATCTATGAGTCTGAGTTCAGTTTTGAAGAATAACAAGCTTTTGATTGAATCATTCAAGAGTTTACAATAGTTTTTGTTACATGGCCAAACCTTCCATTGGGTTACTCTAATTTGTCATGCCGAGGGGAGCTTGAAGAGCCAATCCTAGTAGAGGACTCTAATATTGCTAGCCAATTCAAATCTTTGCCCACTATCCTTGAAGATGGTTCAACCCTTGTAGTTGAAGATACGATAGAGGTTAACATCGGGTCCCTAGATGACCTAAAGTGCATCAAGCTATGTGCTTTCCTTATTGAGAAAGAGTGTGAAGTCCTTACATCCCTTTTGAGGGAGTTTGTAGATATTTTAACATGGGCATATTTTGGCATGCCAATTTGGACCCTCCTTTATTCTGCACCACTTTGTGGTCAATCTTGATGCCAAACCAGTAAAATAAAAGTTGTGTAAGATGCACCCTCACGTTTTTGTATTGGTAAAGAAAGAGTTAGAAAAAATCTAAGAAGCAAGATGTATTAGATCCATTGACTACTCAAAGTGGATATCCAATGTTGTACCAGTTAGTAGAAATCTAGATGGAATCAAAATTTGTATTGTTTCATATGATATAAACAAAGCTTGCCCTAAAGATGAATTTTTATTTCCAAACATTGACATGATCATCAATTTCACAATAGGTTATGAAATGCTTTCATTAATGGATGGGTTTTCAAGATATAACTAAATCAAAATAACACTAAAAGACCAACATAAAACAACATTCACTACTCCATGGAAAAAATCATGTTATCAGGTTGTGCCATTTGGTGTTAAGAATGTAGGGTCACCTATTAAATAGCCATGACCATCATATTTCATGATATGATGTATGATATTGTTGAAGACTATGTTGATGACATTCTTAGCAAATCAAAGACCAAGGTCGATCACCTAGTAATGCTACATAGAATCTTTGAAAGACTGCATGAGTACAAAGTCTAATTGAATCCAAAGAAATGTGTATTTGGAGTAACATCAAGCACGTTACTTGGCTTTATCATGTCTCATCGAGGCATTAAATTTGATCTAGCCAAATTCCATGCTATAACAGAGATGAAACCATTAACTACTTTGAAGCAGCTCCATAGTTTGTAGGGTAAGATCCAATCTATCTGACACTTCATATCTTAATTTTCCAACAAATGCCATCTTTTTATGCATATTTTGAAGAAAGGAGTCACATTTCAATGGAATGATCACTGCCAAATAGATTTTCAACAATTAAATAGCTATCTATCAAATCCACCTATTTTGTTGCCTCTTATGCCGAGCAAGCCATTCTTTTTGTATCTATCAGCTACTGACAATGCCTTGGGCGAAATTTGTCTCAAACATGATGACAATGGAAGAGATCATGCCATGTACTATTTAATCTATACAGTAGTCATGTATGAACACAATTATATGCCCATAGAAAAAGCTTGTTTAGCCATGGTCTTTATAGCTCAGAAGTTGCACCACTACATGTTAAATAATAAGACCATGGTTATTTCAAAATTAGATCCACTCAAGTATCTGCTATCTAAAAAAAATTACAAGGTCACATGGCCAATTGGATCATGCTCCTAAGTGAGTTTGACATTGAATACGTAAATAATAAATCCATTAAGGGGCAAGTTATTATAAATTAACTTACTGAAACACCTATTGTTGATATAGAGCCACTCACATTCCAATTTCTCGATGAATCCATAATGATTATCATGGAAACATCTCTTGAGGAGGATCATTGAAAGCTATATTTTGATAGATCATTCATGGCACATGGATCAGGGGTAGGCCTTTTATTTATTACTCCACAAGGGGATTGAATCCCTGAATCATTCAAGATCACTAAATGACTGAATATGAAGCACTTCTTGTAGAGCTTCACCAAGTGGTATAATGGAATGTATCTCATCTCAAAGTTTATTTTGATTCTCAATTAATCATCAATCAGGTTATAGACCATTTTTAGACCAAAAATGACAAGTTGGTTCTATATAAGGCCATTGTCGACACTGTCAAACACTAGATTATTGATATTCAATTTGAGCATATACCAAGGGAAAGTAATAGAAGTGTAGATGTTATGAACACTATTAGATCTTTTATTTGACAAATAGACATAACTAAAGAGTATTATTTCCTTGTCGAGAACTTGCTAGCACTGGCTCATGAGCCTCCAATCATCACGATGATTTGTGATATTGTTGGTCCTAGTTATATTTGGTACTCAAACCTTTACAATTACCTTCATGACCAAATTTTACCACCTGACCTATCCCAAAAATAAACCAAAGCCTTCATCCATCAAGCCACTCATTATACCTTACTTGGATCCACCCTTTACCGATGTAGTTTTGATGGAACTCTGCTAACATTGTTAGAATCTACGCTAACATTACAGGAAGTTCATGAAGGTGTATATAGAGCCCACACTAGCAAGGCCATCTTATCCAAAAAGATCTTGCTTATTGGTTATTATTGGTCCATGATGGACGTAGATGTAGTTGTATGTGTAAAGAAGTGTGACAAATGTCAACAACATACCAATTTGATTCATGTCCTAGCCAAAACTCTGAAACCAGTGTTGACACCATGACCATTTGCTAAATGGGGCCTTCACCTCATTGAGAAGATCAATCCCACCTAATCTGATGGCCATAAACATATCCTTACCACCACTAAATATTTCACGAAGTGGGTTGAAGTTATACCCCTCACATGATTGGAAAGCAAATTTCTAGGTTCATCTTCAACCATCTCATTTGCTTCTACGGTATCCCCTCTGACATTATATCTGATAATGGAGGATCCTTCAAGAATAAAGATTTCAAAAAGCTATGTGTCGAATATAACATCACACAATATTTTCATATGGCATATTACCCTCAAGGTAATGGTCAAGCCAAAGCATTGAACAAAAGCATTGTCAACATTCTTAAAAAGATTGTCAATGATGTCGATCATGATTGACACCTTCACATATTCTATGCCCTTTGGGTATACCATACCAATCACCATACACCCATAGGAGCCACTCCATACTTATTTTTGGTACTGAAGCCATACTTCTTATTGAGGTTGAGTTACCTTCACTGTGCATATCTTTCAAGCATGTCCTAGATGATCATGACTATCGAGTAGCTCACATGTAAGAGCTAGACTTGATGAAAAATGCACAATTGGGCTTAATAGTTTTTAGGCACATCAGAACTAACTCAAAGGCCACTACAATCGATGTATCAAGCATAGAATATTTGAACTTGGTGATCTTGATCTTAAAGAAAACTAAAATAATACCATGGCCGAAAAGAAGCATAAAGTTAAGTTCAAACCCAATTGGGTTGGTCCTTTCATCATTACAACAAACTTTAGAACCACAACATACAAGATTGCCACAATAGATGGCATGAACTTGATGAGCTAATGAACATTATCCACCTTAAGTAGTACTACACTTGAGTGACTTGGTGTATTGTCTATAAGGACCATTTCAACTTGTATCATTTTGTTAATCTTCTTAGTATAATACCTTTTTTACCAACCTATCATCCTATCAACTTATCACTTTTCATATCACATGTATGTTTTACCATACCTTTCCCCATTAACCAAGTTCATTTTTCCCTCCCTCCTTGGCCCTATGACCTTGGTTCTATTCTATTTTTTTCCATCACCACTTTGAGCAAGAGGATTCAGATTCAGTTTTAGTATTTGTTTCACAAATTCTAGACAAATGTAGTATTTTAGAGTAGTATGATAGACATTTGACAGTTGCATCCTTCATTTCTTATTTCATTCTCTCTCCTTGTCTTGATCCTAATTATAATTGCCTATGGGAAAATTAGTATCTTTGACCTATGATGTTGTATCCTAGTTATAACTACCTATGGGCAAACTAGGGTCAACACTTATTTATTGTGCCTTGAGCATACCAACTAGCCATTCTCTATGCCATACTATGCCTTTATACTAACTATGTCTATTTTGTTTGAATTGACTGTTACACTAGTCAAATTCCTCTGCTGTAAGGTAGAACTATCCTAACTTGAGGTCCTTCTTTGGGACTATGTAGGTAGTGTTTGATACTAGTTGAGGTCAGCTTAGTCACCCTTTCTACCACACTCTCACTATTTTTCAAGCAACCTAAGCCACACTCTCATCATTTTGAGAGTAACCTAAGTAATGCTCTCACTATTTTGTGAGCTTGAACCATTTAGAGTCTTATCATTCTTAATTTAGTTGAGATACTCCAAAACTTCCAAAAACATTTGTAAAACTATTAGAAAAAACCAAAAACATTGACCACTTCTTTGCCTTAAGGATTATAGGACTCCTTACTAAGTTACAAGCAAATCACTTGTCACTTAGTCTCTCCATCCTTTTTGGCCTTTTCTCCCACGCACTTACCATTTTTCAAGACCATTCCTATTCTTATATCACATCCATTCTATTTGTTTTTATCAATTATCATTTTCTTCTCATTTTTTAGGAGAACTACATTTGGCCTGAAGTTTTTGTTAGATATTATGTCCATAGAACTATGTAGGCAACATCCACTTACCTAGTGCATATGGAGACAACTCAACCACCCCCTTCCTTTTCTTCTATTCCCCATTCTATTAGTTTGTAAATTTGTCACCTATTTTCTAGGGGCAATGTTTGTGTGGCTTAAATTTAAATTATTTGTTTCTTTGTTTGTTTATTTATTATTTTGTTTGTGGGTCTGTTTGTTTGCTTTCGGTATTTTTGCCTTGATTCAGTCTATGTGCATTCATTAGGTGATTCTTTCACCACACTTACACTTTAATCCATCTATATTCATATGTCCACATTGGCATCATGGTTTCTATCATTGGTGCATTGATTTCTATTGAGTATTGGATTATGGGAGTCAGTCCTTATGCATATTTCAGCCAAGTCCTCATGATGTTAGACCATGATGCCTACCAATACATGCTATAACAAACCTCAGCTTTAGGAAGTCTATTTAGCAATGGTGGCATTAACATCTCTTCAACACTGACATCTTGATTCAATCCCAGTCATATCTTACACAACGTAATTAAACAACAAAAACATTTCAGCCTTTGTTTAGTTCAGATGAGCATCTCCCTACTAGCAAGTTGTCCCAATTCATATTTATTCTCTATATCAGATTATCATCAGCATTTACCAAATCAGTCATATTTTCCATAATCAAGGTCCAATGATTATAACCACCTATGGGCAAATCATTAGACACTGTCCCACCTACATTTCTCAATGATTATAACTGATTTTGGGAAAATCATTATGTTGTCACCACTTTACTTTTTCTGCCCATACAGGGGCATGTTGCTATCTTTTTTCTTATCCTAACTAGGACAACTTCATCTTCTCAATGATTATAACTGCTTTTGGGCAAATCATTGTGTTTTCATGCCACATTGCCACTATTGGAGTACGATTCTTATAACTGCCTTTGGGCAAACCATTGTTCACAGTCCCACTTGCATTCTCAATGATTTTGACTACTTTTTCAATATCATTGTGTTCTCATCCCATCTTTTTCCTTTCTTTGGTCCCCTTGTCTCCATTCTTTCTTATGAGGGACCACTTGCCGACCTTTCCTTGTGCCAACCATTCCCTCAAGGGGGGGCATCATACAATTAGTTCATCATTGTTGAAGTTATAGGCATACCATATCTTTTCATTATTTGAGAAGATGTTACTATGCCTATAGCTTTTAATGCCTTCCTAAATAGGGGAAAACTATAGACACCTAAATCTGGCCACCAATGACCATCAATCAGGTTTTTGACCAATTTCTATCAAATTGCATAATTTGGCCAAAAAACACTAAAACACATTAAAAGATTTGAAACTGACATATTCAAGTGTCGATTTTGGATAAAATATTCCTAAATGAGGTAATGTATTTTATGGGCTGGCTAACTTTGATTGGATCATTTCGAGTCAAAATGCCAATTTTGCACCTGGGTGCCCTGGATTGCTCTTTTCTATCAAATCTCTTGCATGAGACATGTGCCTTTATTATTTGGTGTTGACAACATCCTAAATGGGATAATGGATCCCAATACATCTAGCATCAACTTCCAATTCTAATCCAGTCAAATTTCGAGCCAATAATAAGATATTCTAACCAATTTGATTAATTTATGCACCAAAGAGCCAAGGTTTACACCAAAATGACTAATCATGCTTAAAGCTAATTAATTCAAATCATGAGCCTAATTAAAATTTCCATGGAACTTGTTGAATAAATCTTTATTTGAAATTTATTGTCATTAACTACATCATCAAATGACATCATCCTATGGGGTGGCATCCACAAGCCATAAATGCATAAAATATCAAGATTTATGCCTTCCATGCCTCATTAAGACCATCTATGCCTATTCATTACCCCTTTATCCAAAATATTAATGGGGATATTTATAGATTGAATTTCATAATTGGATTTATTCATGGCCACACATCTCAATCTTGAGATGGACGGTTATGGTTGATCCTAAAACCATTCTAAAAATCTATAAATAACAAGCCTCAAAGCCATAATTATAAGCTCTCATAAGCCAAAGTTATCATGCACAAACGCATTCCAAATTCCATTAGATTAGTGTTATAATGCCCAAATATTGAGCCAAGCCAAATCCAAACATGGTGACAAGGAGATATGGAGGTAGCCATACTTCATTGATGTAGACTTCATTAACACAAACTGAGCAAACCACTTCAAAAAGATATTTATAGCATCCAAGGAAGGTGGAAGAAGTTTTTTTTTTTTTTTTAGTTGTGTTAACTAAGCTCTCCCTAGTGTCTAGGCCTAGAGATGTTATGCTAGTTAGTGTGTTTCGTTCATTTTGTTTTTATTTTGGAACTAACACGATACTAACTATCCTATCTTGAGTCAAATTCCTAGTCTACAAAAATAAGTTGTTTATGAATGGGTGGTAGTGGTGGACTTTTAATAAATTTATTTTTAGTAGATTCTTTCATAGCTTTCTATCATGTTTTTTTTGCCTATTTGTTGGATTCCTCAGTCACCTTATCATTTTTCTTTTTCTTATCTTTTTGGGTTGTTTTTGCTACCACTTTTTTATTTTTCTCTTCATCCAGCTTGTCCTTTTTCTCCATCTCCTCCTCTTTTTTCTCTTCTCTTATTTCTCTTCTTTTGCCTCTTTTTCTTCCTTTTTATTCTTCTCTTCTCTCTTGTGTTTCTCTTTTTATACTTTCTCATTTTTCTCCTTTTCTTCCATCTTTTTTTTCTCCCTCACTTCATTTTATTTATTTTTCTATGCCGTTAATACTTCATGTGCTTTCTACTTGGCAAGGGTGTCTTTTTTAGCCTTTTTATCGACCTTTGCCTTTTGTTTTGTAATGGCCTCTTCTTCTTTATATTTTTTCTCCTTCTTCTTTGCTTCTTATTTTTTTAATTTTATTTTTTCTTGCATGTTTAACCTCTTTTTGTTTCTTTTCTTCTTCTTGTCGCTTATTTATTTCTTCCAAATATTTTATTCTGTAATTATTTTTGTGGCTTCTTGTTGTGCCTTGGCCAATCTAATAGTCAAGGATTTTTCTAAGGTTTATTCTTTTTCACCCTCTAAGTTTATGCACGATTCTTCTACCATTCATAGCCATGCTTGTTCTACCATCTCTGTATCTAAGATGTCGATAGGTGATTTTTATTGAACCCAGTCTAATTTTGTTATGTAAAATTTTTGCCTTTCAGTTTTATATTTATACTTTTTGTTGGGAGACATATTCTCTGTTTGTAGTGTAGGATGTGTTCATTATTATTGTGAGTGGAAAAATCCAATACCTATGGGTCTTATGCTTTTGCCATTTTTAGATGTTTATATCCCCACCATTTGGTGTGTTTCAAATTGTACATGTTTTCCTTGACTTTTACTTACTTCCTCAGGTGTTACTTTTAGTTTTATGGATTTTTCTTCTTCTTCACCATATTTTTTTGGTTTATTGATGGATGTTGTTCTATGCATTTCAGCCGATAATTGCTCTATATTGTATTTCATATCCTACAAGGTCGACTTCCCTAGTGCTTTTTGGAATGAGTGAATGATTATGATGAGTTGATCTATTTCATTATTTGGAACTTCATAAACAAGGGGTGGAATTATTTTTGAACATGGAATATATGGGTGGATGTAGAGTAAGTCAATGGTGGTGTAAAATTAAATTTTGTGTTATATTTGGAAATAATTTTTGGAAAAAAATTATTCCTCACACTAAGGTTTTGTTGTAACTTATCCTTTCGTCAAATACAATGATAACTTGGAGTCTCACGATGTTAGTTTTTAAATGGTTTTTTATTTTCTCTCCTAGGTTTTGTATTTATCCCATTCTTTTTTTTTATATGTGCTTTGAAGAGTATTTGTGTAGAACATTACTAAGCATAGTAGCAAAGATCCATAGCAAAAATCATGTTCACCTCTCTTGGTCTTCTGAATGTTGGCATTGAAGTTGTCCAATAAGCCTTGGAAAAGGTTAAATTTGGTCTTTGTTGACATCATATCGAATGCCACCATTAAGCTCTTAGGGCTCTTAACATCTTTTCTATTGGTAAAATATATTTTCCATGTTACTACTTTAACTATGTATCTATCGAAAGCATTGGGAATAGTTGTTAATTTGATGTTGCATTTTTATTTAGTATATTTAAAACAAGTAGAATCTACTAATAATTTCATTGAACCCTTATTTTCTTAATTCATAATACTATTCCTTCATTCATCATCTTGATTACTTTATCCATGTCCTAGATAGTAATTTTATAACATTGATCCAAGAAGAAAATTCTTTTATGCATGCCGCTAAGAAGAATTTGGATTGTGGTTTTTGCTAGCATGAAATACAAAAATAATTACCAAACATATAACTTCATCTATGGGATGGATTTTGATTCAGTTTTCCACTCCCAATTATGTTTTTATGGCACCCAATGCATGCATTCCGCCAGACTACCTCCATGTGAGTGTGGTCTATTTATACTAATATGTGTATCTAAACATGTCTTTTAGATGTGCAATGTTATCTCATAATTTATAAAATACTCATTCAAGATCTATTACTATTGATTTAGATGGTGCATGTTTCACCTTTAAATGGATTGATAAGGTTTTAATATCAACAACTTGTGGGGCGACCACTTTTTTTTCTCTCTTATTTGTTGTAGATCACTTAGTTGTTAATGGTGCTGGAAAATTTTCTACAAAGTTTTGGTGCTTAGAAATCTTTGTGAAATGGAAAGATGTGTTGGCTATATTTGATAGTGTTTTTGATAATTTTGGGTTGATGGGGGAATGGAGTGAGATCTCTTATCAAATTTATTATCGATTATGAATGTGTTTGTTTTGCTGAGTTGGTCATTTATATTAGTTGGATGTGTTGTAATACTTCATCTTTTATCTTGTTGATTTTATGACGTCCATTTGATTGGAGATCCACTTGGCATTTTTAATTACTTAGTTTGATGTGAATTATTTATTTTATTGCTTTTTTGTTTGATATGATTCACGTATCTACCTAAGAAGTTATAACTGCTCAACTTACTAGTTTTGTTAAGCATCTTCATTAGTTTCTATAACTCTGGTGAATGTCAAACTATGAATTCATAGTTTTATGTTTCATACTATGATAATGTCTAGAGAAAGTATCTAGTTATATTGAATTAGCATATAATCTTTAAACACAATGAAACATAACACACATGACACATATAATTATATAGATTAAAACTTATGTATATATTTCTCATTGGTATACTCAAAGTATTTACATGTGATAATTTAGAACATATTGAGGTGGGAAAATTGGCTGCATGTGTGAGCCCATTTTCAAAGGTCTAATTTGCACAATGGAAGTTTTGTTGTCATTTTGCATCATCTGACAAAATTCATTCATGTTGTTGACATGAAAACAACATCAAATTATGAATTCATAGTTTGATGTTCCATACATGCTAATGTGGAGATAAAGTATCTAGTTAGATTAGTTATCAGGTCCTCTTAATTACATTATAAGATAATTCACATAACATATAAAATGATTCAATATATTTTAAGTATTCTTTAGTAAGATATCTAAATGATTACATATGATAGATCAGTACAAAAATTTGATAGCTTTGATGATATTTAATTTATTTATTACTAAGTCTAAACATAATGATATACTACAATGGTCACGTCATTTCCATGTGTCACTTCAATCTATGTAGCTCTATAGGATATCGGGATGGGGAAGCTATGTCATAAAAATTCCTATGTTTGAAACTATGTCATGGTACAACCATAGACCTCTATGGTTTGTTATAGAGTTTTCTGAATAAACCCATCAACATTATCCCCAGACTTCAACTTTTGTCTCCTCTTCAAGACAACCTAGCTTTGAAGAATACTTCAAAATTTGTTAAACACTTGGGTTTTGTGAGGTAATTAATAGCCCATTGGGCTTTTTATTCTAAATATATATTTTCTCAATTTGATTTAGTGATGTCATCATGGGTAAAATAAGTTATAATAGTATTGAATAAGGCCTTTATTTCCTTTGTAACCTTCTCTAATTTTTCCATGAAATGATTTATCAAGTCTCCTGATTCTTTAAGAGCAATGATTAGTTTTGATCTTTGTTGTTGTTGCTCTAAAAAAAATTCACACGGTGCCAAAATCCCCACCCTCCTTGTTCCTATGAGATCTTTGAAAATATCGTATTAGGTCATGGTTTGGTTTATAATTCTTCCTTGAGATTGTCTAAGGCCTTCTTTTCCTCTAGTGTTTCCATTGGCCAACCAAAAATGAAAGTAAAATATGACTGACATCTAATACTACTTTATGTAGAGAAGTTATATGTTGTTATACTATAGTATGGTATTGTTTGTTATCCTCTAAGGGCTTAGTATTTTATTCAAGTTTAAATTCTTCTATTTCACTAGTCCTAACATTTTATCTCTCTTCTTCAACTAAAAGCCTAATGTTTTATTAAATTTTATAAATTTTCATTGAATTATTGAATGATTGGTATATTTTTATCTACTTAAAATTGTGGCATAACTTTTGTCATCACCTGGATAGCATCCTGTAGTGTTTCCTATAAGATTGTGCATCTCAGCATCTAATTATACTTTGCACTCTCCTAAAAGATGTTTCCCAAATTTTTCTTTTAACTAGAGGTTAATTCGTGTAACTTGGTAGTAATTACTTATGACATTCTTTCGATAAGGGAAAAAAAATTGATGGTGTTGATTTTATGACATTGGGCCAAAATAGCTTTAATTTGGGAGAAGGAATCTTGGGGGTGTAGAGTGAGGGTGGATGGAATGATGGTCAATTATTGATTGGAAGTGGAAGGTGGAGTGGAAATTGGTTGCTTAGTAAAAATGGTGGTTGTGGTGTTTGGGCAAATATGTTTAGCCCAAATTTTATTATGGGTTACTTTTATGTGGCATCGATGTTTTTGGTGACATCCTCAACCTTCTTCTTTTCTTCATCTTTTTGGGTAGCTTTTTATGCCACTTATTTCTTTTTCATTTCTTTGACTTCGAAGGCAATGTCCTTTATGGCCCTTTTATTTTTATTTTCTTTGGATAGGAGGATGGTATCCTAAGCGACCTTTTTATTTTTTTGCTCTTCCTCTATTGTCTGTTGTTTCTTTTTTTCTACTTTTTATTTTCTCTCTTTTTCCTCTTTCTCCTTTTGTTATTTCTTCTTTTTATTCTTTTTCATGTTGTTTTTTTTTCCTTTTACTCTTTTTCTTTCTTTTTATTTGTCGATAATGCCTCAGTTACTTTTTGTTTAGCCCCAATATATTTTTTAGCCTTCTTGTCGGATTTGATCTTTTCTTTTACTGTAGCCTCTTCTTTGTTTTTCTTTTCTTTTTCCCTTTATTCGACCTTTAACTTACCTACGGATTCAATATCTTATTGTTGGTCTTTAGCCTATGCAATATCAACAACTTGGTTTGTATTTATTCCTTCTTCACTCTCTATGCCTGATGATGTCACTATTACAACATCTATATCAAAGACATCAATGAAGGACTCTTTGGAACTTGGTTCTAAATGTGTAGGGATATATATGTCCCTTGTGATTTTTTTGCTTCTTTTTGGGTGGCATCTCAAATATTTGTGGTCAGTAATGTTTTCTTGGTTTTCTTGTGTGGACAAACCCACCACCCATAGATCCACTATTTATATAATAGACTAGGTCGACTTGTTCTTTTTAGGTACATGTACGTCCTTAAGTATTGTTATTTATTCTACTACTTGGAACCAAACCCATTTTCCCTTATTTTTATTTGTTTCTTTTTATGCTATTATTTTTCCATCTATGTCTTCATCCTCTTCTATTAATTTATAGTTGCATGATGTTCCTAGTACTTCAACCATTAACTCTTCCATAGTGGGTTACATGTCAATTAGATCGGACTTCCTGAAGATTAATGAAAAGGACCAGATGATGGGAAGAAATTGTTTGATTTCATTATCCAACACTTCACAATGCAATGGGGAAATAATTTTATTATGGTGATCATATGGGCAGATATAGATGTAGTTAATGGTGGGAGCAAATTAAAACTCTTTATGGTATTTGTTTACTATTTATGGGGAAATATGATATCGTGAACTAAGGGTCTATTGTCAATCATTTTCCCACATAATCATGATGATAACTTCTTATTTTTTAGTCAAAGTCTCTAGATAATTTTTTACTTATTCTCCTATGGTCATTATTTTATCCCAATCTATTTTTTTGGTTTTGTTTGGGAGGGTGTTTGCGTAGTACATAGCTAGGCAAAGTAACAGAGATCCATAACATAAATCATGCTTACATCTTTTGATTTTCTAAATATTGGCATTGAATTTATCTAATAGGCCTTGACAAAGTTTGAATTTGGTCTTCATTGACATCATATTGAACACCACCATTATGCTCTTAGGGATCGTGACATATTTTATGTTGGTAAATATTTTTCATGTTATTATTTTGACTACATATATATAGGTGGTATTAAGAATGGTTTCTAATTTGATGCCACATTTTTATTTAGTAGCTTTCAAACAAATGGCAGTTACTATTGATTTTGTTGAACCCTTCTTTTCATACTTAATAATAATATTTCTTTCATTCAATAGCCTAGTTACTCTTTTAATGGCTTGGGAAATAATGACATGAGATTGGTCAAGGAAGAAAATACCATTGTGCATCTGGCTGAGTAAAATTTTGATTGTAGTATCTACTAGCATGAAGTAGGAAAACCTTGCCTAGACATTGAGCTTCATACATGGAATTGATTTTACTTTAGGGTTCTAATCCCATGTCTTGTGTTCTACTATATCATGTATAATTTCTACCTGGTCTTCCTCTATTCTGGTATGGTCAATTTATGTCAGATATGCTTGAATGTATCCTCTATGTGATCAACCCTATATGGTATCTTTTTCCCTCTATATCTAGTGCTAAAGTTTTTGGTATAATACTCTAGCAGAGTGTTTTTGTGTCCATAAGGATTAGGGTAGTCATTTTTTCTTTCATTGTGTTGTGTTGTAGTTTTCATAGTCTAAAATTTAACCAACAGTAATTTTGGAGAGTTTTTGTGCTTAGAAACCTTAGAAGAATGAAAGTGAGGTTGGATCTATTTTTGTATAGTTATCTACAATTTTAAGCAATGACAAAGATCGTGAGAAAATTTCTTGGTGATCTACATCGACCATCTTTTAAACATAGCATTTCCTTATTAGTTGGACCTGTCTTGTCTATCATGTTAGTTTTGATGACTCATTATGTCACATTAATGTTATTATGTGATTTATTTTCTCATTTTTATTTATTTCATTTGGTTAATTAATGTCCCAAATGGCATTTATGTTTTTATTTGATGTGATGTGATTGTTTACTCACTTAGCATCACCTATGTATTTATCTATGGAGTTTGGTCATCCTACCCATTTATCTTAAGCATATAACATTAGATGTTATGAAGTTCTTACTTGCCTCACTCATCTTTACTTACTTTAGTAGGTGGAATTTATAGGACCAAACACTACTATCCTCAGTTTCATTATTTTATTTCTCAAGCCATTGTTTACCATATTTTAACTTGAAGGTGTTCTTTTCTTTTGAAGTTTAGGTCTAAACATGGGCATTTACCTAACATATCTTGCACCTTAAGACATCATATAGATCTACACAGATGAAAGTGACATATGGAAATAAAGTGACCATTGGATCATAGCATTGTATTTAGACTTCGTAAAATAAATAGATGGAATATCTTCAAAGATATCATATTTTTGTACAAATCTATCTTACGTAATCGTTTAGAGATATTAATAAAGAATACTTCTAAGATATTAAATCCTTTTGTGTTAATTGAATTATCTTATAATATTATTAAGAAGACATGATAACTAATCTAACTGGATACTTTATTTACATGTTATCATGTTTGGAACATCAAACTATGAATTCACGATTTGATATTATTTTCATGTCAACAAATGTTGATACATCTAGGCCTCAAATCTCCAATTTATATGAGGTCAATTTTCAAGAAAGACATTTGTTCATATCTTTGATAACTATATATCATCCTATTCATGACTATTCTTCTTTGTTCTATTGTATGGGATGTTGTGAAGCACTATCAATGCTATGAAGATTATATATAGATGTTTGACACCATGGTATGACTACAGGAATCCATTGTTTACTTTTTTAATCAATGACAAAGACAACATAATTCATTACTGATAGGGTTGAGTGGCTCAAGGCATGACTCAACCAAACAACGTTAGAGTTGAGTGACTTGATATATGACTCAACCACATGATTGATGGACAATTATTTAAAAAAATAGGTGCAAAAGTACTAGTAAGAGAGTTGTCAGCTATGACTATTTATCTCAAGTACAAGATCGAGATATGAATATGGATTGATCCATATCCCTTCATTTTACTACTAAAACTAATTATAATATTACTATCAAATTGTCAAAAGACTCATCTCTTCTTCATGAATATTCTTATCTATTATGTTATATGTGATGTTGCAAAGAATTATAAATATCGTGAAGTATATTTGTAGATGTCCCATGTTATGATATGACAACAAAATTATGTAGTTTACTTTTATACTCAATGAAAAATACTATGGAATTAATTTTTGATAGGGTTAAGTGGCTCAATGTATGACTCGGTCACGTAATGTCAGAGTTGAATGGTTTGATATATGTCAGAGTTGAGTGGCTCAATATAGTTGAGCACTCAATATAGAATTATTTATATGATTGTGTATTGTTAATGGATATATGATGAACATTGTTTATTATTATTTTAATGTATATTATTGATGGCTACAAAAACTGACTAATGTCTATTGAAAATTAATAATAGAAATACATGGGATAATTAGTGGGGCCATATAAGCAATGAGTAGCAATTTATTATTAATTATGTGGGTCTCTATTTTAATTAGACATATGGGTGTGTTAGTCACAATAAATTCTATAATAATATAAGACATTTATTAATTATCACAATAATTTAAGAGTAATTAGGCAATTATTAATTAGAAATCTAATATTCTTATTTTTACATAATGGGCATATACAAGAATATATTAGAATAATATAGAAAACTATCAATTAAGAAGCCAATATTCTTATTTTTAAGATTATAAGAATATAAATAACTATCAATTAGGAAGCTAATTTTCTTATCTTGTGTGGAATAGACACATGCACATTATACTCAAGAGTTTAAGAATATAGACAATTATCAATTAAGATTCCAATATGTCAATATGAAAATATTATTATATACATGTGTAGAATGGACATGTGCCCATTCTATACAAGAATATAATAATATAATTACACATAGCAAAAACCAAATATGAAATCATGTAGAAATTAGGATCTAGCTTGTTGAGGACAACCCTCTAATGTGTGCTATTAAAACTAATGACTTATCTCTATGATTAAATACCCTTGGCATCTATGATCATAAATAATATTGGAACCCAATTATCATCAACTTGTCAAATGGTTGGGGCTCCATGAAGTCTATTCATTAGGGCCATCACCATGAAATACTAAGAATAATTAGGCAATTATCAATTATTAGGAAGTCAATATTTTTATCTCTTGTATAATGGGCATGTACCCATTAGAAAAGAATATATTATATAATATTTTAAGAAATGTTTTCCTCTTTGTCAATGGTTTGATCTAAATCAAGTTAGGTTTGGTAAAAAAGACAAAAATGAGGGAAAGGTAAGACATAAAAGAAGGGTGATCTAATATCCAATTGAAGTATTAACCATTCCAAATTGACTTACTATAAATGATTATGATGAAGCACATCATAAACCAATATATGTTGTAGGTTAGTTGTAAACAATTATAATGTTGTTAACTCACACATATATTAACTTTTTATTTAAAAAAAGATAAATCATTGAGATTAGTTAAAATAGCTAACAACTCATTTTAATTAGGCACATGCACTAACAATCACCACTTCAACATGAATATAGTGGGAAATGTTCCATAATAAGATTATAGAAAATGTAGTCATATAGAATGTCTAAATTGGTAGCTTGAGTGTGGCTTGTGACACCCAATCCATAGGTCCTCTTTGCATGCTCTCATGACCCTTATAGACATATTTTCATTGATTTCTCATCATCCATAGCTTTTCGGATATTCATTTTAGCTTATATAGACTCTATTTCCCAAGCTAATTCTATCCCCCCAAGTCCCAAGCCTATAGGATAAGAGTGTCATACTTGGACTATAGTGTCAGACCCTAGGGTGTCCCATTTTTGGTACTCCTATCTAATCATATTTTGATCCCAAATGAATGTTTCCATCTTATTCCTATTCTTTATTATGTCGACCTAGCATGAATACATTTAACCCATGACCAATAAATCCCTAAAAAAATCCATTCAGAGTTCATTTAAAAGAGAGGTGATAAATCTTACAAAGAAATCAAGAATACAAACAAAACCACTAAGGTGAATTTTCCTATTCTCTACATACAGTCACCTAACACATCTGTAAACATATTTAAACCCTCACACTAGTCCCTAGCCACCTCAAGCACTCTTAGTTTGGCATTTTTGCATCCACATAACACTATTGCACAAAGCACATCAAGTGGGAGAACTACATATGGATTGATCCTTCTTCAGAGTATTGGTATGCAGGCAGCGTGCCCACACAAGGGGTGTGGATACACATTCAGTGCATCTTACACACACTAACCCCCTCTTTCTCAAGTTTTATCAAGCATAATGAAGGTCTAAGGTTTTGAGATTAAATCAACTCTATAAATATCTTTGTCAACATTTAGGGCTCAAAATTTTACAGGTAGGCTCAATAGGGACAATGGACAAAACCCAAAAAACTCAAATCTCTATGACTAGTTTAGACAATAACAACATGACCTGGACTATAACACTATATTTTTGGTGCTCCTATCATTTCATTGAATGAAATCCTAATCTAGGTTCATGACACTATCCTAGTCTTGCACAACCAGTTTTATCCTCTATCTCAATCATGTCAATCTAGTTTTAAGATAAGTTATATTTCTCCTCTTTCATTACTATTTTTAGAACGCTAAAAAAGGCAAATAAATTATATAAAATAGTATTGTAATTATTGCAATATTATTTACTAATTTACTATTCCAGAACCTTAACTAAATTAAGAATAAAACTCCATTATTTCCAAAACTTTTAAATCATTTGGTGAATGCGACTTACTTCATTTGTGCATTAAAACTCTAAAAATTTTAGGGAAAATTCTTTATTGATTTTTCAAATATTTTTTTGATTTTTTCCTACATATTTAAATCAAAAATTCATATTAATTTTTAAAATTTACCTTAGTAATTTCAAAAATTATTTCATTCAAACCCTAGTTGCCTATACTAGGTCCTAGTATTTTTCTAGTATTTTTTTTATTTTTTTTCATATTTAAAATAAAAAATTCACATTTAATTTTTAAATTTACCTTAGTAATTTTAAACAATTATTTCATTCAAACCCTAGTAACATATACTAGGTCCTTCAAAACTCTATATACCCTAGGGTTTCCCTTCACTTTTTAATGCAAAAATTCAATTTCAAATTTTTGATTTTTGTATAAATTTTTGTACATTTATTTTAGAATTTAAATTATAAAAATAATTTTTAAAAATTATAAAACCCCAACCCAAAACCCCTAGATTTCCAAACTAGGTCCTCAAACCCCAAGCCTTCTTCCCTTGTAATTTTTAGAAAACAAAAATAGTATTTTTGCCAATCATTTGGAGTGTTAAAAATAATTTCAAAATCTCTATGTTATTAGTTATTCTTGCATTTATTTGATTAATAGTAATTTTACATGTTCTCTTTAGTGAAAGAAATAAAATGGTCACTAAGGCACTTCTTCCCTCTCATCCCATAGATAAATTTCTAAATTTTTCTCGTAATTATGACAATGAATGGACAAATTTACAAGATTGTACATTAGTTAAAAAAGTGGAAAATGATTTAATTTACAATGAAGATAATTACTATTGTTGTAATGAGGAATATGATGATACATATGAAAGTGATAATGAAGAAAAAGAAGATGCATCTTCTTCTCTCAAACCTATCTCTTTTCTTCTCTCTTCTAAAGAAAATAATTTTGATACATGAGAAAGGTACTTTTCACCTCATTCTCCTATGCACAATGCATCAAATGGACAAATTAGTTATGCACTCCCAAGTGAACCTCTCATTGGTGATAATTTTCTTTCATATGAGCCTCTCTCTCTCTCTCTCTCTCTCTCTCTCTCTCTCTCTCTCTCTCTCTCTCTCTCTCTCTCTCTCTCTCTCTCTCTCTCTCTCTCTCTACTTCTATGTTCAAATTATAACAATATAAACACAATAGAATTAAAATTCCAATGCATAGTTCAATTGATCCATCTCATGATCTTTACTCTACTTTGTCATAAGAATATCTAAATGATAACTCTTTTTCTCTTCTCATATTGCAAATGGAAATAATGCATACATTTCATTCTAAGACAACATAGATGCACATAATGTTCTAATTTCACATGACAATTTATTGCATATTAGAAAAGAATTAAATTCTTCTCTTTCCCCTCTACCTAGTGACAATAGAAGTGATAATTAATATGATAGTGAACATGAAATTAAATATGAAAATGAGACTGAATATGAACAAAACTCTAATTATGATAATGCATGGAATAATTATGATTATTATGCACATAGTGAAGAAGAAAATGCATCTCATGTTTCTAACTCTTCTCTCACTCCTCTCAATCATAATTCATTACAAAAGGTTGCTTCTAATTTTATGCATGATTCTATTTCAAATGATGCACATGTTAATGATAACATCAAATCTTCTATTCCATTAGAATGTGATTCACTAAATACTAAAGATTCCAATGAATATCCCAAGCCACCCCCTACTATAGTAGAAAATGTTTCTCACTCTTCACCCAAAGAGAATGGTAGCCCACATCCCTCTACTAAGGTCCAAGTTACCATTTCTCCAAAGGTTCAAGTGAGCACATCTCCTCTCTATGATCCAATTGCTAAATGTAGCATTCCCATGGCTAAAATTTTATACCATCCTAGGAGTTTATTTACTTAATGCATGCATTTGGTGGCTTATAATACCAAGTACACCTCCTAAATTTGGAAAACAAGGCTTATAATTAGTGGATAGATGCCAATGAATTACATGGTAATCCTCTTCTGAAGACATTTGTCAAAGCTTCATTTCCTAAGAATTTTCAGATACCACTATTACCTCAATTTGATGGAACTGGAAATCCATTCGCACACCTTCAAGCCTTTCAAAAGGCTTTGTCATCTCATACGAGTCCTTTTATTTTACTTAAGTTGTTCTAGCAAACATTAGTGGGTGATGCATAAAATTGATACATTGCATTAGAATATTTCAGAGCCAGTTAGTGATTATATCTTACGATTCAATACTCACGTGTTAAGATTGATCTATAAACAAATATATTTAGAGATTCAACATATCTTTATCAAAAGGATTTGTCAAACTCTCCTAGAGCATATATTATATCAGATAGAGTCCTCTTTTAGGCACTTTTTTTATACAGTTATAGCCTTGGAGAAGAAATTGGGATTGATTGAGGTAGATTCAATTGACTAGCTTACTCTAGATTTCATAGCAGTACCTCCATCTACAGCTCTTGGCACATAGCATCCACCATGTCCAAAATAAGATAGAAGACCACAGCTAGAAAAGCAACTAGTTAAGAACAAAGAGCTAGTTTCTAGAGCACCACCTACAGTATGCACTATAGATAATAGCATCGAGACACCACTACAGTTGATTCAACATGGGATAGCTGATATGCCATACTATCAACATTATTATATAGGAGGTTAATCACATTACCTTTTACTCATCGACGAGATCTACATCTCTTACACAGATAGCCACATCAACCCTTTTGTAACTATCATCCTATTTATGGACACAAAGATAATTATTGTTATGGACTCAGGGATTAAATTAATAGATGTGTTGATAATGGCATCATAGCATTCACACTAGGGGAATTGATATCTCCTCCATCATGGATCCATAGACTTCATTCCTCCATGACTGAGTCATCCTAGGACATTCCTTCATAGGAATCATCGGTTACTCATCATGAGAGTAATGTGGTTTATAAGATAGAGCCTCACAAGAGATCTCTTATCCCACCTACGCAAAAGGTCTAGAGACTAATATAGAAAGAGCAACCTACATATAGTAGTGTAATCCAAAGAGTACATAGTGTAGTTTTATATACATATCCATCACAGTCACAGATACCATTATAGAATATTGTTATTGATAGATATTCACTATAGTCAAGTTTTCAAGGTCCTATCTCACGTAGTAACCCACCATGATTAGGATTAGATGAACCCACAATATAGAATACCACTTTTGAGATATATTCACTATGACCAAGTTTTCAAGGTCCTATCTCATGATTAACCTAATATGGTTAAAATTAGATGAACCCACATGACAAAGTACTACTCTAGATAGATAATCACTATAGCCAAATTTGTAGGGCCTTATCTCATGTAGCAACTTGCTATGGTTAAGATTACATGAACCCACATATTAGAATACCACTCCTGAGAGATATTCACTATCACTGAGTTTTAAGGGTCCTATCTCATGTAACAACCCACTATGATTAATATTAGATGAACCCATATTGAAGAGTACCATTTTAGATAGATATTCATTATAGTCAAGTTTTTAGGGACCTATTTCACATAGTAACCCACTATGATTGAGATTAAACAAGACCCCATCCTAAGTTATAGTTCTCTCTTGATCTATTGCTTATTCATATGCATCACAACAGAGGCCATAGGATGTTATTTCACAGCAATCCACTATGATTTTGGATAAATGAGCCTCCTTCATAACACATAGTTTCAGCTACACATCCATTAAGGTTGTATCTTACAGAATCTCCACATATATCTATAATTAGTGCATCACATACAACATCAAATATAGGGCATATTCCTACATAACATGAGTAGTATGACCACTTGTCCAGTTAGCCATTAAGATTCAGATAGTGATACAACAATAATGGAGTTGATATGTATAGAGCGATATCTTACATCCCCTTCTACTAACATTCCTAAATCTAGCTATAATATTCACGTCTAGAGTAGTATCATCGAGGTCTCATCCCTCTACACACAAAGCATATTTTTAGATAACTTCTACTACCAGATGGGTCCCTAAGGGCCCTATAGTTGCATCTACTTCTAAGAGTTACAAGGGGACCCCATAGTCAGTTTCCACTATAAATATTTTAGAGCTTTTACAACATACATAGCTTTCAGAGCCACAATCTTAACCATCCCATCATACTTCCTGATCATGCATGATCCCTCTCCTTAATATAGGACACCATGATAGGGAGTCTCTCATGAGACTCATCATTTAGTATCGTCTCTTCTCAAACTTACTTGTACATAATTTTTTAAAATTATTTGTATATAGATTATTTTCAATTACTTGTACATGGTCTCCTTATGATTGATTATACATAGCTTATATCAAAATACAAAAACATTCAAATATGTCAAAATATCAAAAACATTCAAAATTTCAAAATTCAAAAACATTCAAATAATTCAAAAACATAAAAACATTTCAACTGTATGCATTATCCATGCTTTACATTTCTACTACCATGCTAAACTCATATTTGTTGTTTTATACTATTGTTTATCAATTTATCTACATTACCGTGCTTCACTTGATCTTGTTTAAGTGTGTGTGGTGACACCTAAATCCTTGATTGGTTCACTCTACCCATTAAGGGGGCATCCTACATCTACATTTGAGACATACATCAGTATCTACCCACTGGGGGCATCTTTTAAATGACTACACCATCCAAGTTATGTCATTCCTACACCACACACTCTAGTTATCATGATGATGTACATTACTTACTAGCTTACATAGATTATTCAATAAACACTCACTAGTATATAAAACATGTGCATTTCTTAGCGTCTACCTCATCTTGTACTTCATGTCTTGCATACTTTCACTTTTTGCTTTGATTATTTAAGATGCAATTGTATTTCCAACATTTACATGCTTTCCTTTCTTGCTTTGTGTAGCTAGATGTGATTGCATTTCTTAGTTCATGTTTTATCTCTTGTATGTGCCTTAGGACATTTGTCAATATCCTTTACTTCTATTCTTGTACATGCCTTAGGACATATACCAATGCCCTTTGCTTGTACTCTTCTATGTGTTTGTAGCCCTCATTTCAACCTTACTTGATTTCAATTATATGTATATGTAGCATTTTAACATGATTTGTATGCTTGATTTTTAGGTTGAGTGACATGTGTCCATGTCCCTTGTTTGCTTAGCCCTTTGGCCACACTATTGTACACTTCTTGCTTCTTGCCTTGTGTGCTTGTTGCTTATTTACTTCTCACTGTTTGCAATGCCATGATCCACATCATGCATTATCTTGTTTACTTGGATGCCATGATGGACATCATGCTCCATCCCTCCTTGACAACTAAAAACTAATATTTTCAATTTCAATTTAGTACATTATACATGTTATTGCATTGTTATATCTATCTAGGTATACCCATGTTGATATAACAATCTCCAATATAAACTATGTTATATCTTGAGATATCTTTTCGATTATCATTGTAATATCATATATTTCATAGCATAACACACTTGTATGGCTCTTTCTTCTGAGGGTAGTCATTACAAGATCTTCATTCCTACCCTCAGAAGAGGGGGCAATAATCAAGGGTTTTGTCACAGAGATCAAATCTCCTGCCGATCAAAAAATCAATTTTTAAAACACCCAAAACAATAATCAGAGGTCAAACCAAGCATAATAGACCAAAAAAATAGTGATGATTACAAAATAGTGATCAAATTTAGCAAATGACAATAGTGTTAGACCTGGATAATAGTGTCAGATAGTAGGGTGTCCTATTTTTAGTGCTCTTATCCAAATAGTAAAAAACCTAAATTTTATAAAAATAGGTAGAAAGGTAAGCTCAGCTATAGTTTTGTCAGATACAAATCAATTTAGATTCAACAATTTTAGTACATTTTTAAAAAAAAAACAGATATAAGGAGCATCATGCATGGCATGATGGCTCTCACTTCCAATTTTAGATTGAATAGTTTGTATAATTTTCAGATCAGAAACCATGTTATAAACACCAGTGATTAGGGGCAATGTGCACAACATATTTGACTTCTTTTATTTTTGAGTTCAGTATATTACACATGCATTCTCAATAGTTGTGTGCCTTATTCTATCTATAGGTGGTTGGCATCATTTCAAAGTGGCTTTCATATAGGCCTAACCTCTATATTCTTGAGTGACTTCCACATAAGCCTAGTTCCTAGTTTTGGAGTGGCTTTCATACAAGTCTAATATCCACCCTTTAAAATGGTCAAGATTGGCCTAGTTTTCAATACACATTAGACTATTCACACCATATTATCAGATTATAAAATATTCATGGGCATCAAAAGCCATATCATATGATACTTAGTCATATCAGTATTAGTTCATAGCTTCACTTAGTGGACAACGATGGAGCCAAATGACTAGCTAGCCTTTGTATTCTTGAGCCACCTATTGAGAGGGATTGGGCACATAGTCCAAACATCTATTAGCACATGCATGATCATATAGCTTCACTTGGTGGGAAATGATGGAGGTTTGCATTCTTGAGCCACTCTTAGGGAATTTAACACTCAACTCCATTCATGATATTGCTCTTAGTTCAACACATATCCAACACACTCAACACTACTCAGCATCACAATAAGGTTTATATTGGTTTGTGTACTCAGTGAAGTGTATTCATTCATTTCTCTTCCTCTCTCTTTTACCTAGTTTTTATATGTTCTTATTTTAGATATAGTGTATTGAGTAAGAACTGATCTACTCTTTATTTTCTCTTGCAAATTTACACTTCATGATGTTCTCTCTCTATGCACACTTAGCATCTCATAGCTTCATGGGCTTTACCCTTGTAGGTAAGTTCAAGTATGTTTTCTACTTTTCCTTTTCTTAGTATTTTGCTTTGATACATCACTAGAATAAAGGGGGGGGAAATGTAATCACATAAAATGTCTAAATTGGTAGCTTGAGTGTGGCTTATGACACCCAATCTATAGGTCCTCTTTACATGCTCTCATGACCCTTCTAAACACCTTTTCATTGATTTTTAGTCATTCATAGCTTTCTAGATAGTCATTTCAGCTTAGCCAGACTCTATTTCCCAAGTTAATTCTATCCCCTTAGGTTTTGAGCCTGTAGGATAAGAGTGTCATACCTGGACTATAGTGTTGGACCATATGGTTCCCATTTTTAGTGCTCCTATACAATCACATTTTGATCCCAAATGACCATTTCTATCTGAGTCCTATTCTTCATTATGTTGATCTAATGCAAATACATTTAACTCATGACCAATATATCCCTATAAAATTCCATTCAAAGTTCATTTATAAGAGAGATGATAAATCTTACAAAGCAAACAAGAATACAAACAAAATCACTAAGGCAAATTTCTTTATTCTTTGCATATTGTCACCCAACACAACTGCAAACATATTCAAACCCTCACACCAGTTTCTATCTACCTCAAACACTTTCATTTTGGCATTTTTGCATCCACATAACACTATTTCATAAAGCACATCAAGTGGGAGAACTACATATAACTTGATCCCTCTTCAGAGTATTGGTATGTAGGAAGCATGCCCACACAAAGGGTGTGGATACATGTTTAGTGCATCTTACACACACTAACCCCCCTATTTCTCAAGTTTTATCAAGCATAATGAAGGTATAGGGTTTTGAGATTAAATCAGCTCTACAAGAAGCTTTGTCAACATATAGGACTCAAAATTTCACAGGCAGACTCACATAGGGATAGTAGATAAAACCCAAAAAACTAATATCTATGTAGCCAATTTGGATAATAGTGGCAGGACCTAGACTATAGCATCAGACCTCAAAGTGTCTCATTTTTTGTGCTCCTATCTTTTCACCAAATGAAAGCCAGAAATAGTTTCATGACACTATCCCAGTCCTGCATAATCAATTTCAGTGTCTATCTCACCGATCTCAATCCATTTTTAAGATAAGTTACATTTATCCTCTTTCATTACTATTTTTAGAAAGCTATAAAAGATAAATAAATTATACAAATCAGTACTATAATTATGGCAATATTATTTATTAATTTATTATTCTAGACCCTTAACTCAATTAATAATAAAACTCTATTATTCTCAAAACTGTTAAATCAAAAAACATGACTTTATTATTAACTTGTGTAATATCACAAGATAGTAATAATATAGGCCTCTGATGTTCATATTATTCCTATAGACTTGATTAAGAAAGAGCAACCCATTATACAGAAGTTTATAAGAATATGATCAATAAGTGGCCAATAATAATGGATATTTATATTCTTCTATCAATCTTATGTTAAGACTTTACATGTTTAAGTAATAACCATCCATTCAAAAAAATTATGATCTGGTGACTAATGTATCTAAATAGTTTGTTTTTACATGGTTTTAAAACATTTTAAATTTCAAATGTCATCATGATATATTTAAAATGACAAATTATGACTAACTTTTTTATAATAGAAATTATAACGACTATTATGGGTAGTGTTCTTTACCAAGATAATTTAGTTATTGAAGGTGCAATAGACTGGGAGAAAAGAGATGAGTGGTTTGTAGAATTATACACTTCATCTATCACAATGACCTCTAGTTCTTTCATTACCTATCAGGGAAACATCACACCGTTAGGATAGTGTTAAACATGAAATGGATTTTTAAAAATGTAATAAGGGTTCAGGTGGAGCACATATAAAATAATGAACGCTTATGCCAAATTATTCAAATGGAGCTAGAGGTTCCATTATATATAAAAAGTGTCATGGTTCATTAAGTAAAACATCTAAAATATTCTTGTTATTCTTACATTTGAAAAACTGAATTATTTATATATGGAGACACCACTAGAACGGAAATTAGGAAAAGTATTTATAATGAAATTAAAATATCATTCATAAAACTTTATCAATATGCATTCATTTTATCTATCGCCTATTATTGGTAAAACTAGAGATAGAAATTTCAATATCACACTTCCAAGAGCTAAGGGCATATATAAGGGAGAAAATTTTATTGAAACAAACTAAAAAAGAATTTAAGAAAAGTGAAACTTCCACATTTCAAGAGATTCAACTTTTTCTATTCAATGAAAAATCATTCAAGATTAGAGTTAAATATTGCGACCAAACTCCTCCTAAATACCAGTACCAATCCCTTGATCCAGCTAGTGTTGATAGACTAGTTAACTAAATGTTGTCTAATCTTGTGTCTCTTTAGTAGGAGGAAATATTAATTCCCTTTAAAAAATTCATTAATGATATCTTGGACATTGAGCGTGAACATGAATTACAGGATCCATAGACTAAATTCTACATCATCGATGGACAACATACCATTGTGACTATGAAAATTATTATGAAAAACCATGAGTTTGCTTCTTTTCATGATAGATTAAAATAAAGGTTGTCTCGTATTCTTTCTACCAAATCCACAAAAAATAAATTAATCAATATATGCAAACAACAAAATATGGCCAACAAAAACATGAGTTCCAACAAATATTATTGGATCATTAAAAAAAGATGATACTGTCATGGTTCAGGCAAAGAAAATATAACTAACTAGAAGGTACTTCAAATATTTAACATAGTTAAACTAATAATAAAACAAGCAAAAAAAATATTTATCTAATTACTCTATATGCATGATTAATATAGATTACATTTATGTTTACATACAGTTATTTGAAGAAGAGATTGTGAATATTTTTAAAAAATAAAAATTTGACAACCTTAGTGATAAGTTGTCAGTTCTCATTCTTCCCGACATCATATGAAAAAAATTAGTTCTAGTTTTTTATCTCTACACAAATGGTTGGGTGGATTGCATCCTTAAGAAAGATTGTGACCCAAATTTCAAGCCAAATTCATTGGATAAATTTATAACATGTTTATTTAGAGGCACAAGGGGTGTGTTTATAGAAGCAATAGATGTACTTGTAGATAAATTTATGAGTGGATAGGTTTGGCTGAAGGTGATTGTTTGCCATAGTGTGAAGGCATAAACTTTAAGTGCATATTATAAAAGATTGAAGGAGACCAGAGTCTAAATGTAAAAATTATAAACTATTTGAATTCATGGGTTCTTGAAGAAGAAACTATTTTGGGCTACAATGCATCAAATATGATATAAAAATTTTACATGCATGAAACTCACTTTATTAAACTCTATGAGGAATTTGAAAACACAAAGAGAAAAATAAAAAATCAAACAGGGCAAGGGACCCAAAGAAAAATAAAAGATAATATTGTAATATCAAAGGATTCCATCGATCTCTTAAAACTATATGTATCATTAGTTACTAAAAATTATCTATCGAGGGAGGAAGATACTTATGAGTTCAAATGTTAGTTTTATTTTTCTCTTATATTGGGCACAACATTAGGAGCATTAGAACACCATATTTATTGTAGTCCAGAGGTGGTTATTACAGATTTTTGCACTATTGTCACCAATTAATGCAAGTGTATGTACATAGTAGGTTTAATTTTGTATGTTTTAATATTTTTTAGGTTTAAAAAGTCAAATTTTATCAATAATAAGCATTTCCCATGGTTCATTTGTCTTTTCTTGGGGTCTTTCTGGTTTTTCTACCAAAAATAGTGAATTCATATTTTTGAATTTGTTGTAAAGAGTTTGAAAGGTTTTCTCATTTTCAAGAATAATGCAAGGTCATGATACTTAATTTATGTGTAAAATAGTGTCTTAATATAATTTTTAAGTGATTTTAATACATTAACTCATACTCAACCATGTCAAAACTCAACCAAGATCAATTTTAAGTTGAGTTCACTAGCTAGTTAGACAGTTGGACTATTTAAAAAAAGAAGGCGAACACAAAAGAGAGAAAAGAGATGCATGAAAAAGAGAGGTATAACAAGAGGGTAGACAATAGATAACGTTTTAAGTCCCAAAACTCATCAAGAGCCAAAATTCCAAGGGAAAAGGTAGAGAAGTTCATAAATATAGAGTTTGTGATACATAGTTGAAGAGTATTGTAATAATTTTTCATTACAATCAATGAAATAACACCTCCATTGGTGTCTATTATTTAGTTTAAATCATGACTCATATATAACTTTGTGTTATTATTATATTTTAGTCATATTTTTCTTGGTATGGTGTTATTTTATACTGTAGGTCTGGAAAATACAGTACTATGTTTTAACAGTCAAGGAGAATTATTCTTTATCAATATTTTTAGCTTGTTCATAAACTAAAATTATTTGTTAAAGTTAATGTATTTTTATAAAGTCTCATTAAATCTCAAAATATCCAAAACAAGTGATAAAATTTAAATTTCCATTACTTGTTAGTTCTCAGCCTGCACACAAAAACTAGCGTTTTGGGAGCATAAAAATCCCTATAACTTGATATTTAACCCCTCAAAATTGTTGAAAATTTATATAAAGGTGAAAGAGGATATTTTTGAATTTATAAAGTTATTTTAAATAATATTGGATACTTAAAGGAGGATATATCCTAAAATAAAATACTTGTAGATTTTAAAAACCTAGAAAACTCTGATTTTAGCACACTAAAACCACTTTATCTCCTAAAAAAATGAACCAAAATCTATGAAATTATTTAGAGGGTTTAAATGGAATGTATTTTATTTATTAAAACTATTTTAATAATTTTAGTGTACCTACAGATAGATATTTCCAAAATACAGTTAGCAGGCCTATAGATTAGGGTTTTAGAAGGGCTTATCATGACTAAAAGATACATATCTTCTAAACGATAGAGTTAAATCATTTGAAACTTTATGAAAAGTTGAATAAGGTTATTGTTGATGTGTTTTAGGTGGTTATGATAAGTTATATATAAAATTCAAAGTGAAATTTTGTTTCTAAGATACAAAATAAAAACATTGTTCTTTGTTTTGTTGAAAAGATTGAATGACAAAAAGGACAAAGCCTACATAGTGAAGTGTAACAGCTTGAAAGTGAGTAGTTGAATTTTACTATGAATAAGAAGATGCTATTAAAGGATAAATAATTTTTTTGAAGTCCAAAATCTGATTATAACAAAAATACAAACTTAAAGAAAGGCTAGAAGATTTATTTTCTAAGTTCTTGCAAAAATTATAGTTTCTTAATTTTTGAAACTATTAAAATTTATTCAATAAACCTTAATAATTTCAATGTGTCTAAGTTCAAACCTAGTAAAAAGAATAAAGACCTAGTGGTGAATAAGATCTTGTTGGAAACCCATTATAAGTTTTAATGTCCATCACCAATATCACATAAAATCATATTATAGGTATACTCTCTTATATTGGGTCTAGTGAAATGAATAGTGTGTGCATATTTATTGTTTTAGTGCTCAAAACTTACTTGTTTCATAATTATATATGCATCTGCATGGAAAATACTAAAGAAAATAATAAAATAGTTTTTGAAAGATGTTACAAGATTTTGAATGAGGAAGTTGAGTTCGAGCAACTATCAGTGGTCTTTAAAATTTATGGTGTCCATGATTCAAAAGATAGGGTCGATGAATAAATGGGAATATAAATTGGTTGGTCACACACTGAGCCCTTGGACATTGTGAGGCCAACTGATATTTGGATTGTATTATCAGAGCATATTTTCAAGTATGAGAGATTTGTTAGTTTTTGGGAGCACATGTTATCAAGATGTAACATAGACTCATCCCATATTTTATTAGTTTATGAAGTCATAAATATGATACAAGTTACTACAACTTTAAAGATAAATTTATTGATATACATCGTGGAAAATCCAAAGCATGAGATGATACTTAAATAATATAATAAATATCTCATGACACTTAACTAGCAGTCGATTCAAAATCAGATATACTTCTCTTGATCAAAATGAAGAAAGAGAGTTACCATGAACATGTACCTTATACTTCATTTAAATGTCAATCCAAGGATGTATACTTGATATGATGATGTCATTGTATGTGCGCATTCAATCTTCTAATTTGACCTTCTGCTAATTGTTATCTAAGATGTTGAAGTCATGCAGTAAATAAAATGCTATAAAATAAACATAAATAGAATACTTGAAATAAATTCTTATACATTGGAAGACTCCTTAAATAAATCTAAGCAAAAATGTAAATCACACAATTTAGAAATAAAACACACAATCCATTAAAAAATCAAATAACATGCTAAGCTATTAAAATGAGTTGGATTTTTACTATGGACTTTTAAAGGGGGCCCTTCCTCCTTCTGACTCCAACTTTAATCTTTCCTATCACAATATTAGATTTAACTCATAAATGCTTGTTCATATTAATAAACAATGTAGTAATGAATTATTGCAGGAAATTACAATAAAAATTGTTTGACAAAATGTACTTCTTAGAATCTCTAATCAACATTCACTATATCTCAACTCTACACACATACACACACACACACACACACACACACACACACACACACACACACACACACACACACACACACACACACACACATGTATGTATGTATGTATGTATATTACAAAGGAGATTGTTTTATACAAAACAATATATATTCTAATCTAATAAACATTAGATTTAGGATAATTTATATATATTTGTGTGTGTGTGTGTGCGCGCGTGCGCGTGTAAATATGTATGTATATTATAAAGGAGATTGTTTTATACAAAATAATATATATTCTAATCTAATAAACATTAGATTTAGGATAATTTAAATTGGATCTTTTTTCTAAAGGCGTCTTTCATGTGAATTGATATAGGACAAACAAGGTTGTTTCATTATTCAATCTCTTCCTTATTAGGCTCCATGGAGGTTACAGTTGTTTTTTCAAGTCGATTAAAAGAAGAATCAAAATCTATTCATTCACAGTTATGATCACATAGTGGCTACAGGATAGTCTGTGTAATGTGATTTCATTGCTACAGGATGTTCTATGTTATATACCTTTTTTTCCAAAACATCCTTAAAACACATTATAGAAAAAACTTCCTAAAACAATAGATAACTATCATATATTTAATTTCAATACATGATTCTAACTATTAAAATAGTATAGAAACATAATGATATTTACAAGATTATGGCTATATGTAGAAGGAAACTTATGGGAAAGTGTTCAAAAGCATAGTTAACAAGCAGGATGAGTACAATAGATGGAGAAAAGAATAGGACATTTTTGGGGCTCATCACACTCCTCAACTTAAGATCTTACTTGACTTTGAGCAACAAACTTATTCATTCCTATTTCATAAAGAACTCTAAAATCCATGGGATCTATGACACCACTATCAAGGTGAGCATAAAATCCATGCCTCTGTTCAAATAGTTGTTATATTTTCACTTCCCTAACTTCATTCGATGGGGCCTTATCCTACCAATTTGGAACAAGATACCAAAATAGAGGGGCATGGAATTTGAGGTTCAACAACTTAGATCCCATTTCTCTTACCAAAAAAATATATTATGTGATCCTGTTAAATATTGTGTTCAATTTAAAAGGGGAATGTGGCTCTCTCTTTTTCAATGTAGGAGTGATCTCATTCTATTATTCATTACAATATTCTCTTGCAATAAGACCAACAAAAGTTCTCAATCCTAAATAAAAATATTGGGATTCATCACAATTCTTTGTAAACCAAGATCTGACTTCCTTCTTTAACATGATATTATCCCATTCAATCAATACAACATCAGGTGCCATTGATTCTCTCTTGATAATTAGCTAGATTTCATTCTCTTTTTTACTATATTACTTTACTTTTCTTCTTCTTCTTTTCTCATTCAACAAATATGATGAAAATGCTTGAAGTTGGACATCTCCAACATATAAATTAGGGTTCCACTCTCTGTCATAAGGAACAACATAATTGTGAAGGTAGAACTTGCACAATTATGTGTGTTCTTCCTATGAACTTTATTTATAATTAGAAAAGGAGAGATTAATCACTTCATGGGGCATGTCACAATAAATTCTCATAAATTTAAATTTATGCCATTGCTCTTCAAGGTAGATTGAATATACTTTTGTAAGAGGTCTGCAGTCAATGAGCTCTTGGGTAAGACCAGCGATATCTTTAATTTTTTGCTTCGGTTTAGATATTTTTTCTTCCTTCAACTTATTCTCTTCTTTCAATTTTTTATTTTCTTTTCTTAATTCCTTTAGAATTTTAGACTAATTATCCATCCAATTCATCAAATTAAAAGATATTATAAATGAGAAATGATACCTAATTTTTTGGGTAATTATAGGTTCTTATTGTTGATTTACCTTTATAGAAGGTTGTGAAATAATGATTACAAGATGGTCTTCGACAGAGGGTTGTTGCAACAAGTGCATTTAGTCCTCCTCTAGACTGATCCTACAACTACTTTCTTAATCATTTAATTTCTTGTAGGGCTTGCTCAAGAGTGGGGACTTTCATTTGTATAATAGGTTGCTCTAATTTTTTTGATTCCTCTTGTATTGGTTCCTCATGTAACTCTCCAAAACTATGCTTTACTTGTTCTATTTCTTGATTATATTCTAGAGAACATTCTCCCTTGTTTATTTTAGCCTCTAGAGATTCATCACTATTGACATTCTGCTTTGCTCCAGATTTTTCATTTATTTTAATAATAGAAGAAGGTTTAGTTCTCATTTTTCTTCTCAATCTATGATATTTGTGAGGAGTAGAGGTTACCTTCGCCTTTCTGGGAGAAGGTAGAAGTTTTTCCTCAGACTCCTATGAATCAAGCTGGAGAATGAGTTTCTTCCTCTTTCCTCTAGATTTCCTACCTATGAAAGTCCTTTCTTTAGTCTTTGCTGAAGATTCTTGTTTTGCTACAGGAAGATCTTCAGCAGGTTCTTGTGTGGCTGCAAGGTCTTTTGCTGCAAGTTCTTATGGAGCTACAAGAAGGTCTTCTGCTACAAGTTATTGTGGAGCTAAAGAAAGGGATTTTTTTAATCTTTTTTCTTCAACCTCTAATTCCTCTTCTATTTCATTTCCTTCTCTATCACTTTCTACATTTCCTAGTACTTGGAGAAATTCTTTCCAACTTATGTCGGGTCTAGTCTTTTGTAAATAGTCTTAAACAATCAACTAGATTAAACAATTATGGGAAAGAACTTTCAAATTATCTTTTTGAAATGCCTCTGACATTTTTGTGATCATGTGGAGTAAGAAGTTGGGGATTTTTATCGCTATATTGTGCCACAAATGGTTTATGAACTTGAAATGTATGCCATGAGCATGGAATGCCTCCCTTCACAAGTGAAATATTTGTAGATGAACTCAGTAGCCTTGGTCCATCGTCTTGATAGAGATAACCATGTAGTGTCTTGTTTTGAAGTTTCCAAGATTTCATTTCCTCTTATGAATTTTTACCTCTCTACTTTGACATCATTTTTTTCTTGCTATGCCTCCCCTGTTCGTGGTAATCCTGTTACTCTACTAATGATAGTTTATGTTAGCTTTATATCCATCCCTCTTACTGTTTCCTAGTTGCTATGTAATGAGCATTGAATTCTTCTATAATTCTATTATCTAGGCCCTATATCTTCTCAAAATATTGTGGCCATCCAACATTTTGAAATAGGGTCAATATGTTTGGGCTATTGGTTAATGGGGTGATATCAAGTGGTTCATGTTTTAGTAAGTCCCATCCCATATTATGAGATGAAATTTGAGTTGTAGGTTTGTGTTCTTACAATAAGAGATTTGTGGCTTTAGAAAAATAGTGATTTTTGCTTTACGAGTGAAATAATCCATTTGAATTATGAAAAATTTACCCTCAACTTAAAGTGTCACTTATCCTAAAATAACTTATGATAAGAGCAAGGAGTGGTGGTAGTAGCACGTCAAAGGTCACATCAATCACTGAAGGAAAATGATATGATGAGTTGGCATGATAAGAAAAAGATATGATGGTGTCATTTTAGTAATAATTAAAATATATGACATAAAATAAATATAAAATAATTACCTTGTTACATGTAGGAATACCTTTCATTAATGCACAAAATGATGATTCAAAGTGGTGATATGGTGTGTGTCATTATTTGACTAGGAGCAAAATGGTTTATGTAGGATGCAAGGTAGGATGGGATGATAAGAATACATCATGTATCAATAAATGTTTCTTGTAGTAGCAATTTTGTAATCCTATAACAAAAAATGGTTCCTGTAGCAACAAGTTTTTTAGCTTGTAGGAACAAGTTTTTCAACCTATAGCAAGAAGGAAAATGTATTTCTACTCCAAGGGAATGAATTTGCAAGCAAAAATAAATGAGAATAAATTTTGTTATTGCAGTAGTAACTTTTCTCTTTTTTTCAATGAGTATTAATCAACCAGTGACCTGGTTTTTTGAGACAACATCCATCAGCAATGCCCGAAGGTTTTCATTGTTGAATTTTCTGAATTTTTTTTTTAGATTTTCTTGTCCCAACTCAAATATATTTTCATAAATCCAGGAGGTAGCATTTTATTCAACCTAAACCAAGCCATTGTGAATGACTTGTTCTTGACTACATGAATATTTATTACTCTTAGAAAATTTTAGAGAAAGGTTGACAGAAATACCCTTCAGCTATAAGAACAAGTTGATTTGCTTCATGAAAAAGAGATGGATGTTGTTCTTCAAGAATTTGGTAAGTGAGAGTTTCTTTGGAAAATAGTTTCTTATACAGCTTAAGCTGATGGCCATTAATAAGTAGTTGGAACCAAATAGAGTCAATGGTCATAAGCTTTACATGTCTATTGTCAAAAATTTGTTCGATCTCATAAGGCCCAAGCCATCTGGACTATAGCTTTCCTTTATGATCCTTGTATTTAGAGTCAAAAAGGAGTGTCCAATCACCAGGTTGGAAATTCTTAGTCTTGACATTTCTGTCATGCTGACCCACACATTGTCTTTGCACTATTTCAGTGTGATGAAGTGATTTATTTCTTAGTTTATCAAATACATTCAGTGGCATGATCCTATTTTTTTGAGATTGGGAAAGATCCAAGCCTAAATAAACTGTTGTTATTAATTTTTTATGTTCAAACTCAATGGGAATAACAAGATTTTTACCATAAACTAGTTCATATGGAGTGAAACTAGTTGTGGTTTTCCATATGATTCTATAAGCCCAAACTGCTTCTAGAAAATGAGTTGACCAATATTTTTTATGTAGGCTAGCAGTCTTAGTGAGGATATTTTTCAATTCTCTATTTGTCACTTTCACTTGACCATTTGAATGAGGATGGTAAGGGGTAGACTTTTTGTGTCTGATTTCATATTCTTATACCAAGACAATTGTGAGGTTTGATGTGAACTGTGAGCCTTGGTCTGTGACTATTTCTCTTGGTACTCCATAGTGGGTGAAGATTTCTTCATACAAGAACTCAACTAGTTTCTCATCTCAGGCATGAGTTAAGGATTTGACCGTTGCCCATTTTATGACATAATCAGTGCACACTAGTATGTATTCCTTGTTGTTAGATTTAGGATCAATGAGACCTACAAAATCCACTCCCTATTTGTCAAAGGATTCTAGAACCAGTTGTGATTATAATGGCATTTCATCAAAGTGAGTGAGTTTTCCCATACATTGGCATTGATCACATCTGTGAGTATACATCATGGCATCCTTATGAAAAGAAGGCCAATAATATCCAGTAGTGAGTACTTTCATTATAGTCCATTTGGTAGTAAAATGACCCCCACAGGGTTCATCATGACAGGCTCTGAGAATGTCATAAGCTTCAACTTCTCAGATATATATTCTCATCGCTGAATCTGGTCTAATGATAAAGAGATATCTTGCAATTCAAGAATAATGTCTGTTCTTTTGGATTAGATATTGTTTGTCCCTAGGTGAGAAATGTTGTGTTAGTGATCTTGTAGCAAGATAGTTAACAATATCTACAAATCAAAGAGATTAAATTATTACTACAAATAAATATTCATTAGGAAAAGAATAATAAATAATAGCATTGTGCTCATTATTTTGCAATTGAGATAGAAAATCTACTACTACATTATCTTTACCTAGTTTTTCCACAATGGTAATATCAAACTCTTGCAGTAAAAGCAACTAATGAATAATTATGCCTATTATAGTAGGTTTGTTCATTAAATACTTGATTATTGCATGATCTATGTGGATAAATACTTGTTAATCTGTAATGTGGTGTCTAAATTTGTTGATATCATAGATGATAGTAAGAAATCCCTTCTATGTTACAGTGTAATTGAGTTCAGCCCCTTGAATATTCTTGTTGATAAAATAGATTGCATAACTCAAGGATTCATCTTTTTTTCCAAGGATGGCTCCTAAAGTGGTGTGAGATTTATTTTTGTGGTGTGAAAAGACTTCTTCCAATTAGGTCCTCTCATAACAGGAGTTGTTATGAGGTCTTTAAGTTGTTGAAAGGTAGTTTGAAAATTAGTATTCTATGTAAATTCAGCATCCTTAGTAAGCAATCCAAACAATGGGGTGGTAATTTTACTAAAATCTTTAATGAATCATCTATAATAACTAGCATGTCCTAAAAAAAATTTAACATCTTTCAGCTTCTTTGGTGTGGGTATATCTTTAATGATATTTATCTTTGTTGAGTCAAATTAAATTCCAACAAGGGATATGTAATGCCCCAACACAATCCCTTCAGTCATAAGCATGTAACACTTTTCATTTCTCAAAGATAAATGGTGGTCCTTGATACATTGAATAACTTTCTCCAAATTGATGAGCATTTCTTCAAATGTCTGCCCATAGACAGTGAAATCAACAATGTATATTTCAACACAGTTATGGGAGAGATCATAAAATATGATGAAAATAGCTCTTTAAAAAGTAGATAGGGCATTTCAAAAATCAAATAGAAAGACAATATAGGCATATGATCCCCAAGGGAAAGTAAAAGTGGTTTTCTCTTGGTCTTGTGGAGTAATTTGTATCTGATTATAACCACTATATCCATCTAGGAAGGAAAATACTTTTTCCTTGCTAATCTATGCAACACTTGATCAATAAATGGAAGGGGAAAGTGATCCTTCCTGGTAGCAGCATTCAATTATTGATAATCAATGCAAATATGCCATTTGCCCCCTTTCTTAGGGATAATGAACAGGGGAGAGACCCACTGACTATCAAAAATAGGATAAAAAAACTTACATCCAAGAGTTTTACAACTCAATTTTGATAATATCTTTAACTATAGGATTCATTTGTCATTGGGGTTGGTGCATAGGCTTGCATTCTTCTTTAATGTAAATATGATGTATGCATAGATCTAGGAGTATTCCTCTCATGTCATGGTAATCCCAAGAAAATATTATTGTGTGCTTTCTCAGCAATATAAGTAACTAAATTTCTTGCTGGGGTGTTAAGGAGGTGCTAATGTTAAGAGGTTTGTTTGGTAGAATGTCTACTTGCTTTGTTAAGGAAAGCATGGTTTCTGTGTTGGTGATTAAAGGAGAATAGTTGAATTCATAGGGAATCAATTGATGGAATGTCCAAATGTCTCTTGCAGTTTTAGCAAGATCATTCTCAAAAAAGATATTTTGAAGAGGGCATGGTGTACATTCTAATAGGCTAGTGGCTACAAGATCCTGTCGATAGGTGTTTTGTCGGATACCAATAAGGATAATTTCTTATTTTTATGCCTATAGAACTAGACTCTAGTCAATTATGCAAAGATTCTATAAAGAGACAACTTCTTCAAACTCATCAATCCAAGGGGTTGTGCCATCATTCTAGGAAGGTTGAGCTGGTGGATAAAGAACCAATTTTTTAGTGTCATAATGTCATGCTTCATGTCCTAGATCAGGTTGCTAACTTCACCTTTAGATAGTCCTAATATAGATGTTATAGGAAGGGTTCTACCCTTATTTTTATTCATGGTTGAGCTGGAGTAGTTTATACATAGAATTGTTAGTTCATCAAATGGCAACGTAGAAATATCACAACCAGACATTAGATCTAGTGCCTCCAGACAATCACCTATAATTCTTTTTAAGAATATCAGCTCAACTGATTCCTTGTCCATTGTAGTCTGCTTAGATTTTTGCAAGTTGAACAAAAATATTTCTATATATTCTTCTAATGACTCATCATCGACTTGTGTCATTCAAACTATGTCATCTCTCCTATAGTTTTTGCCCCTACGATAGTCCTAGTCTTTTATCATGGACTTCTCCTTCATTTCTTCCCAAGTAGAAATGGCATTCTTTCCAAGTTCCATGAACCATCTAAGTATTTTATTTTTTACTGTTGCTAGAAATAATTTGAGTTTTTGAGCATCTTGATTATAATCATAGTTGCGGTATAAGATGTCAAACTCAAAAAGGAATGTGTCTAGATCCTCAGATATTTTTCCCCTGAAAGTAGGGAGGGTAGAGTGAGAAATATTTTTCATGGGTGCATTTCCATCAGGATTAAAGATATAAAATTCAAAAGTAGCATACTCATTGGTAGTGTTTTCTTCTTGGTGATCCCCCATGAATACTCTTTGTGTTGGTAGACAGGAGGTTATCACTACCCACCGCTCAAAATTCCTATCAATTTTTTGATTTCTTAGGATGTAGAAGATGGAGAATTTTTCTTTATTCTTAGGAATATATGGCTTCATATACAATGGAGATGGTGTGGAGGTTTCAAAAGATTCATCTAATGTCTCAGCAAAGAGTCTCTTTAAATTGAAAGATTTTATTGGCTTGGTGTTTCTTTTAAGGGCAAGAATAGCTTTAAATGCCTCCTTAACAAGAAATTTAGACAACGGAGGGAGGTGAAATTTAGATTCTTAAGTATGAGGTGATAAGGTGGGAATTCTAAAAGTTGGTACATCTGGGTCTCTTCCAGGGGTATGAACCTCTTCAAGGTCTTCAGCTTGTACTACCAATCTAGCTAAAAATTCCTTCTCTACTTCTATTGACAACTATGAGTGATCTTCAGGAATCATTTCATGTTCCTCAGTTGCTGTAGGATGAATTTCAAATATTGTATCAATGTTTGATGATTCAAGAAAAAATCTTCCTATATAGTCCCCTTCACTTTGCATATGTCAACCACTTTTTTTTAACTTTTTGTCGACCCTGCCTATATAGGGTTAGTAATATGGGGTTTTTAAAATTTTCCACTATCCTACTTGCAAAATGAGAAATTTAAACTATGAAAACAAGAAATATTTAATCTAAATAACATCAAGCTTTAGAAATAAAAAAAATAAATATTTAGAAACAATTGTTATCAAGATTGAAGATTATAAGTCTGTGATACCCTTCTCCGATAATGACGTCAAAAATGACTAGTAATCGATTCACAATCGAATATACTTCTCTTGATCAAAATGAACAAATAAAGTTACCATGGACCTATACCTTTTGTTGACTATTTTTGCCCAACAGGCCAAAAATCGGTCCCCCCTTTTTTTAATGTTGTTCTGAGCCAGTGCTTTTGATTTTGCACGAGTCCTGCAATTTCTACAGACTCTGTAGGTGTGTCTTTCAGCAGAAGAACAAGTCAAAGGGTGCAAGGTTTCACAAAGCTTTTTCAGACTCTTGTTTGAAGAAATTCATAAGGAAAGAGAGCTAAGTTGGTTCAACGACATGATCTTTCAAAAGAGTTAATAGCTTTGAACCATTGAACCATTGAACTGGTTCAACGCCTTGGTTCATCGCTTTGGTTCAACAATTTGGTTCAATGGCTGAGGTTCAATGCCAAAGTTCATCGCTTAGTTCAAAGCCTTGGTTCAATCAGTCAGTTCGTTAGATTGGTTCATTTGCTTTGTTTCATCACTTGGTTCAAAGCCTTGGTTCAATTGGCAAAGTTCATCGCTTGGTTCAAAGCCTAAGTTCAAACAGCACAATTCAGCAGCTTTTGGTTTAATCGAAGGGTTCAACAGTTGGTTCAACAAGCTCAATTCAAAGCCTCGATTCAATAAATGGTTGAACTATTGAACCGGTTCAATGGATTAGTTCAACAGCTAGTTCAAAGGAGCGATTCAACAGGAAAAGTTTAAAGGCTTGTTTTAAAGCGGCACAATTCAAACGAATGGCACGCAGTGTTGAACCATTGAACCTGTTGACACAAGAGATCGCACCCAGGGCAAGGAGGTCAAACTCCCTGCCTTCTCCTCGCAACATGGAAACTCCTCTCTTGCCTATGGGATGGCAAAGCAGAAGAGGAGTGTCTCTAGTTAAGGGCTAGCTCCCTTTGATGTATCATGTTTGTTTCAGGCAGTGCAAAATACGAATATATATATATATATATATATATATATATATATATATATATATATATATAGCTATTAAAAAAAGGGGGGGGATGAAAAGGGAGAAGAAATTCAAGAGAACAAACCTACTCTAAGGAGGTGATACACCAAAACAATATGACCTTCTCACACCCACTCTCAAAAGTAGACAACACACTTATACGCTTTACCCTTGACAGAAGAAACAATCTGCAAACTTGACAAGGAGGTAAAAAATGAAAGATACAAAAAGGGAGATTCACTAAAGGTGTTGTGAGAAGCACTCTGTAGATGATCCCCTCTATTTTGCACTCTAAAGTAGAACTCTTCTCCTATTAGCTACAAATGGTACCTTGTAAATAGCTGGTGTGTTGATGTTGAACCTGTGACAGCATCAAAGACAATGGCTAAACACAGATCAACACTCAGGACATACACAAGATATCTATTCAAGAAGAGGTAAAAAATTGTGTTGATTGATTCAGGTGGAAATTTTAACAAGGCTGTGCCTTGTAAAATTCATAAAAATATCCTTACAAATGACTAAGTTTACAATATATATAGGAAGCAAAGAGGCCCATTTGGCGCTTCTACTCTTACAAGTGGCATACGTGTCCCTTTCAAAAGAAAACAAGTCGCTCAAAAATATTAATGAGCTGTTCATTTGCCTGCTCGAGACTTGCACTTTTTGCTTAGGTAACTTACACGGCTTGCCTTTCAATTAATGCAAATGGAGAAATCGGTTGTTGATGCTGGCCGCTATCATGCCAAATGATCGATTTGCTAGCATATCTCACCTGCCGAAGTCGCTTCTTCAATCTGCTCCATTTGGACTTAACTACTCACTCATTCTTTACTTATCACTTTGTCTAATTGTTCTTTACGCCATCAAGCAGTAAATGCCTTCTGTTTATGCCACTTGGATCACTCAACTGCTCCCTACCCTACCATCTTTGCTTGCAACTTGGAATTTGTCCTTTTTGGCCGCTTGGCGCCTCTGGGCGAACTCCTTGGCAGGTCGCTTGATCTTAAGCTCTTTTCCTGGCTAGTGCTTCTCATTTGAAAATAAACAGTTATTATATTCTGTTAAAATTGATGCTTTTGCGGCCGTCATGCTTTTAAACATTAATGAACATTTCATTCTATTAAATTTGACGGCCGCTGCGACGTCATTGGGCCCGTGTGGCATCATATCGGATCCCTTGTTGGCCTTTGCATTTATAGCGGCCTGAATCCTTTGAAATATTTGAAGTGTCTGCCCACCCTCCAAAGGGCACTTTGACTTTGACTGTGCCTTCGGGCAAGGGTAGCCCCTTGAACCAAACCGTTGAACTTAGCATTGAACTTTTTGTTAAACCTAGACCGTCCTTGAACCAAGCAATGAACTGAGATGAACCAGGCTGAACCAATGAACCAGGCTTAAACTAAGCATGAACTTGAAGATGAACTCGCAACCCAAAAGTGACTGGCTTCGAAAAGCCAGAGAAGAAGTTGACCACAATTTTGCTAGGGGGCAAAAATTGGTCAACAGATTGGTGACTCACATGGGAAGCATGCCTGCTATGCTTAAATTCAGCTGCCTTGAAAATCCATTGGGCATGGAGTCAGTAGTAAACTTTGAGAACTAGCGATAGCTCTGCTATAATCTAGAACCAAGATGCACAGACCCACCTCCGAGGAAAAGAAAACACACGCAAGACTAAGAAAACTACAACTTGTGTAATAGCACTTAGGGAAAATAGGAAAAGAAAACAAAAGGAGAATATGTACAAGCAAACCCAAAAATCAGTGGTAGCTCTTCAGATGTATCCCACTAACTAGGATATACAGTTCCTCACCGTCCAACCTGAAAAGTTGGAATGCATTATGCTGCTTACACTGGGTGATCATGTAAGGACCGCTCCACAAGGCATCAAATTTTGCATGTTTTTTGGGCTTTGCTTGATCTTCGTCCCACTTTAAGACAATGTCTCCTTCAACAAAATCTTTTAGCAAAGATTTCTTGTCGAAGTGCCTTTTTACTTGCTATTGGTGACTTGTCAAAGAAGCCATAGCTTGATCCCTTACCTCTTGGAGCTCCATTAGCTCACACAAACTGACCTCCATGCTGGTTCCTTCTTCTAGTTGCAGTTGGTGGGAGAGATCCAATGCTGGCAATTCAAGCGAGATGGGAAGCCTGGCTTCCCTTCCATACACGAGCGTCTATGGAAAATTTCCGATTGCTCTCTTTGGAGTAATTCGGTCGGCCCATAGCGTTGTCTTTAGCTTGGCATGCCAAGTCCTCTGATTTTCTTCCATAGTCCTCTTTATAATTCTAATTAGATTTTTGTTGGTGGACTCAGCCAACCCATTCCCCTACGGATAATAGTTTGATGAAGTGCTGAGGTATATGCCATACTTCAGCGCCCATTCACTAGTTCTAATTCCCAGAAAAGCCAAGGCGTTATCTAAGATTATGGTGGCTGGGACCCCAAATCTTGTTACCAGGTCTTCGTAAAAATCCAAGACTGTGCTCTCATTCACCTCCTTCAAAGCAACGGCCTCCACCCACCTGGTGAAATAATCCATGGCAATCAGTACCCACTTGTGCCCAGCACTGGAGGGAGGATTGATCATCCCTATGAAATCTAGGCCCCATTGCATGAATGGTTGTTCAACTTGAATGGGCTATAGAGGCATGGCAGCCAATCGATGTTTTTCATCAAAAGTGCACACTTTTGGCACTTCCTTACCTAGGCATGGGTGTCTTTGAAAAGAGTAGGCCAGAAATAGCCAGCTCTCATTATCTTTGTTGTTGTAGCTCTAGGGGCAAAGTGCCCACCTGCTGGCCCATCATGGAACTCGGCCAATACCCTATCATCCTGGCTTGGGTCAATGCACCTTAGGAGGACCCTAGAGAAATCCCTCCTAAACAATACTTCACCAACCAGAACATAAAGAAGAGAATGGAGTTTAAAATACCTTCTTCCAGTCTTATCAAGACCCTGTGGACATTCACCCATGAGAAGGAAACGCTTCATGTCCAGCATCCAATCCTTTATGACAATTGGTTCTTCTATTGTGGCTGCATCATGGATTAACAAGTTGTCTCTTCTTTCTTGTTTTAAGTCTGCAGCCAACTGTTTGCACAGGCCTCTTCACCTCACCAGCTTGGTGATCTTGATGTCTATGTCATATTCCATCACTTTGGTAATCCACCCTGCCCTCTTTTCATTTAAATCTTGATTGGTCAAGAATTCCTTGACACCCAGATGTGGGACCATAAGGTGGATCCTATTGTTAGACAACATATGCCTAAATTTCTTCAGGCTATGCACCACTGCCAGGACTTGCTTTTCTACATACGTATACCTGACTTCAAAGTCCTCTAACCCTTGGCTAAAGAAAGCAAGTGGTTGTTCAAGGTCGTCACTGTTAGCTTGGGTAAGTATGGTAGATATCACTTCCTCATTGCTGAAGGTATAGAGGTTGAAGTCTTTGCTGAAGTCTGGGCCGATTAAAGTGGGAGCTCGGGTTATGGCCTACTTGATGGCCTCAAAGCTAAGTTTCCTCTCAGCTATCCATTTGAAATCCTCACCTTTCTTCAGCATAGAGGTGAGTGGCTTGACTATCTCTGCAAAATTCAAAATGAATCTTCGAATAAAATTAATTCTGCCAAAAAAGCTCTGCAAACTCTTCTTGTGCTTTAGTAGGGACATCTCTAGTATAGAGCGAACTCTCTCGGGGTCAATAGACAAACCCTCCTTGGACACAATGTGGCCAAGGAGTTTCCCCTCATGAACAACAAACACACACTTCTTTGGATTAAGAGAGATGCCAAATTCCCTCCACCTTTCAAAAATCTGCCTGAGGTGTCCCATGTGCTGGCTCACTTTCTTGGAGAATACTATTACATTGTTGAGGTATACCAGCACATTGTTGTTTATCAAGCCACCAAAAGCCATGTCCATGGCCTGCTGAAAGGTGTCACCAGCATTGGATAGCCTGAATGGCATCTTCTTGTAGGCAAACGTCCCCCATTTTGTGGTGAAGGCTATTTTGTGTTGGTCATAGCCTTGCACTAGAATCTGATTATACCCTGAATAACCATCCAGGAGGGAGAACCGAGCACTACCAGTTACCTTCTAGAGGATCTGCTCCATGTTTGGAAGGGGGTAATGATCCTTTAGAGAGACTCTATTAAGGTCTCTGAATTCGACACATAGCCTGATCTCCCCATTTTTCTTTCTAATAGGAACAAGGTTGGCCAGCCATGAGGAATGTTTGATTGGAAATATAATTCTGGACTCAATCAATTTGGCCAATTCCCTTTGCATGAGGGGCTCAATTGTAGGATTGACAGGCCTTTGCTTTTGAGTGACTGGCCTGGCGCCTTCTTCTAATTCAATGGTGTGCTGGGCAAGCCTTGGGTCGAAGCCCTTCAAATCACTATAATCCCAAGCAAAGATGTCAGCGAATTCTTGACACAGTAGAATGAAAGCTCACCTCTCTTGAAATGTGCAGACTTTACCAAGCGCCAGCAGCTTCCCTTTGAAAATTTCAACCTTTTCATAATTTTCCTCTTTGGTAGTGATGCAGGCCTTGTCATTTCTTAACTGGTCATCACTATTGAAAATGCTTTCAAGCATGACCAGACCCTTGGGGAGTTTATTGTTCTTCAACTGAACAATCTAATTGTCATATTGTTGCTGCAGTTTTGCCTGATTGTGTGTTGCGAACTCAGCTTCTTCTTGTAAGAAGAAAGCTATCTGCTGGTCACTTTTGAAGACTTGCCAATTTGCAACGTTGTCTGGGATTGAAGGCTGAACTACCACCTTCAAGTGGCATGAACCACAATCTTAGCTTATTTCTTTTGAAACATCAAATTGGGCACTGATTGCTGCCAGCTTGTTAACCTATTTGTTGCACTCCCTGAGAATAGAGGCAATGTTAAAAGCAAGAAAATCCTCCACCAAGTCCCAAACCCTATGTTTGTACGACTTCAGCAAGGAGTTCCTGGTCAGATTCAGGCCTCTCACTTGATTTACAATTAGTTCACTGTCTCCCAAGACTTGCAACTCTCTAATCCCTCTCTTTCTTGCCCATTCAAGCCCATGGATCAAAGACTCATATTCTGCAACATTGCTGGTGCAAGAGAACTAGAAACAGAAAGCTAAAAAGTACCTTTCCTTGGAAGGGGAAACCAGCATTGCTCCACCACCAGTGCCTATTCTACTTCTGGAGCCATCAAAATACAGCTGCCACAGGCCAAGGTCTTCTTCACTTTCCTTCATTAAATTTGGCATGAAGGAGCCCACTTCGTGCATATAATAGACTCTAAGGTCTACCTCCTCAATGAATTTGTATGCATCATGTTCAAAGTTATCATTTCCCCACTCATCCAAGAGTAAGTCTGCGACTCCTTCAAGAGCAGAGGATGAAGATTGGTCTATCTGAGGCTCTTCTGGGTCAATGATGGTGTAACTGACATTGGCTGCCTTTGGCGAATATGGTTTTAGGTGGTCCTTGTAGAGCGGCTCAGACTCAATTTTCACTTTGGTCCCATACTTGGTTCTGAAAACCAGATATGACCAATTCGTTGCTAGATAACCACCTATCTTTGACGTGAAGTCTCTGGACAAGCAAATTGTGAAATATGGAGGAACATCCGCTACCAATATATCACAGGGAATTGAGAAGGTTGGGCAAGCATGCAATGTTAGGTCTAAACCCTTAACAATCCCAACCATTTTTGTAGGTGTCCCATCTAGCTGTAGGACTCCTTTGTTCATTTCTTGATACTTCAATCCCATCTTATCAACAATGCACTTGGGCATCACTGAGGTACTGGCCCCGCTGTCAATTATGCAGTTGTGCACCAAGAAGTCCCCAATGACCAAGGATACGTAGAAAGGAGGAATTTTCTCTTCCTTCTTCACCTATCCTGAAGTGGAAGGCTGTCCATTTGTCACCAAGACATTATCAGTGCTGGCTGGGACAGCCTGACAATCCAGCTCATTCAATTCCTTTTTTAACACATCATTCTAGCCTGGAAGAGATAATGCATCCCATAAAGAGATATTCATATTCAGCTTCTTCATCTAATCCACTACATTGATTTGAGGACTGCCACACCTTAAGCTTTCTTTGGGGTTGATTCCAAGCTGAATTGCAGGCTGAGGGGCTGAAGGTATAGATGGCTGCCTAAAATTTGGGGCCTTTGCATTGGAGTGTGATGGAGGAGGTGTTGCTGATGCCTGAGTGGTAGCCTGGGCTTCTCCCATTGCTCTCCTCTTAAATCTTGTATTGGTTGCAACACAATTAGCTTGATTGCCTGCAGTGCCCCCATGGTTGATTGCACAAAACTCACCCTCTAGGTGATTCATAAGAGCAGAATCTGGCTGGGCCTGATTGCCACTCGTGCTAGGTTGAGCTGGAGCCTAAAAAAACTAGGAAAGAGTAGCAACCTGATCTTCTATATTCTAAAGATAATTCATCATCTCATTTGTGTGAACAACCTGTTCTTGACCATATCCCATGGTCCAACAGCTAGGCTGCTCTTGTACAAGATTATTCTGAACAGGCACTATGGCCTTAAATGATGAGGAAGGACTAATGTTGTAATTTTGAAAAGGCCTACTTGTAGTGAGCTGCCCCTGACCTTGATTATAATTTTGAAAGGGGGGTCTAGGGGCTTGACCATAGTTCTGGTACCCTTGATTTGGTTTGTTGTTTTGAGCTTGCTGCCTTTTAATGGCAACGAGTTTGTTGGTCACTACCTGCAACATATTCTTAACCTCATGGAATTCACTTGATGGGATAACAGCTAGTTTTTCGATCACAGGCAGAGGAGCCAATGTGGGAGTAGGGGCATGAATTGGAGGTGGCACTTCTGGGAAAATTGGCATGTGGGGTCTAGGGGTTATTTTCCCAGCCTATATTAAATAGTTCTCTGCTGTTATGGCTATGTCATAAGCATCAAGCAGTATATGCCCTCCCATAGATTGTATCATGACTGCAACGTCGTTGTTTAATGCTTTCAAGTAGTATAAAAAAGCATAGCTGGGAGTCAGCCTTATCAGGATGGGAATTCTCTGTCAGGTCTTCTAAAACTGTGTGTTAAAGTCCTGCATATATTTGTGCAGAGCCCTCTGAATGGTCGTTAGCTGCTTAGCAAGCGAGAGGTCGTCACTTTTTTCCCCAAAACGGTCTGTTAGCTGAATACCGAGTTCATTCTAGGAATGGATTGAATTCACAAGCAAGGTCTCATACCAATCAAGAGCCTTTCCCTTAAGAGACAAAACCAGCAATCTGACTGTGACATTTTCCTCCGTGATATTATGAATATTGGCGAGATTAGAAACGTTCCTGATGTGCTCAATGACTGTAATGGGTCCCAATCCATCGAAAGAAGGTACATTTTTTAGAGCTGCCCCTGGAATTGGGTCATACTGTGGGAGGTTCAAGGGGTTCTCACCATGAAAGGCTGCAAATGGCAAAGCCATAGCTGGGATGGGGTGTAACTGAGGCTCTGCTATAACTGTGTCTCTTATAACAGGTCTAAGAGGATGACTTGTTGGATAAGGATGAGTCTTCCTAAACCTTAATCTTTTAGCAAAATTTAGAGGTAGTTCAATGAATTCAAAGGAATCCTTTTTGAAGCAGACCTAGTGGTGACTTTAGGCATAGAAATTTAAGACACTGGTCTTAATATGGAAAATGAAGCTCTTACCATTGGAGTCGCCAGATGCTGGGAAATATTGAAATGGATGCGACAGGACCAACATCAATCCTGAAATCTTACTGCATTATAAAATGGGGTCCCACTGGGCGTGCCAAAACTGTTGATGTAAGAGATTACACCTGGGGCAAGGAGGTCGAACTCCCTACCTTCTCCTCGCAACATGGAACTCCTCTCTCGCCTGTGGGATGGCGAAGTAGGAGAGGAGAGTCTCTAGTTAAGGGCTAGCTCCCTTTGATGTATCATGTTTGTTTTAGGCAGTGCAAAATACGGATATAAATATATAAAACGAGGGGGGGATGAAAAGGGAGAAGAAATGCAAGAGAACAAACCTACTCTAAGGAGGTGATACACCAAAACAATATGACCTTCTCACACCCACTCTCAAAAGCAGACAACACACATACGCTTTACCCTTGACAGAAGAAATAATCTGCAAACTTGACAGGGAGGTAAAAAATGAAAGATACAAAAAGGGAGGTTCACTAAAGGTGTTGTGAGAAGCACTCTGTAGATGATCCCCTCTATTTTGCACTCCAAAGTAGAACTCTTCTCCTATTAGTTGCAGATGGTACCTTGTAGATAGCTAGTGTGTTGATGTTAAACCTATCACAGTATCAAAGACAATGACTAAACACAGATCAACACTCAGGACATACACAGGATATCTATTCAAGAAGAGGTAAAAAACTGTGTTGATTGATTCAGGTGGAAATTTTAACAGGGTTGCACCTTGTAAAATTTGTGAAAATATCCTTACAAATGACTAAGTTTGTAATATATATAGGAAGCAAAGAGGCCCATTTGGTGCTCCTGCTCTTACAAGTGGCATACGTGTCCCTTTCAAAAGAAAACAAGTCGCTCAAAAATATTAATGAGATGTTCATTTGCCTGCTCGAGACCTTCACTTTTTGCTTAGGTAACTTACACGACTTGCCTTTCAATTAATGCAAATGGAGAAATCGGTTGTTGATGCTGGCCGCTATCATCCCAAATGATCGATTTGCTGGCATATCTCACCTGCCAAAGTCGCTTCTTCAATCTGCGCCATTTGGACTTAACTGCTCACTCATTCTTTACTTATCACTCTGTCCAATTGTTCTTTACGCCATCAGGAAGTAAATGCCTTCTGTTTATGCCACTTGGATCACTCAACTGCTCCCTGCCCTGTCATATTTGCTTGTCACTTGGAATTTGTCCCCTTTTGGCCGCTTGGCCCCTCTGGGTGAACTCCTTGGCGTGTCGCTTGATCCTAAGCTCTTTTCTCGGCTAGCGCTTCTCATTTGAAAACAAATGGTTATTCTATTTCGTTAAAATTGACACTTATGTGGCCGTCATGCTTTTAAACATTAACAGACATTTCATTCTATTAAATTTGACGGCCATTGCGACGTCATCGGGCCCATGTGGCATCATATTAGATCCCTTGTCGGCCTTTGCATTTGTAGCGGCCCGAATCCTTTGAAATATTTGAAGTGTCCACCTGCCCTCTAAAGAGCACTTTGACTTTGACTGTGCCTTCGGCCAAGGGCAGCCCCTTGAACCAAACCATTGAACTTAGCATTGAACTTTCCGTTGAACCCGAACCGTCCTTGAACCAAGTGATGAACTGAGATGAACCAGGCTGAACCAATGAACTAGGCTTGAACTGAGCATGAACTTGAAGATGAACTCGCAACCCGAAAGTGACTGGCTTCGAAAAGCCAGAGAAGAAGTTGACCAAAATTTTTCTAGGGGGCAAAAATTGGTCAACAGAACCATTTTGGGTTCAAGCGGTTGGTTCAAGTGGCAGGTTCAAAGACTTGGTTCAACAAAGGAGTGGTGCGCAGTGTTGAACCGTTGAACCATTTTTAGTTCAATCGGTCGGTTCAATGGCTTAGTTCAATCGGGTAGTTCAAAGGAGCATCCCAAAAAGTGAAGGACAAGTGCCCTTGCCGAGGGCAGTTTCAAGTTCAAGAGCCCTTGCAGAGGGTAGGGAGCACTTCAAAGAGGCCACAAAGAAGCGGCTAAGATCTTTCAAAAAAAATTTAAGGCAAAGTCATGAATTCTTTTAGACTTTTGTCTAAAGGATTTCCTTCAGAAAAAAAGTTTGAAGGAATTCGGGGAAGCTGCAGCCAAAGAACCCAAAGGAATAGCAAGCAACCGAGACAATTCTCGCAGACTTTTTGTCTGTGGGAAAATTGTCTGAGGGAAAAAACCCACAAAAAAAAGCCCACTGAAAAGGCTCGAAGGAATTTGCCAAGGATGGTGACATCCTGGAAGCCATCAACTTTAAGAAGATAGACTAGCCATTGGTTTTCAAATTGTGACGGGCCCGCGAACATCAATTTTACACCAAGAAAGCCAGAGCGTGGCAGGCACCAAGTGGCAACCGTGGAAGGCTTTGACATGCTTTTTTAGGAGTAGTGAAATGTGCTACATGTCCCCTACAAGGCTTGATAGAAGCCAACAAGTGTCAGCGTCCGCGATCTCTCTCTTTTGTCCCACAAGAACTATGGTGTGCCCCAAATGAATTGCTAAAGAAAGTGGAAGCTAACACATGTCCTCTTTCGTAGGACCTTCAAAGGGTGCCTAAAGCTTCCATGAGTCAAGTGGATGTTGCCATGTGTCCTACCCATTTTACAGTAGAATGCACCATGTGTCACTCACTAGAATCAGTGGAAAATGGCCAAGGCAAGCAGTGAGAGTCCAAGGAACGCAGCGAGCCACCAAAAGATAGCCCTCGAGGGCTGAAGGAGCTAGGAAGAGACAAGGCAACGAGGAAGATGAAGTGCAGGAAAAGACAAAGCAGTCCAAGTGGCGAGGAGAGGCGAGTTATTGCTAGATGGTCATCAAACAACACAAATAGTGAGTGGCACGGCCTGCTTTATCCATTTGGCATTTACGAGGGGACAAACTGCAATTTGTTTACAGGAAGAGAGCAGTCTGTTTTCAAAAAAGAGGCACAACCATGTTTTTCACATTAATGTGGAATGCCTAAGTCAAAGCAGGAACCGACAATCAATCGGCTCCCTCTTCCCAAGGCTCAAAGCACACATGGGCTAGCTTACAAAAAGAGCGCCAAAGTCTTTCCCAAAAATCACCAAGTTCTCTTCCTCTCTTTATATATTGTAAAGCTTCTCATTTGAGAAAGGATCCATTCTCTCAGCCTTAAGGCAAAACTCTGCCCAAAAATCTCTTAAGGCTTGTAACGTAGAGCTTTGCCAGATTTTACCTTGAATCAGGACTTAGCATTTTTACCTCTATCTGGACTTACACTTTAAAGTATATGTTTATGTTCTTATTTTGTGTTAAGTCATTGTCTTTCATGCTTTTCATAGATCGATTACAGCATGTCCAATGCATTGTGAAGTATCTTTTCTACAGGTTTGCCAGAAGTGTCTACAGCAAGAATATAGGCGCATGTGAATAGGTCATCAAAGTGTGTCTCAGAACACCTTTGTTAGTTCCTTCCTCCCTGTATCTCTACGAACCTATGACTCACTGAAATAGAAGAGTTTCCCACATCAAATGAAGTGTATGGGCGTTTCTTCTTGGTGAAAAGTGTATGTTCAGGCTGGGTGGGTCAACTTTTTTGCTGTATCACCTTTTCATTTTTAGGCTTAGGTTCTATTTTTAGCATCTCTTTCTCCCTTTTCACCCCCCTTTTTTACATTTATTTGTTAGCAGTAGGAGAAACCAGGGCCTAAAAGATACATCAGAGGGAGCTAGCCCTTATCTAGAGACTCTCCCCTCCAACTTCACCAGTCTCACAGGCGAGAGGGGACTTTTCATTGTTGTGTGTGGAAGGGCGGGAGCTAGGCGTCCTGCCCTGGGTGCAATCCACTGCGTCAACACCTTCTACTTCATTTAATTGTCAATTTGAAGATGTAGGCTTGATAGGATGACATCACTGTATGTGCACACTCAATCTTCTGATTTGATCTTCTCCTAATTGTTATCTAAGATGTTGAAGTCATGCAATAAATGAAATGCTAAAAACTAACATAAACAGAATACTTGAAATAAATGCTTATATGTTGGAAGCTTCCTTAAATAAATATAATCAAGAATGTAAATCACACAATTCAAAAATAAAACACACAATGCATAAAGAAATCAAATAACATGCTTAGCTATTAAAATGGGTTGGTTTGTTGTTGTAGACTTCTAAAGAGGGAACTTCCTCCTTTCAACTCCAACTTTAATCCTTCCTCTGACAATACTAGATTAAACTCAAAAATACTTGTTCCTATTAATAAAAAAATATAGCAATGAATTGCTATAAGAAATTACAATAACAATTGCTTGACAAAATATACTTCTGATAATCTCTAATCAACATCTACTATATCTCAACTCTGTTGCTACACACACACACACACACACCTTAGAGGAGATTATTTTATACAAAACAATATATATTCTAATCTAAGAAATATTCAATTTAAGATAACCAAAATTGGCTCCTTTTGTTAAAGACGTCTTTTATGTGAATTGTTGTAGGACAAACAAGGCTATTTCATTCTTCAATCACTTCCTTATAGGCTCCATGGAGGTTATAGTTGTTTTTATGAGTTGGTTGAAAGAGAAACCAAAATTTGTTCCTTCATGGCTATGATCACACATTGGCTACAGGGTAGTTTGTGTAATGCAATTTTGTTGTTGCATGATGTTCCATGCTATATACCTTTTTATCCAAAATATCCTTAAAATAAATTATAGAAAAATCTTCCTAAAGCAATAGATAACTATCATATATTTAATTTCAATACATAATTCTAACTATTAAAAGAGTATAGAAACATAATGTTATTTGTAAGATTATGGCTATATGCAGAAGGAAACTTATGGGAAAGTGTTCAAAAGCATGGTTAACAAGCAAGATGAGTACAATAAATAGGGACAAGAACAAGACATTTTTGGGGCTCATCAACACTCCTGAGTACGTACATGGTTACATAGTAAATTATTTTCATAGTTGAAGTCAATCATTTGGATCGTAAGTTTTAAATATATAATACAATAATAACTATTGAATTATCTATAACATTACATTGTTTTTGAGAATGTACATCCCTCAATCTTAGATATTAGACTTTTCATTACATTTGAGAAGTTATAGATGCCCATCTATTATAAATAATTTTGAATTATCATTTTAAACTTGTATGTTTCATATTGGTAGAAATTGTTAATCCATTGCAAACAATGTTGAATGTAGATGACGAATTAAATTAAGACTCAACTTTAGTTCAAGGGGAGATAAGTAGATAATTAGAGGACACATCTAACTAACAAGATGAGCATCAACATAAAATATAATTGGTTGTGATAAACACATCAATTGCATCGAATCAAACACTGAAAATTATTACACTTGACTCGAAAATATGTATTAATTATTACTTTAATTAATAATCAATTATTGAAATCTCCATGACTAAGTCCCAATACAATTTGTTTGATTATGTTCGTTAAACATTAATTACTTATAATTTTAAATTCTTGTGTAGATTTGACTGGAGATGATGTACAATCTATGTTAATTCTTAGGAATATAGGTAAAACATTAACTCGCATATTACTATAATAACATTCAAAAATAAATTAAATGTAAAAATAAATCTCAAAATTATTATTGTATGTAATGCCTAAATAAAAATATTTACTTATTCTCCACTTAGAAAGATTGTTAATTTAAAAACATTCTTCAAAAAATAATATAACTATATTCAAAGTCAACAATGAGCAGATATAGCTAAGAGGATGTTTGACCCAATTTTTAATGATTACATCCTCATAGTTTGAATTAACATTTTGGTCTACTTTTATATAGATATCAGCATGCAAAAAAATGCAATGAAACTACTCCAAATGTTAAAGTGGATGTTTATCCTTTATTTGTTGGGGTTTTGAATATTGTGAAGAAAATGCAAAAATATTTATTAAAAATTTGGACATGATTTGGAATGAACGTGAAATTATTTTTAATTCTGAAAGCACTATTACAGTCAACCCACTAAACAAAGGTGTACCTCAATAAATATTTATCATTCTAACAAAAGTTTTTTTTTGAAAAAGAGTTTAGAATTGGAAAATGGATTATGATGACATTTTTTACACAACTAACTTTGGTTGGGGATGCTTATGATGTAAAAAAAATTGAAAGAAGATCTAACTTTATCTATGACAAGTGTTGAAAAAATGAATTTTGCCCTAAATTTTTTTTCTACTATGAGATTCTCGCCAAAAACATTTGTAACTATGAATTTCTCATAAACAACTGAATCTTTAAAGTGCATTCTAAGATTAAGTGTTCAACATAAATTGTCACAATGGTGTCAAGAACTTTATTTTAATAAAATATTAGTAATTGGTCAATTTTTGAAATAAATTTTTTTATTTAAGTTGATTATTTTAGATATTATCATTCCATTTGAAAGGAAGTTCTTGATACTGGGAGTAGGAGTGTTGTTTGAGGTTCTAAGGACCACTAAATTTATATCCCCAACCAAACACCAAAACTTTTCGCATTCATGTTATTAACACTTTAATCATCTATTTAGCCCTGACTTGTTTAAGATTGCAAAATAAAATTGATATTGGGTTACGGTTTAGGTACTTGAACTCAAGAGTAAAACGTTATTTCATTCAACACTTTGAATGGCTACGAAATGTAAAATTTATATTTACGTGGAGGATATCACAGTGCAAAATTAGTGACAATTTATCAGATCAAAGAAATAAAATATTGTGTCAGTATACATTAAAATTTTGAAAAAATATATAAACAAGTACACGCACTTATATGGAACAGGTAACATGTTATTCATAGGCGAGAAAATATTCTTTTTTGTGACAAAAAATAATCCTTTTTTTTTGGAATGCCTCCAAGCTAGCAATTTGATGGCACACTGCATTTCGATAAACAAATATTCACACTTATGCACATGGTTAGATTATATGGATCCACACCCAAATATGTGTTGCTCTTTGGAAACACACAAAAGAATAATTAGCGACTTTGATTGAGTTATCTTGCTACTATGACATAATTTGTATTTGTCATAACAAGTTATGTATACAAACCCAATAATAAAATATTATTTTGAAGTACAAAAGTAATTGGTATAAATTATAAAATTTTACAGACTAAGTTGCATATTCATATGGAAGTTGATTAATTTTATAGTTGATACTTTGAATTATTTATGTATCTATAAACAAGGAAAATGGTTTTTGTACATATAAATAACATTGTCAACCTATTAAGTTGAGTAATTAATCTATAATTAATGAGATAGTATTTCCACTCAATTGTTAGTAACATCTTTTAAAATGGTGACCTTAGTCTAGAATCTAACTCAAACTTTCACTCTTATCTTGATCTATTTTGATAAAATTTAAATCAACATAAACCTAAACAAAGTTCACTATTTTGATAAAATTTAAATCATAGGCTCTGTATATAAAATAAATCATAGAATAGTCATTGGGAATGGTTGTTCACATCACTATTCTCATTTCGTATAATCTTATTAATTGATCATAATATGGCCAGATTGAGAATCTCATCTATGTGCTATGCAATAGTTTCTTATCAAAAAATAAATTAGTGAAATCCTATATATTTTTTTAATTATGTCATGTCACTATGACCCATATCCATTCACAATGTTAGTAGGATTTTTTAATGGAGTTTTTAGCATATTAAAGGCAAAATTGCTAAAACTTATAATCATACCATGACATGAGACATCTATAGATGTCTTTAGCAACATATATTATACTTCACAACATCCCATGGACACAAACATAGTGATTTCATAGGTGTATTATGGTGTTAAGGGGTTGATGTAGCGGTAATTTCCCAAGTATATAATTATCTAGGTGTATGAAAGTACATGTGGTGATATTTGACTAGATCGGGCCTCTCGATGCTTTGACAACTTTGACAAATCTAGTTGTACAGTTACACATGGTGATATCTGATTGGATCAGGCCTCTTAAAACTCTAAAAATTCTTAATGTATAGCTACATTTGGTGATCTCTAATTGGATTAGGTCTCCTAAGGCTCTAATACCTATGACAAGTTGGGTGTACAAGTACACATCGCAAACTCTAATTCGATCGAGCATTTTGGTGCTCTGACTGCTCTAAGACCTATGAATGGAGGGTTGTTTACCTATCATAATTAGCCTATGATGAAGGGCCAACTAGACTTCGGGACCTTCTTGTCTTCTAGATTTTTTGTGAAGAAAAAAGAACTTTTAGAAAGCACAGTGGGACTCCTATCTTTAAAACCAATAGCTCATGAAAGATATTTAAATACAAAAAAATGGATTTTTATCATAACTACAATAAAAAACTTAGAGAGTGTGATACGATAGATGTATAAGATTTTAAAATCAAATGAGTTTCATATTGGTCTCAATAAAAGGGCAAAATTTTAAGTTTTTTGCCTTGCAGGGGTCCCCTTTTTTCTATGAAAATAAACATGTTACTCACAACAAGAATATTGTTAATTAAGAATCCAGTATTTATATTTTGTGTAGAATGGGTACATGTAGATTCTACACAAGTGAAGACTATTGGATCTTTAAATGATAACATTATTATTTAATGCATAGAATGTGCCTATTCTACATAAATTAATAATATTAATAATGAGCAAAGGACAAGTGGCAACACGAGGGAAAAATGAAATCACAAGTTGAAAACCAATAAACGATAGCTTGGAAAAAACCAATAAATGGTAGCTTGGAAAAAATATATACACATAAGTTAAAAATACATAAATGGTGGTTCACAGATAAGAGCAAGCAGGGGTTAATAGTCTTTGGAATGATGTAAATCTTGTCGAGTAAATGGAGCCAGGATGGGAAAGTTGAGGAATGATGTCATAGCATCCAAGGCCAAACACCTAAGTAAAATGGGTAAATTGACCAGCTATAACTCCTTTAGTAAGAAGATTTATGAATCGAATTGAAGTAATGGTAACCACCAAGTGGATCATAAATTAACCATAACACCATATGTGTGAAAAGTCAAAATATAAAGCAATGAATAGAGAGTCATAAAAATTGAGAGGATGGACAAGACAACTAATTCAAATACTACAAATAGTACAAACTTGATGCAACAAGGGGCATCATCTCATAAATTTAGCATGATCACGTCCATGCCTCGTATTGTGAAGAATTATGCATAAAGATTTAATAACTGTAAAAAATATAAATACCAATTGCCAATAATTTTTAAGATTAATGAAATAAATGCAAAAAATATAAATAAAGTTGTCATAGTCTTATTTCTCATTAACAATACACAATATAATAATATTATCACTTAGGAAGCTAGAAAGCCAATATATTCTTATAGACTTGTGTAGAATGACACATGCCCATTTTACATGTCAAGATAAGTATTTCTTTTATATGGTAACATGGTTCTATTGGGGCCTTCCCCCATATAAATACATTAATAACTTAATACATTCAATAGAGAGTTTATTAGAGAAATTTAATGTCCAGGAGGAAGATAGAAGAAGGTATGCAATAAAAGACTTAACAAAAAGATTACATTGATCAGATAGTTTCACTTTTCTTTTCTTTCTTAGATGCAATTACATATTTTTGGTCTAGGAATGCCTTCATATGAGAGTAGAATTCACTTGGTGTGTCCTTACATATGAGAATCTAGGCAATTTCTTGAGAAAATACAAGCATGTTTTACTTCGTGATAAGCTGATTTATTACCAATTACTAGCCAGAGAGAATGGATTAGATTGAAGGTAGACCTAGAGGGTGACCAGTATGCTCAATCATCCACAAATATCCATCAAGAAGGCCAATAGATTTATTTTTCTTTCCTCCTTTCCTTTTAGAGCTTTCAACCATCAAAATGACACATGAAAAGGTTATTAAATGTGAGACATTGAGATTCACAAGAAATTTAGGCTTGACATCAAAAGCCTTAAACTTGGAATGTTAGCCCAATGATTTGTCTAGCTTAATCTCAATGGATTGAAGGTGAGAGAGAATCGATGAGGATGTATCATGCTCGCATTTCCTTTTGAGCATCTTGGATATTGGATTATTGTTTAAGGCTCTTTCCAAGTCATTTGTTGTCCACCTTCTATAGCTCAGTAGGACTTCCTTTACCTTTTTATTGGGTTGGGAGAGCTCTCAAATTGCCTTTAAGTCATTGGTGCCATTTAGAGTTTGTTCTTCTCCCAATGCCTGGATCATAATGAATTGGAGAGTGTTAAATGCCAATAGAATTGGGAAAAACACAATAATTAAGGCATGATTTAGCTTATTTTTTGTGAAGGGTGGGTTGATTTTTATTCTAGAGACTGTCAGCACTTGATAAATCAATCTTTTAAGGATGATATCACCATCAAAGCAATTGTAGATATCTATGAAAGATGGTTAAACGCGAGGAGAAGAATGAGGGAGAGATAAAATGTTACAACCATGAAGGAGGAATGATATGTTTTAGAGTTCAAGGAGCTTGACAGTTTTTTAATTGATGAAAATGAAGAATTTAAAGGAGAATAGATCACTGACATCATAACTACCTGATATGATTACTATCCTCTCAGCATGGGAGGGTAAATACTTCATTTTATCATTGTCATCCTCTCTAAACATCATAGAGTTAATACTTTGTTTTATCACATTGCATCAAACCTCTATGAGTGTGGGAGAGATTAAATACTCTTTTGTCATTGCTATCAGACCTCCCTGAGCGTCCCTGAGATTTAATATGCTCTTTTGTCAAATGATTATTAACATCTATGTGGCCGCTGAAGTCTGCTATTGTCAATCATTATTTTTAATATCATGCATTCACTTTTTTTAAGTGCATGGTCCCCCATTGACTATGATAGCAATAGCTTGATTAGCCTCCCTAAAACAATGATTATGATATCAACAACTTGAGAAGCTTGATTTCGCAAAGAACATTATCGGTTTCAAAAAAAATTGAGCGTAGCTTCCAATTAGAGGAGGAACATTTCATCGATTTTGAATTGATTGCATCAAAATGAAATATTAATTATTTAACTATTCTTTGAAAAAAAAATTGAATTATTTCAACAAACTAGAATAATATCTACTACTAGTTAATTAATAACTTTGAATTCTAAAAACATTGAAACTAAAATCTATAAAATATGATATGTAATTCCAATAAATTAAAAATTGGAATCCAATAATAGTGAAACTGGAATCCAATATTTGAAATAATTGACACTATAAACATCTAATAATAATAGTTTTAGTTTTCAGTCTAAACTTAAATATGTCCAAATTTAATGAAATGATGGTTGGAGGGGGAGAGCGTTGAAGAAGAGTTGCCCTATGAGCAACTTAATCTCAATATCCATCAAGTTGAGGCTAAACATGAAGCAGGGGCTATACATACTAAAGAGGATAAAGCTAGAGAAGAAGAGGAAATGGAAATAACCATAAAACTTGTTATGGATGCTATTATGTAGCTAAATGAGGAAATTAACTGAACAAAGAGAGTGTGGAACACACCATGCATAGCTAAAATGAAGAAGAAGAAAGTCATCAAGCTAAAAGGGACCATCACACCGATAAGGGAGAATTTGATAAGATTAGCATTAACAACAAGAGTGAAAGGAGCGACATCACAAAAAGGAGGTGGCCCATAAGGACCACATGTCAAATGAGGAAGAACAAATTGAAGATGAATTTCTAGCATCCATAGTAGTTGAGTGTGAATAGGTAAATATCCTCACAGAATAGGATGGAGCTGAGAAAAATGTTTATAGTAATAATATGTCATTTAGAAAGGGCATAGGTTGGATGCAGAAATGTTGAGACCAGATGCAGAAGAAATGGTAAATGATGCCTCTCAGTGCACTATGGAAGGTCTTCTCTCTCGACGTGGAAGAAGATTAATTCCACCCACTCGTTAATTTATTGTCTCTTTATCTTTCTTTGTTGTTGGGAGGTTGGTTTGCTAGTAATAGGTTGGTTGATGTGGATTACAGGTTGATTTTTAGCTGAAACCTAGGATTTACTAATTTTAGGTAGATGTTTCATTGATTTAGAGGATGTTGTTTCTTTTTTTGGGATTGCCCTAGTTGGGTTGTGGTTCGTTTTAGGGCTAGTGTTGTTATGGGTTGGTTAGTTGGTTGTTATTTTCGGGGTGACTTTGTATCATGTTGTGGGGCTCCATCACAACCCTCCATTTTTTACTTGTACCTAAAAATTAAATATGTCGTTTAGAAGACTTAAAGGAGAGAACAATGAAGAGAAACAAAGAAAAAGATGGGGACCAATTGATTTTTAAAATAGCTAATATATGTGAAGAGGTGGAGATGAAGGAAACAAAGGTGCCTTTGGGGGAAGCACCTATAGGGAATTTTGAGATTCGTGTCAATAATTTTATTTGTGTTTAGGATTGTTTATGTGCAAGTGTCACAAAGGAGGAGAAGGTGCAAAAAGAAGTCATCCTAGTTGAGATAGATGAGTTATTTAATGAGATTTACCGAGTGAAGATGGAGAGGGAGGAATTATTATTGAAGAGGTGATGGAGTTTTTATATATGGCAATGAAGGCAGCTGAGGAAGAGGACATGATGAAGAAAATGAACCCAATATGAAGGTGAAATTAGTGAGGAAGATAGTAGCCAAAATGAGAGAAGAGCTGCAAATACATGAAGGTGGTTGGATTTAGGGTTCAAAAGAAAATTAGACATATAGTAAGAAAATCCAAGTGGATTTTTGTAGAAGTGGCTGGGAAATGGTGGATTGAATCCCAAAATTTCATGGTGTACCAAGGAAATGGCAATTTGGAGAATGTGGGTGGTCTATGAACCAAAATGTTGGAAGTGCAAAAGGAAAATAAATGTACTTAGTTTGTTGGAAGGAAAAGCTAAGGCCATCACTCTCAGTGGTTAAAAGGGTGGTCTCACCACCTATCCCAACCTTGTGAGCATGAGCTCACAATTTATTAGCTAGGTTTTGATGGAGCATCATAGTCATACAAGAAATCTTGCGTCACCAAAAAATATTACTAGTTGGGTACTTGAATATTTTTGGTGTTTTGGGATTTCATGGAGACAAATTTTGGTTAAATCTAGCTCTTAACCAAAAAGTTTACAATTTTCCTTAACATGGGGAGAATGATGCCAAAATACATGAGTGGGACCCGAAATAGACAAATTGTAGAAATTAAATGCACTCAGATCTTTTGGCAGAATGGTGAGATTTTCAAAAGATGGATTTTCAACCATGAACAACATGATAGGACATAACTCTTTTTAGCTAGACCTACATTTATATTACACGTATTGAAGGCCATTCCTCATTGAAGGGGGTTGTCAACTATGCAAGAAAAGCTTACAAGAAACATCTAGAAACTTTGACAGGAATCTAGAACATAAAGCTCTGATACCACTTGTTAGGACCTAGGCTCACAAAGCTTTGACACCAATTGTCAGGATTAAGAGCACAATTGATTACCTTTGTATAAGCAACTAAACACGGAATTTAACAAGAACTAAAATGTAACTAGAATTCAGAAATAGCAAAGAATATGAGAGACAATACACACTTGTATTAATACTCTTCCAGAAGGAAATACAATGAAGAAATTACACCCTTCCCACACCTCTAGGGCGTACCAGTAATTCTCCCTCAAGATTTCTCTCTCTCAATTACAAACAAATCAACTCAAACACAAAGTTGTTGTTTCAACAAGTCAGTAACAATACTGCCAGTACCACCGAGTACACCACGTACTCCAAGTAGATCTCCCTGATCTTGTTCCTTGATGTGTTACAGATCTCCTTTGACCTTGCTACCCCACAAATCTCCTTTGACCTTGCACACACACACACACACCTGCAGATCAACCGACCTTACTTACCATGTAGATCTCACCTGATCTTGCACACCTATAGATCAACCTGGTCTTGCACACCTGCAGACCTAGATTTACACACCTAGAAGAACCCTTGTCCTTGCCTTACCAAGTCCTTATGATTCTCCCAAATTACAATACAACCCCATGGGTCTATTATATAGATCCCATACAAACAATAATTAGACTTCTTAATTATAATAATTAGAAACGCAACCTCAAGACTAAAATTAGTCTTTACATGCAAACTGAATGTTCAACAAACTAGCTGTTCGTATAACTAACAGTTCTAGAATGCACAAGTGACCAACGTCGCTCCCTGTCTCTCTGGAGATGACCGACGTAGGCCGATTCCTAACCGATGTCGGTAGCTTCATGTCTACCTCTAACTGACGTCAGTTACTGTGACACTCAGCAACCTCCTCCATTGTTTGCATCAGTAAAGTTTTTAGCTCCACAACCTAACAATCTCTCACTTGGAGATAAACAGCTGCACCTGTACCTATACCTGTACATCATCTAATTTTGTTTCCTGGCTTGTATCCCTCTTCAAGCTTAATCTTGAAGACCAACCACCACAAATTTTGTGGTGCTACTCCTGTCATCTAAGTAACCTGCCATATCTGAATCTACATACCCTTGTAGAGAAGTGCCTGACCCTGCATAGCATAAATCCCTACTGCTGGTCCCTCTCAGATACCTGAGAATCCACTGAACTGCTTTTCAGTGCTTCTTCCCTGGATTGGCCACAAACTTGTTGACAGCTCCCACTGCTTGGGCTTGCTCAAGAACATATAACCTGGCCTTCTGTCTCACGTGTCCATTCTCTCCTTTCTTTAACCTAGGAATCCATTCGTCTTTCAGTGCTTTCATTCTAGCTGGCAACTCTACCAAATCTCCTGTTTGGTTCTTTTCCAAGGAATCCATTTCCTCAGTCATGCCATGCTCCCACTGTTTTTTGGATTCTACCTGATCTGTCTCTTTAAAACTTCCTGGTTCTTGACCATCAGTGAGCAACAAGTAGTGTAAAGAAGGGGAATAACGAATTTGAGGTTTACTTACCCTTTCAGTCCTCCATATGGGCATTTGAGACTCCTTGACAGCTTGTTGTCCACCCAAAATCCGTTCTCTGGTCGACCCTGGTCTGCACCCGACCGATGTCAAATTCTCTTGATCACCGACGCTAGTTCCCTGATCGATGTCGGTGTCCACCTGGTCACTGACATTAGTTCCCTGATCGACGTCGGTCTCCACCTGCCTGACACCATTGACTCTGGTCTGCATATGATCGACGTCGGTACCTGCCTGTTCGACGTCGGTTCCAGCTGACTAACATCGGTAATTGTGTTTCCCTGTGAGTGATGACTTTTTACCCACGAGCTTACTTTGGATCATAACCTTGTCCAAACTGCCCTGCTCAGAATTATTCAGCGCCTTGAGCTGATCTCTGTCCATCACCTTCTCTAAGAAAACCAAGGCTTTCCAGTTCTTAAGTTTGTCAAAGACATTAGACTTCCTCTTAAGAACATGCATCCCCTTCTCATTCATGTGACCAAGCCTATAGAGCCACATCTTTGCATCTACATCTGAAGTAGATAAACCAGAAAGAGAATCAGTAATACAAGTAGATAGATAAAGAGTACCTACTTTCTTACCACATGCTAATTCAAGTGCACCCTTGGAAACTTTTCAAGATTTCGCTGTGAGAGTAACTGTGCAACCCTCATCACCCAACTTTCTTTTAGAAATTAGACTCCTCTTCAGGACTGGGACCTGCATGACATCCTTCAACACCCATGTGTTGCCCGTCTGCAATTTCAGCCGCACTTCCCCTTTGCCAACAATTTGACAAGGCTCACCAACCCCTAAATAAATCTTTCCAAAGTCTCCATAGACATAATCATGGAAAAATACTCTATTTGGGGTTGCATGGAAAGAGGCAACAGAATATATAACCCAAGATTCTACTTTATCCAAGGAACATACAAGAGCATCCTGTGCAACAATACCTGCAACATCTGCTTCTTCATTTCCTTCATGCTGATCTTCTACCGACCAACAATTTTTCTTTACCTGCTCTTTTTTTCCATAATTCAATAATTGAGAATTATTGCTGTTGAATTCCTCCATTCTTAGCTTACTTTCTTCTGCCATTGCTTTACTCCCACTCAATCAGAAACCCCTGAGAGTGACCTGTAATCAACAAACACTAACCTACTCTACCACTTGTTAGTTGAACCTCGCTCTGAGAACCTGCAACCTGGCTCTGATACCACTTTGACAGGAATCTAGAACATAAAGCTTTGATACCACTTGTTAGTACCTAGGCTCACAAAGCTCTGACACCAATTGTCAGGATTAAGAGCACAATTGATTACCTTTGTATAAGCAACTAAACACAGAATTTAACCAGAAGTAAAATGTAACTAGAATTCAAAAATAGCACAGAATATGAGAGACAATACACACTTGTATTAATACTCTTCCAGAAGGAAATACAATAAATAAATTACACTCTTTCCACACCTCTAGGGCGTACCAGTAATTCTCCCTCAAGAGTTCTCTCTCTCAATTACAAACAAATCAACTCAAACACAAAGTTGTTGTTTCAACCAGTCAGTAACAATACTGCCAGTACCACCAAGTACACCACGTACTCCAAGTAGATCTCCTTGATCTTGCTCCTTGATGTGTTGCAAATCTCTTTTGACCTTGCTACCTCGCAGATCTCCTTTGACCTTGCACACACACACACTTGCAGATCAACCGACCTTACTTACCATGTAGATCTCACCTGATCTTGAGCTACAGATCAACTTGGTCTTCCACACCTGCAGACCTAGATCTTACACACCTGGAAGAACCCTTGTCCTTGCCTTACCAAGTCCTTATGATTCTCTCAAATTACAATACAGCCCCATGGGTCTATTATATAGATCTCATACAAACAATAATTAGACTTCCTAATTACAATAAATAGAAATGCAGCCTCAAGACTAAAATTAGTCTTTACATGCAAACTGACCGTTCAACAAACTAACTGTTCATGTAACTAACAGTTTTGGAATACACAGGCGACCGACGTCTGTCCCTGTCTGTCTGGAGATGACCGACGTCCGCTGATTCTTGACCGATGTCGACAGCTTCTTGTCTACCTCTGACCGACGTCGGTTGGTCTGACCGACGTCGGTTACTGTGACACTCAGCAACCTCCTCCATTGTTTGCATCAGTGAAGCTTTTAGCTCCACAACCTAACACAAAATACATGAGTGGGACCCGAAATAGACAAATTGTAGAAATTAAATGCACTCAGATCTTTTGGCAGAATGGTGAGATTTTCAAAAGATGGATTTTCAACCATGAACAACATGATAGGACATAACTCTTTTTAGCTAGACCTACATTTATATTACACGTATTGAAGGCCATTCCTCATTGAAGGGGGTTGTCAACTATGCAAGAAAAGCTTACAAGAAACATCTGGAAACTATACCAACATTAATGCGTGCACAACTCTAGGAATGAAAAAATTTATAGAATGCAAGATGCTCTCTCTCTCTCTCTCTCTCTCTCTCTCTCTCTCTCTCTCTCTCTCTCTCTCTCTCTCTCTCTCTCCACACACACACACAAAAGAAAAAGGATAAACATGCAAGGAGAGAGTGGGTCAAAAAGAAGGAGAACTCTTAAAATTGTTGTTGTAGATTGTTGTTGGCTACTATTGGAGAGTGTACAAGCTCTATAAAACTTAGTGGATGTTGTTTTAGGTTGTTCGAGCTTGTGTTAAGGTTGAGAGCATATACATGTAGTAAAATAACATATAGACTGTGATTAGACGTTGAGTGAGCTTGGACACCACAACAACAAGCTTTAAGGAGCATATAACAATGTTAGAGGCCTAAGGAAAACTCGTTAAGGATGTATAAAATTTTGGAACTCAAATTTGAGGTCTATAGATGTTTTTTAAGTCTTAGAGGCTTTTTATAATAGCCAATACGATTTGTAGATGTCATATAACTTTTTAAGCTATGTAAAAATGTTTAAGCTTTAAGTGTGTGTTTTAACTTGTGAACGTCTAGTTGTATGCTTTAAGAGTGAGTGACTGTGTGTGTGTGTATGCTGAACTGATAAGGCTACTTTGCAAGGGTTGGACAACTTTTAAGTGGGACCCCTATACCTGGATGCATCAAGATTATGCCACATTTGTGACAATTTTTGTTTTAGAATTAGGCAAAAAATAGCTAGAAAATGAGAAAAAAACATTTTAGCGATAACTTTTATTCAAGTTTTTGGCAGATTTTTTTTGAAAGTGCATTGCTTAAGCCTTTTTGCAATAGATAAAACACAAATTTCCCCATTTTTAATTTTTTAATTTTTCATTTGATGGAGGCGAGTATTTTCTATCATTATTTATATTCGGGTTTCAAATTTTTTAATTGTGTAACCATACTTTGATATAAATTCTTCATCATTAATCCAACAAAAATTTAAAATATTATCTAATGATTAATTCATTGATGAAATTGCTTGGCTCACAAAAATCCACTAAAAATTATTTTTTTTAAATGGAAAAACCCAACGACATAAACCAGATTCAATAAATAAACTTAAAATACCTAACAAAATGTATGCCCCTGTGACACCAATCAACGTTGTTAGAAGGGCCATTTCCATTGTAACACAAGAACAGAGTCTATCAACAGGTATTCCCACGCTTCAATTATTACAATGTCGTCTGTAACACATCCCAGAGCATTCTGTAGAAATGGTCGATTGAGCGAGGCATTACACATTCTGCTTGCTACAACCAATCCTCCTCCTACAGACTCTTGTGCATATCTTCAACTATTGCAGACCTGCATTGCTAACAATGCAATTTCAGAGGGTAAGTTAATCCACTCTTTCGTCACTGACAGGGGATTTACATTTGCTACACGAACATTTTTCCAAAATAAACTGATCAACATGTATGTCAAGTGCAGAAGTTTAGTGAATGCTCGTAAAATTTTCCACCACATGACAGAACGAAATGTCGTCTCCTGGAACATCATAATTGCAGCTCACCAAAGACATGGTCTTCCTCAGGAGGCACTGGCTTTGTTTCACCATATGCAAACAACAGACGTTAAACCGGATCACTTCACCTTTGCGAGTATCCTCCCAGCCTGCGCCAAAATGGGGGCTCTGCAACAAGGTATGGATATCCATCAGAGCATAACCAGAAGTGGGTGTTTGTCGGATGTTGTTGTCAGGAGTGCCCTGATAGATATGTATGCCAAATGTGGAAACATGCAGAAAGCCCGCAATCTGTTTGACACAATGCCTCAACGAGATGTGGTCGCATGGACTGCGATGATTGCAGGATATGCACAAGATGGGTTAGTTGATAAGGCTTTGGAGACTTTTAAGGAAATGCAACTAACAGATGTCCAACCAGATCAGTTCACCATTGCCTGCATCCTTTCAGTTTGTGCCAAAATGGGAGCTTTGGAACAGGGTATGGACATCCATCAAAGCATAACGGAAAGTGGATTTTTGTCCAATGTTGTAGTTCGGAGTGCACTCATAGACATGTATGCAAAATGTGGATGCCTACCCCAGGCGCGGGAATTGTTTGACACAATGCCTCAAAGAGATGTGGTTTCATGGAATGGAATGATTGCAGGATATGCACAAAATGGCCTTGTTGAAAAGGCTTTCGAGATTTTTAAGCAAATGCAATTGGCGGGTGTAAAGCCAAACTCGGCAACCTTTGCTAGCATCCTCTCAGTTTGTGCCAAAATGGGAGACCTGGAACGCGGGATAGACATCCATCACAGCATACTTAGAAGCGGGTTTTTGTTGGATGTTGTAGTTGGGAATGCCCTGATAGACATGTATGCAAAATGTGGAAGCATACAGAAGGCGCGGGAATTGTTTGACACAATGCCTCAACGAGATGTGCTCTCTTGGACTGTGATGGTTGCAGGATATGCGCGAAATGGAGTTCTTGAGAAAGCATTAATGCTTTTCAAAGAAATGCCTCAACAAGATGTGATCGCATGGAATGCAGTGATCGCAGGATATGCACAAGAGGGGTTTGTTGAAAAGGCCTTGGAGAGTTTAAAGAAAATGCAATTGGCAGGTGTAAAGCCTGACTCTGCAACCTTTGCCAGCATTCTCCCAGTCTGTGCCAAAACGGGAGCTTTGAAACAAGGTATGGAGTTCCATCAAAGGATAACGAAATGTGGATGCTTGTCCACTGCTGTAGTTGGGAATGCCCTAATAGACATGTATGCCAAATGTGGAAACATACAGAAGGCACACAATCTGTTTGATACAATACCTCGACGTAACGTGGTCTCATGGACTACAATGATTGCAGGATATGGAATGCATGGCTATGGCAAAGATGCCCTCAAACTCTTTGAACTAATGAAGCACTCTGGAACCTGCCCCAACCATGTAAGCTTCCTTTGTGTTTTATCTGCTTGCAGCCATGTAGGCCTAGTGGATGAGGGCTGTAAATACTTCAATGGCATGAGTGACTCTTATTGCATTATGCCTACAATGGATCATTATAAATGCATGGTTGACCTTCTTGGACGTAGTGGCTATCTTGAGGAGGCCCTAAACTTTATCATGAAAATGCCAGTCAAACCTGATGCTGTCGTGTGGATGTGTTTGCTTGGATCTTGTAGATCACATCAGAATATAGAGCTAGGAGAATATACGGCAACTCTCCTCTTTGAGTTGGATCCTGTAATTGATGCATCTTATGTTCTTCTGTCAGACATTTATGCAGAAGTGGGGAGGTGGGATGACATTCAAAAATTACGGAGATTGATGAAAGATGGAGGAATTAAAAAAATACCTGGATGTAGTTGGATCGAAGTTGATAGAACTGTACATGCTTTTTTTGTAAGACACAGTTGACATTCATAAACACAGGAGATTTATGTAAAGTTCAAGAAAATGTATTGCAAGATGAAGGCAGCAGGTGTATATTCCGGATTCAAGATGTCCTCAATAATATGGAGGAGGTGGAGAAAGAATTAAATATTTCGGCCACCATAGTCAGATGTTGGCAATTGCATTTGGGTTGTTAAAAGTGTCCCTGGAACAATTATTAGGGTTGTCAAGAACCTCCAAGGATCTGTTAACTGCCCCCATAATCAGATGTTGGCAACTGCATTTGAGTTGTTAAACACGGCTGTGGAAAAACGGTTAAGGTTGTCAAGAACATCCAAGTATCTGTTGACTTCCACCCTGCAACCCAGTTTATCTCCAAGATTATTGCAGAGAAATTGTTGAGAGATATGCGATCCAGCTCCATCATTTCAACATGGACAATGCCTTGTGAAGATTATTGGTGATACTAAGTGGAGCAAGCTATAAACACAGGCTTGGACTATAACAAGGTGCATTGTGTCAGACTTGCAGTGGTAAGAAGGAAATAAGTTTCTTTAAAGTGTTCCTCAAAGCGTTTGGAGAGCTAGATGACTCGATGAAATGATTAGTATGCACTATACATCACTATCTAGATATAATACTGATGGGGTATTTGTTAAATCCCTGTTTTACAATACCATGGAGTAGTGTAGACTTTGTACATTATGTTGTTAGGGATTTGTAATGCTTCTGTGCTACACATTAGCAATGTTTTCTTGGAGAGCTAATATGCTTATGACCCTCACATTTTTTTTACCCATTTAATTTAATATCAATCTGTTTTTGTAATTGGTTAAATGATGGATTCTATCGTGGCTGTCGCTGGTTTTAGAAGGAAGGAAATACATAATTTATAAATCATAGTTGAGAATTGTCAACTTGAATACAACACACACTGTTTTTTAAAGAAAACTACCGTATTCAAAGAGAGGAACCCCTAACACAATAAACAAAAGGTGGCCATGCAGGGTTGTTTTCCCCATCCGCAAGAGGATGCGACTGAAGCACCCAGAACCAGCCTTCACCAAACATCATCACTGCCCCACAGTACCCACTATCAGCCCAAACTAACCACAATCAACCACAGACACGCAGCCACTCAAAAACAAGCTGGGACAATTGAGCAGGTCCCATCGCCATCACAAAACCATCTAAAACCATGGGACACTAACCCAACTCTATCGCAGTCACCACACCACCTCCAGGGCCGAACATAAATCTACCTATAAGTCTTCACTCAACAGAACACAAACATCACCCAGTTGCAAACAAGCATCCCCTACCCGAGATAGAAACACTCGATCTCAAACAAACATCACTCTGTCCCAAACAAGAAGCATCCACTGCCAACAAGCATCCCATACCTGAGATAGATACACCCCATCTCAAACAAACATCTTTGTCCCAAACAAGAAGCATCCACTACCGAAAGATATGAACACCCCATCCCAAACCACAACTAGCAAAACAATTAGAAAAAAGAAATTCTGAAAGTTGGGGGATATAAAAATTTATTAACAAAGAACCTGGTTACATCATAAAATAAATTAAGAGAGTAAAAAGACCTTAGGAATGAAAGTATAATGATTATTTGGAGATGTGAAAAATAGCATAAGATGATGTAATTTGGAAAAATGATAATGACATAATATGTGGTATTGAGATATATAAGATGATATAAAATAGTATAGTAGAAATTTAAAATGGTAATGGGAGGAAGAAATAGTAAAAAAAAGATGTAATATATAGGAGTGATGTGGCTTAGAGGTCTTGAAATAGCATGAATCTCAAAATAATTTGAAATTGGCAACTGAATCATGGGGATATGATTATAAAAAAAATGCATATAATAAAAATGAAGATTGAGACATTGTTAAATTTAAAGGGATTGGACAGGGTTAATATATTCCCCAATCGTTTGCTCAAACCATAAAAAATAAAAAATAATTTTCAACAGTTGATGGCTTGCATTGTTACACCTTACTATTGGGGCACATGAAAACATAAATTAAATCACATTTGATCCTTACAAAAACTTATTGTCAAGCTCTACTTCAAAGTGCATATAAGTAGAGATGTTGTTATGTGACTTAAAATTTTAGGTTTATGATCGTTTCCATAGTTTGTTAGCTAAAGATTTAAGTATTGTGCAATAATTATTTCATCTCAACAATAGGACTAATATATTATTATTTGATGCTCGTTAAAGTGTGAAATATATCGTCTCGTGTGGGTGGTATGGGACACTTGTGCAAAACATTATCCCTCTCACATTTTTTGAAGATCAATTTTTTTTTTTTTTTTTTTCTGGAGATAATTTGTTGTTAAGTTACATTAGGATGGGTTGGTTGGGAAAACCTAGGGACTAAGTTGTGAAATTTGAGGCGTCAGTACTAAGTGATTGTAGAAATCTTTAGTCTTACTATGACACAACAGATTATTGAGTTCAGATGCGACATGGGGGACTTGTTAAATCCAATCTTATGGAATGGTTGTCTTAATAATTATTTTTTACATACATATATTTTAATAAGTGGAAAATTATAATATTGTGATGTTTTTGGATGTGAAGGGGAAAAGGAAAAAAAAAAATAGTGACTTTCCATAATTTCCACTAAACTTTTTATATGGGGAATGATGCTTGTATTAAAAAAGACTTCTTGATTTTAACGAGAAAGTTCTTTGTGTGATTAAAGAAATGATTTAAAAGACATTAAAATTATGTGTCCAAATATGTATGTGCAGATGCATCTAATCATTCCCTTCCAATAAATTTGAGATTAACATTTTATAAAATATATATCATATTTTATAGAAAGAATTAAAAATAAAAATAAATTCTATTTCAAAATAATTATTTTTTATAATTTAAATAACTATAAATTTAAAATAACGATTTTTTATACATATTGGTTGGCCAAACACAAACACCTTATGAATGATGTTACTATTTTTATATTCTCTTCTCTTAAATATATCATCTCAATTCACTTCAGTTTTACCCATCAAATAAATAAAAATATAATAAACAAGAAATAGAGAAATGTGACAAAAATGAAAAAGGAAACGTAATGAAAAATGGGATAAGGAAAAAATGAAGTCCACACAAAATAATTTTAGTTTTGCCATTTATAATTCATAAATTTTGTGGTATTTCTAATCAAGGAAGGTTAATTTATAAATATTTAGTATCTATATTTTAAATAAAAATATATAAAAAATGTTGAGAGATATTATTCTTGAGGCGTTTATATGATTTTAGATTTGTAAAATAAATAAAATAAAATATTTTGAAAATAATATCTCTCAATATTTTTTACATAAATTTTTTAAAGTATGTATAGTAATTAATTATTAATTTAAAATTATATATATATATATATATATATATATATATATAATTTTAAATTAATAATTAATTACTATACATACTTTAAAAAATAAAAATATATTTAAATTATTATTTTTTAATTAAATTGTTTATTCTGATTTTTATTTTGTCTATTACATACATTTTCTCTAGTGCATACAGTTGCATGTATAAGGCCTTTCTTTATCATTTATAAAAATAGTAATGAGGAGTGGGAGTCACTTTAGAAAAATGCGATCATTTCAAATTCATTCATAATAAATCTTACTCAACTCATATTTTAAGTTTTAGAATTTTATTATATGACGCATCTAGTTCAAATGGGTGTACAAAGTTTTATTATTCAATATTACCCAAATAAATCATATTTAAAGATGAGAATGCAGATATGCTTTAAACATTTGGTGTGCTCAAAATTTCACATTAAATCTACAAAATATTTTGATTGTAATATAATACAAATAATTGTACATAAATCTATGACTCATACAATGATCAGATTTAATTTGCAAACTTAAGTGTAACTCTATGTTTATTTCGATTATAGATAACTAAATTTGTTAAAAATATTGTCCTTTGGGGCTGTTACAACATAATTGACATCTCCAAAAAATATTATTTTTTCTCTCAATCTCTAGTTGTAGGGTCACCTTAAAAAAAATAGTTAAAATTATTAATCCATAAAAACAATAAATTTTTAAGCATAGAAATGAACATATTTTTATAAATACCTTTTAATAGATTTGGAGACCCTGGCTGCAATGCCACTCAAAATATATTTTGGAGTCTTAGATGGATGAATAAATGATCTCTTGCAAACACACGTCAGTATTGAAACTTAAATAAAACCAACCAATTTTACTGCTCAATTTAAAAAATAAATTTCTTTGTTGGACTTGGTGCTACATGGAACAAATGAAAATGGAATTTGATATTATGGATAATCATAATAGTATAACCTTATAAATTTATAACATTAACATGTCAAAAAAGAGAAAATTAATGTGTGATGGTAGAGGGTGGCTTGAAATTAAACAATATACATTTTAAGTTTGTATCTTGTAATAAAATTATATTTTTAATAAAAAGTGGACGACATGTCGAAATTAAAAAATATGTGTTTTAATTTCTTCCCCTGTAATTGTATCCACTCATAAAATTATATTTTTAATACAAGTTAATATGGTATAATAATGTCAATCGGATTTTAACTTATAATATAGTGTCTATTCATAAAATTATACTATTAATAAAAGTTAATGTGGTATAATAATGTTGGTAGGTTAATATCTTATTATCATCGAATTTCAACCATGATAATAAGAGGATGCGATGAGGGAGATGGAGGAAGCGACTGCAGGTGAGCAACACGATAGGCAGGGGAGATCACAAGGGAAGGACAAGGCTATGTTTTCCAAGCAAGCAACAGGGTTTGGTTCAAAGGATTTGAGGTGGATGATAAGAGAAGACAATGAGATTTTTAGTGAACAAGTTGGAAATGGTAATGCAGAAGAGGAAGAAGGTAGAACAGAGGTTAGGTCAATCTTGGTGGAGCGAGTTGCTTCAGCCAGGCATGGTAGGGGAAAGGGTAGGTGCAAAACTCATGCCTCTAACCAAGATTTTTATCCCTCTGAACAATTGGAAGAAGACTTTGGTCTATCTAAGGAGGTGTTAGGGTAGTATATGTTTTTAGGAAACCCTAGCCTAGCAAAAGAAGTCCTCGACCTAGAGGTGAGAGAAGGAGGTTCTATTTTAGGAAAGATTGGGGTTTTTAAAGTTATTATTTATTTAGCTTGCATTAATAACCCTAATCCTTTTCACTCCTACGATAATTTTTGCAAAGAAACAATCCCTAAAACCCATCTCGGCTCTAACCCTGTTATGGTTCTAAGAAGTCAAGTTTTTTCAAAAAATTCCCCAGAAAAGGAAATAGCCATGGAGGAAGGATTTAAGGAGGTGCCTCAAGTAGATTGTCCCCATTTTGATGCTCCAAAAATGGCTCATCTTAGTGATGTCCCCTTAGTTTTTTTAATCTTCTCCTACCCTAGATTTATTGGATTCAAAACTTTCTAAGGTTTGTTTGGAGAAGGGCAAATTTTCATTGATCGACAGATGTGTTGGGAAATGACTAAGGTGGGAGGAGCTCCAGCAATGGGTAGTAAGATCTTGGCCTGCATTGACACATCCATCCATATCTTTTTTGCCTAATGGTTTCTTTTTTATTCAATCCAGTCAATAGAAGATAGAGATTTTATTTGGTCAAATGGCATGTGGTTTGTAAAAAATCAAGTGGTGTTTTTATGCCTATGGGCCCCTTCTTTGATCTAGATTCTTTGATTATTTTGCATGCCCCAGTATGGTTAAGGTTTTATAATCTACCTTTAGCATTGAAAGATCTTGGTCTTTTTAACTAGCTAGTGAATAAACTGGAAATCTTTATTAAAATTGATGACTCCATTGAAGCTCATAAAAATTATGTTAGAGTTTGTTTATTGGTAGATTTATCTAAACTATTTTTTCATTCTGTTAAAGTATCTTCTTCCCATGGAGTTTGGTCTCAATTTTTTAACTTTCAAGGTCTTCCATTTTGATGCAGGAGCATCATCATGTGTCCAATGTCTTTTCATTGTCTTTGGCTGAGTCTAGGTTGTTTTGATATGCTTAGTTTGTTTTCTCTCCAAAACTATGGTGTTTAAATTTTCAAAATTGTTAATATGCCTATCAAGCTTGTAATAAGGCCTAACCATGTAAAAAGGCCAAGATTGTATATAATTGCATCCAAAATACTTAAAAGATCATATTTCAAGTGATCTTAGGTTGTTTGGATGTGATCTAGGTTGGGTGGAATCTTATTTGTTTAGAAAAGTGGTTAACTCCATTTTTGGAGTTTGTTACATGAGTCTAGAATAGAGATTTGGTATCTAAATTGAGGTTTTTAGTTGTTTGAAGGGATTCCTTTGACCCAAGGAGATGAATATGATGGTTGGAACATATAATAAAGATATGAAATGTTGAAGGACAATTTGATATGTTTTATTGAAGTTTTTCTATGGACTATGTATGCATACCAGGTAGGGCAACAAGCTCAAGTTTGACAGCCAATATCTAGAGGGTTGTTCTCATCACTGTAAATACTCAGGCCTTTAGGGGAGGTAAAAACAATCCCAATGAAATTTTTTTGAGGTCTTGACACTTTATGGTTTACCTTGTAGCTTCTTTTATATGTTAATTGTGCATAAACTAGGGCTCTGTTAAATTTCAAATCCGTAAAGCGGAAAATTGTAAAACTTTGTAATCCTAGTGTCTTGGATGTGTATGATTATTGTTTAAAGTTTCAAGAGATAACTTGATGGTTAAGACTATGTTTTAAACCTTGACCTTGTTTTAACCCTTGTAGGCCCAAGATGACTGAGACAAAGGGTTTTGGTCATGGTTTAGGGCGAGAACTTGCTAGATTTTAGTTTGAATAGTCTTATTATGTCATTTTACATCTACTAGGTGAGTCGTAGGTCTTAGATCAATAATATTCTCCATACACTTTCCTAAATAGGGCATTTAGAGGCCTAATTAGGCCTGACACAATCCACAGTAGGACTAGTCTGTACACAAACACCCTAAGAGAATTTGAGATATGTTATGTAAATATTTAATGGGTATCCAGATCACATTTGGGTTTGGTGTTACTGGGAACATGAGAGAAGTTATGTCTCAAAAACAAGGTCAACATGGCTACAAGCCCATGAGCCCATGCACAAAGCAAAGGAGGTCTTATGGCCTGAGGTATGGTTTTTGATCATTCAAGAGTATCAAGTTAGGTGTAATTAGGTTAGATAATTTGTGTCTTTCATAGATAGGTTATGGTAGCTAGCGTTGTCACCAATAAGGAACATTGGTGACCAAACTAATATCTAAGCTCCTATAAAGAAACTTCATCATGATTAAAGGCAGTAAGTTATAAGTTGTATCTTTCATTTGTAACTCTAAAATGTATGGAAGGTAAAACACCACATTTAGATGCTTCAAATGTAATAAATTGGATTATAATATGGCTATTTGTTCATAGAAGACTTTTATAGGTTCCCAAGCTTCTATTGTTCAGAAATGGGTGAGAAAGATAGGTTACCCAAGTCAAGATTTGGTTTACAGTTTGTATGGGTTAGCCAATTCAAAATTAGTTGAGGATCCACCTTTGGTAGCTTATTCAGGGTTTAAAATTTTGTCAAATATTAATAATATTTTGGAGGACACAGAGGCTCAGGATGTTTTGGAATCAAGACAGACTCCTTCTAACAATCAAGAAAAAGCAACAAATGTTTTGAAGTCTGGGCAAGAAGATATGGAAAAAAATTCTCCAATTAAAGAAAGTCCAGTAAGTCAAGAAAGCTCAAAAGAGGAGGTAAAAAATCAGGAAGAAGAAGAAAAAGAGCTAGCAAGCAAGGATGTTTTGACTATTACTCAGTCAGAAAGCACATTAAAGACCCCCAACTTCGGTTTGAAAGGGAAAAGAAGTAGGAAGACAGACGCAGAAAGGTTGCAGCTGGATGTTTAGAATGCTTTCAATAGTGGCACCCAATGGACCATGGAATCATTGTTGTCCAGTAGAGGCAGCTGCTTGCAAGCAGTAATTGGATGAAATCAAGACTATTGCAGGAGTGGTTTTCCTATTTTCTGTTGAAAGTCTTTTCTTTATTAGCTCTTAGTTTAGACACATATTTTTTGAGTGCCTGTAGATTTGTTTAAACGTCTAAGTTTACAATCTATAGTCAGTAGTTTTCTTTGGATTCTCATTATTTATAGGAAATATCTAGGTTAAAGGTATCACTTTATTTTTTGTTTTTAGTTTATAGGGAGGTTGGGCCTCCTGTTGTGTCCCAGATCCGGTTGAGGCTTTGGTCAAAAGCTAAGCATTGATCCCAAAAAAAAAATTGGTAGGTTTTTTTATAAATGAAAAAAAAATCTAAGTGATGACCAAATAGACATCAAATTTAAGATTATAATTAAAAGTATACACACTCGCTACATTACAACCCACCACCACCTATGGATGCCATTATAGATAACCTCTTGGCATATTAATCTTCACTTGAAGTTGAGAATTATTCTTTAGTTGGGTATTTTTAGGAACTTTAAATAATTTGAGGGTTTCAATTGTTTTTAAGTAATATTATCAAACCAAAGCACAAACTGCATTTTTTTGTTAATTTCATTCAATTTCAAGTTTTGTTGGGCATTTAAAGTTGGCTATAACTATTTGTACTAATTTTGAGACCAGTTATGGCTATTCTTTTAGATTTGGGTCAGTGGGGCTCATTTGTGTTAACTTTGAGGTTTTATGGGAACTGCTCCCTAATTCTTATAGCCCTAGTTAAAGAATTTTATAGATCTAAAAATATATTTTTTCATCACGATCAGAATTAATGCTTTATAAGTCACCTCTATCACACAATTCTTACCAATGTTAGATTAACCAGATTACAACATGTATTCATATATTTGTGTTTGCGGACATCCATGCTTAGCTAGTAGGTGTGCACTTAATTTTATTAAAGACTTATAATAGAATCAAGTAGGAATTACTTTAGGAAGGGAGCAAAGAAGCAATATAAAAATTTATGGATCATAGAATCAAGTAGGAATTACTTTAGGAAGGGATCAAAGAAGTAGTATAAAAATTTATGGCAGAATGCATGGTGTGTTAGCAAAACAAGGATGAAACAATTAAGACCCTAGGTCTTCTACAACCATTACCTATTTCTAACTAGAGGCGGAAGTATATTTTTATGGATTTCATCATGGGTTTGACTAATTCTAAAGGAAAAAATGGCATCATGGTTGTCCTAGATAGAATCACCAAAAATACCCAATTTTTTACATCAACTTTTATGGATGCGGTTAAGAATCTATATAGGATCATATTTAATGATCATGATCCTATATTTATCAATAATTTTTGGATTTTCTTATTCGCATACTTAGTTACTTAGTTAGCTCGTATCTCATCATATCATCCCCATTATGATGTACAAACTAAGGTGGTCAACAAGTGCTTGGAGGGTTGTCTCCAATGTTTTACTTTGGCTAAACAAGAGAGATTGATTCAAGGGTTGCCACTAGCAGAATTATGGTATAACATTTCTTTCCATACCTCATCCAAAATGTCTCCATTTTTTGTGTTAAATGGGTACCATCCAACATCCATCACCTCATCCTTGAGGGTCCAGCTAAAGGTTCAGGAAATTAAATAACACATTCAACACTAACATGAGGTACTCTTTAGTCTCAGAGAGAACTTGGTAATGACATACAAGTGATTGAAATAACAAGTTGACCAACACCCCTTTAAGAGACATTTTAAGGTAGGAGATTGTGTTTTTATGCAATTACAAACATATAATAAAATGTCTTTGAAATAATAGGACAAACAACTTTCACCTAAGTATTAACGCCCCTATCAAGTCTTACAAAAGATTGACAATACAACATATAAACTGGATATACCTCATTTAGCAATAATACATATGGTCTTCTATGTTTATTGCTTGAAAAAGGTCATTAGACAAGGAAAATCATCCCAAACATATTTATTAAAGCTTGATGAAAAGGGAATAATCATTTTGGAAATTGAGGAAATCATCCATACACGCACTAAGAGGTTATGAACAAGGGTGATTATAGAGTATCTGATCAAGTGGATGAATCTATCCAATGAGGATGTGACATGTGAGAATGAATCATTCCTATATAAACATTTGGTGATTATCAACATTGAGGATAATGTTGGTTTGAAGGGGAAGGGAATGTTACGCCCTTAACCAATTATGTGTATTAAGACGTGTGGAAAACTTGTGGCTATCATAACCTTTTACTTAGTCACTATGATAATTTATATATCTTCACATCATTAATATTGTCTAATTTTATAGTATCCATAACATAAGTAAGTTATATGATGAATACGGGGAGAGTCAATCACATTCAATTGCAAACTTGTTCAATTAGGACTATCTCTTGAAGCCCTTCTAAAATACAAATCCAGATGGTTTGAGACTTTTAAAGTGTTTAAAGATATAATATGAATATTTTAAATTACCCATTACCTTATTAAAACACCTCACAAAGTTTCATTAACATACATTAAACGGAAACATACTATCTCACACTTGTATCTCACAATTAGGTCTCCTCCTTGTAGCCCTCTTAGAACACCTTTTTGGGTGGTTTGAAAACTACACAAAGTCTGTAGGAATTTTGTTTTTTTTAGATACCCATTAATTTTATTCATCCTTGTAAAAAATTTTGTGGCATAAATACCAATGTAGGTATAATAACTTGACAAGACTTCTCCAAACTAGGTCTCCAATTAGGTCTCTTGGTCTCCAAAATTGAGTTTTGATTCCTAAACCCTTAAGACGTGTCAAGAATATAAATAAATGATTTATTCACCTTTAAGACACTATCACCAAGATATAGGTCAAGTTTTCAGGTATGAAACAAGGTCTAGATGCCAAAACTATAAAATGGTCAAATATCTTCAACTAGGTTCTTGTATAGGTTATAAGGTAACAAAATGAGGTTTCTAAGGGGAAAAAAACGTTTCAAGGTCCCTAATTTTATGATAGGGTATGTGACACCATTATAAACCTTTAATTATTGAATTAAAACTTAGTTCAATCCCAAATAAATTCAGATTTTACAATTTCCACTTGGACTGTTCACAAAGAAAATAAGGTTTTGGACTGTGTAAACAAAGTTTGAGATTATAATGAGATTACACATTCATAATAGTTTTATGAGATATAAAAACATTTCATAAACATAATTAAAATCTCAAAAAATGATATTCATCATTAAATTTATTACTTTGGACAAAAAAATCCTTCTTCACCTCTTATACTTGACTGTTTACCATGTAAATAGGGTAGAGGGTAGAATTATGAAATTTATTATTTGAATGACAGTTTTTATATTTTATAGGGGGTTTTAAGTATTCACATAACCTAAATAAACTTAATATAAACTTATTAACACCATTTCACCATTAGAATGTTTGAATTCAATCATGGCAACCTTGCATAAGATTGGATACTTTACTGTGTCAAAACACATAATTTCTTAAGGATTGAAAATCTTGTTCTCAAAAAATTAAATCAATGAATAAACTCAAGATACACTCAGGAAATAATTGATACAAGTAATCATACTTTCGAATTTTCTCAAAAGGACTCACAAAGTCTTCAAATGTTTATTTTATTCATGAACATTTCTTGGTTTCATACATTCAAACTCAAAAAACTATCATATATAGCCTTCCTTTTGAAAATTTCATCTTATTTATCTTTTTTTTGGAGATAAACCTCATTATATCAATTTTAAAATGACCCCTATAAACCTATACATGCAATTTAAGTCCCTAAAAACACTCTAATTGAATCTAACTTGCCTCCAATGTAGGCTTATGTGCGACAACTTTTCATTCTTGGAAGTTACATGAAGTTTGAATATAACATATGAGACCACAAAGGTATCAAAAAACAAATGTGCATCCTAATACTTCTTGTACACTTTAAAAAACCAATATCAAATCTTAGATTCTAACAACAACATGAATTATACCATAACACTAAGCTTAGAAATTCAAAATTTTAAATTTGGCGTTTTGGTGGGAAAATGCCTAGATGTCTCAAATTCAAATTTTAAGAACACCTAGGATATATAAATGAATCCTAAGTGTCCTATAACCCTTATAAGACCTATAATGACTCAAAACCTTGAAATTACAAACCAAAATTTATCAAAATGGTGATGCTCCTACATCAAACTACTAGAATTGAAATCTTTCACGAGCTCTTACTCATGAATCATCCTTTACTACAGATGCTTCCAAATATATTATCCTTATTTTCAATGGTACTTCTCTTCTCTCTATGCCTCATGGATCCCATGGTATTCTCAAGAGTGACAAAGATTGGTACAATTTTATATTTTCCATAAATATACATCTTTCTTATTTGAGATCAATCAATCTCATCTCTAAATCTTTTTCAATAATACATGTAAATACAACAAATGCATTAAAACAAACCACTTATGTATCATATTATTTGTTCCACTGCTTTGGACTGCTCCTTTATTTGGTGTGTTCATAGTTGCTATTGTCTTAATGAACCTTCAGATTCCCATTCTTATCCTTTACTTGGTTAAATCTCTCTTCATTCATTCTTAGCTTAAGAACATCATTTTCTTCTTCATTGTCTATGTGAAACTCTTCCTTATACTCTTCATCCATCATTATGAACCTTTTGTAACATTTATTATCTTCATTATTTTTCTCTTCAACCTTAAAATATTCATTGTTTCCTTTCAATACAACCCCATCCTCTTGTTTTATCCATTGTTCACTTGATAATTGGTTGCATGTATTGCCATCCATGAAAATTTTCTTTAACATACTAAATTTATAAATAAACCTTTCAATATAATCCATACTTATTATAGAAGACAAATTTCTGGACAACTCTATAAACAATTCAATCATATGTTGATTTGATAAAATCTGAATTTTTGAAGATAAATCAAGCTCTTTATCAACTTTAACCTCTATCTTTTGTTGATAAAATAACATATTGGTTACCTCATATTCCTTGTTTGGTTGTATGAACTCTTTTTCACTTGCCAACAACACCTTAGAACGTCCTTTTGCTACTGCATCATTTTCATTCAATGGTATATAAGTGTGTGCTTATGTCCTTTCTCAAAAGTATAGGTATTTCCCTCTCCACCATTAATGGCTCTCAAATCATACTACCAAGGTCTTCCTAAGAGCACATAACAAACATAGATTGGTATGATGTCACATAGGACCTTGTTTTGATATCTTCCAATCTGAAAATTGACCCAACTTTATTCATCGATAACAACTTGTTGCCCCTTTGCAACCATGAGACCTTATATGGCATTAGATATGGTAACATTTTCAAACCAATCTTGTCTACCATTTCAATAGACACTAAATTATTTTTACTACATGAATTAATTGCCATCTTGCAAAACTTACCTTGACTTTTCCATGTTGTCTTGAATACAGTTTTTTTTTAGGTACGATCCATATCCTTAAGTGGCTTGATCAACACTCTCTTAATCAACAAAGACTCACCAATTTATGGCTCTTCTATGTGAGATTGAGACCCCAAAATCTCCTCTTCTACTTGTACCACTTGGTTTCTATTTTTAGTTTGAAAGTCACTAACTTGAGAGTCCTCTAGACACTCCCAAAACCTATGACCAACAAATTTATTTCATTTAAAACACTTACATGTGAATCCATTGAAGCATCTTCCTCTTGGTGTGAATCATCCTCTAGAGTATGGTCTCCTTCCCGTGAATCCACCTCTTGGATTGAATACATGATATTATCTTTGTGAAATACTTTCTCATTATTCATATGTTTGTAGCTGACTTCTTTCTACATACTCTCCTCTACCTCTAAGAGGTTTAATTCTTCCCTTGAGTGTTGTTTTTGTCTTATATTCAACTCATCTTCTACTTTCAAAGCATACTAATAACACTCTTCAAGTGTTCTTAGAATTACCAAATTGATTTCATCCTAAAAATTATACCTTAACTGATTTAGATACCTTGTAATCTTCTTCACATCTTCTTCTACATGACCTGATCTAAAGGTCAACCTATAAAACTCTTCAATATACTCCTTGACACCCTTCTCTTTTTGCTTCAAATTTTGCTACTTCTTAAAAAGGTTAGTTTGATAATCACTAGGCATAAATTTTTCTTTCATTTTGGCTACCATCTTATCCCAAGATTTGATCTTGGCCTTACCTTTCTTTCTTCTTTCATTTAGCACATAGTCCCACCAAAGGGTTGCATTTCCTTTCAATTTGGTGCAAGCAAACTTCACTTTGCTCTCATCAGGTATATTCTCATAATCAAAATACTTATCTAATTATATGATTCAATCAATAAATTATTATCCATCAAGACTACCTACATAATTAGGAAGTTCAATCTTTAGCTTTGACCATTGTTTCATCACAACCTTTAACAATCTATCAATTCCTTCATCTTCATGTTCTTCATCTTCTTCTTCTTTTGGTGCTTGTGGATCTTATTCCATGTCACTAGTATCCCCTATTACCACTACTATTCTTTGATTTTCCTCTATTGTTGTCAACATTGCATCTCCCATCTGAATACATGCTCTTCCACCTCCTCTTGCATTCTTCTTAGGTGGCATTTTGACTTATCAATCAAACTGACTATCAAACAATCAATTCAAATCTTACCTCAAATAATGTCATCTCTTTCAATCTTCCTTTTAGGTATACATCCTACTCTGATACCAATTTGATGCAGAGGGGGAGAGTCAATCACATTCAATTGAAAACTTGTTCAATTAGGACTATCTCTTGTAACCCTTCCAAAAGGCAAATCTAGATGGTTTGAGAATTTTAAAATATTTCAAGATAGACTAGGACTATATTAAACTCCCATTACCTTATTACAACACTTCACAAAGTTTCATGAACAAATTCTAAAGGGAAACATACTATCTCACACTTGTCTCTCACAATTAGGTTTCCTCCTTGTAGCCCCCTATAACACCTTTTTGGGTGGTTTGAAAACTAAAAACAAATTTTAGGAAAAAAATTATATTTTTATATACCCATTAAGGTTATTCATCCTTATACAAAATTTTTTGGCATAAATCCCTATGTATGTATATTAACTTGACAATACTTCTCCAAACTAGGTCTATTGGTCTCCAAAACTGAGTTTTGATTCCCAAACCATTCACATGTGCCAATAATCCAAATAAATTTTTTATTCAAATTTAATTCACTATCACCAATATATAGGTCAAGTTTTAAGGTCTAAAATAAGGTCTAGATGCCAAAACCATAAGATGGTCAATTATCTTCAACTAGGTTCTTGTACAGGTCATGAGGTAACAAAATGAGGTTTTCAAGGGAAAATGAATGTTTAAAAGTATAAAATTTTATCATCTAGTACTTTCCACTCTAATACACCTTTTAGCATTGAATGAAAACTTAATTCAATCCTAAATAGACTCAAATTTTACAATTTTCCACTGGGACTGCTCATAGAGAAAACAAGGTTTTGGATTGTGTAAACAAAGTTTGAGATTAGAATGAGATTACACATTTATAAGAGTTTTATAATATCACAAAACCTTTCATCCACATAATTAAAACCTTCCAACACCATAATCATCATTAAATTTCTTTCCTTGGACAAAATAATCCTTCTTCACTTCTTATACTTGATTGTTTACCATGCAAACAGGGTATAGGGTAAAATTATGAAATTTGTTGTTTGAATGACACTTTTTATATTTTAAATGGGTTTTTAAGTATTCACATAAATTCCATGCACTTAATATCAACTTATTAACATTATCTCACCATTATAATGTTTGAATTCAATCATGGCAACCTTGCATAAGATTGGATACTTGACTATGTCAAAGCACATAATTTATTAAGGACTAAAAATCTTGTTCTCAAACCTATAAATCAATGAATCAACTCAAAATAAACCAAGGAAAAATATGATAAAATTAATCACCCTTACCAATTTTATCAAAAGGACTAACAAAGTCTTCAAATGTCTCTTTTATTCATGAACATTTATTGGTTTCATACATTCAAACTCAGAAAATTGTCATATACAATCTTCCTTTTGAAAAATTCATCTTATTTCCATCTTTATTGGAGATACACATCATTATATCACTTTTATAATTACCCCTATGAACCTATACATGAAATTTAAGTCCCTAAAAACTTTCTAATTGAATCTTACTTGCCTCCAACATAGGCTTATGTGTGACAACTTTTCATTCTTGGAAGTTACATGAAGTTTGAATATAACATATGAGACCAAAAGGGCAACCAAACACAGATATGCATCCTAAAACCTTTTATACACTTTAAAAAACCAATATCCAACATTATATTCTAACAAAAACATGAATTAGACCATATAATTAAGCTTAGAAATTCAAATTTTTGAATTTGGCATTTTGGCGGGAAAATGCATAAATGTCTCAAATTCAAATTTTAAGAACACTTAGGACCTATAAATGACTCCTAAGTGTCCTATAAACCTTATAAAACCTATAAAGACTCAAAACCTTGAAATTAAAAACTAAAATTGATCAAAATGGTGATTCTCCTGCATTAGTATATATATGAGGTAGTGGTTAATATTGGGTTCATATTAAGAATTATATTCTTATTGTGAGGTTATGGAAATTGGCTCCTCAAAGTGTCTCAATCATATATTTGCAATATTATAATTTGACTTAATCATATTATGTATATCTTTTCTTTTATTCCCTTATTATTATGAATTATTATTGTTGTTCTATTGTTGATAACTATATCACAATCCATTATCATGACTTTGTTTTATCTATATCTGTAATTTCACTAAAAAATGGAAAGAACTTATTTGTGCATCATCATTCCCTTCCTTTACCTAGAATTTTTGTAGGCAACCTCATCACAACTATGACTCTTCACAAGGGGGTCATGGGGTAAACATCACTCCATTTATTTTAGAAATTTTATGTAGGCTATTCAATATGAACCATTTAGTAATATGTTTGCAATTCTAACCAAGTCTATGGATAATCAAGGGGGAAATTTCATGAAGGATTCCTCCACATGAATTTTATCTAGAGGAATGTGTGTGGATTGGCATAAGTAATTATTTTTGTTAAGCCTTCCTATTAATGGCTTGGGGCCTTTGATTTTATTTGTCTATAATAAACTAAAATCTCAAGTTGCATTAAAACTCACTTGGCATAAAACGCTCACCTTTACCACTTTTCATGAGGAGGTGTGGTGTTTTTGTCATTCTATTATCTCTAGGTCTTTATTTTGATGTTATTTCTTCCAATTAGGATATCATACATCATGTTATGGCTCACACTTGATATTGGAGGTTGTGCTTTGAGTTTAGTAAATGTTTATGTGCCTAATGATGACATAGAGTGTTGAAAATTATGGTGGTGGATTATTGATCATATTTCCCTTACTAGTTGATTTATAAATTATGATTTCAATATGGTTAAGTCTCATGAGAATAAAGAGGGTGCTCTCCCTATGTAGTGGTGTGTGGGATGAGGTGAAGCATGAGTTTTTTATAATCATTGAGGTTTGTCACATCCTAACTATTGTCAACACTTTGATGCATCAGAAGAGGATAACCATGGTTCACATGCTCCATCATCCATCAAATGTTTAAAATTGTCCTCAAACAACTTGATTGTGTTCTGATTATAGAGCAACATTCATCAATTTTCACTTTTTTGATGTTTTTCATTTTATATTCCACATAAAGGAAGTTGTATAAACTCACCCATCACCTTTAGATTTTTTTAGGTAGATAGACTTTCAAAAATTCTTAGAACCCAATTTTCATGAACACTTCTTTTCTACAACATGAAGGCACCATTTGGATTATTGTGTTAGGCTCTAGACCTCATCATGCCTTTCGCTAGATTGAATGTTGTAATCAAGGGGTAAATTTGATGGTCAACCATGCCTATCAAGTAAAAAAAATATGACGTTTATTCATTCAACATTTCCCATAAAACCTTGGGACAATTAATTTTTAAAGATGGAAATACACACACACACATATTATAATAGTTATATTTTTTCACAACCCATCCAAAACTTGCCCTTTCATCCCATATAGTCTTCAAAATAAACTCATTTTATTTTATGATTAAAAATCATAAATACATTCATATGGTTGTCAAATGTAACCCCCATTTGGAATGTTGCATTTCTCATACATTATGTTGAGTGGCACTCCTAATGCTAACGCTATGCTAGAGAATTTGCCAACATACAATGCATATATGTTAATAGAGACATGCAATCATCAAAAGATGAAGAGTTACATGTGGAAATAATACAAATTCCATAATTATTATTTATTCCTTCTCAACTTTTTAATAAATGTATACACACCTATAGCTTTAATTAGCAATCATGGTAGCAGATAGACATCTATAGATCTTTCTCAAGAGTATGTCATGTATATAAAGCACAAATTAATAAAATATTTCATTATAGTTATATTATATATCTCTCTCTCTTAATTTTATACATATTCTCTCATATATCTTTCACACACACATAAAACACATATAGATCCTCATTTAGAGTGTTATCCACTAGGACCATCCTAGGCTATGGATCATATAATATTACAGTATAGGACCCTGTGTGACAATTTAATTATAAATTACATGATTTCACAATGATATATTACTATGTTATACATCAATAATTTTATTGTTGGGGGATCACAAGAACAACACCTGTTCTGATCCCACTTTGTTAGGATCTTGCTCCTTAGAAAGAGCACAGTATGATTACCAAATATAAGCAATTATAAATGCAGAAATAACCAAAAATACAAGTAACTAGAATTCACCAATAGCACAGAATATGAGAGACAATACACTATCTTGTATTAACACTTTACAAAAAAGAATACAATAAAGAGCCGCCACACTCTTCCACCTTACAGAGGCTTCCCACACCTCAAGTGTACAGTAATTCTTCTACAAGACTCTCCTACCAAAAAAATGGTCCCAACAACCAACTCACAAACAGAATTGGTGTTCACCTCTCCAACTAGTCAGTAATAACCCTGCCAGTTCACCAAGCACTCTATAGTACTTCAAGTTGATCTCCCATGAACTTGCAACCTGCAATTCAACAGACCATACTCACACATGTAGATCTCCTATGAGCTTGCAACAACCTGCAACTCAATGATCTTACACTTAGAAGGAACTCCTTGCCTTCCTTATCTTATATCAATTACAATACATGCCAATGGGTCTATAAATAGATCCTAGAATTAAACAATAACTTAGACTCTTAATTTAGACAATTATCCTCGCAGCTCAAGACTCTAACTGGCCTTTACATGCAAACGCTTCGTTCACTTAACTAACTGTCCGTGCAACGAACAGTTCTGGAACACACAGGCGACCGACGCCGGTCCCTGCTTGTCTAGTTCTGCCGATGTCAGCTGACTCTCTGCCATCGCCGATGGTCTTCTGCACTGGTGACGACTGACGTCGGTCCTGCTGCCGATGCCGGTGCTCCTGGATCTCAGCAACCTTCTGTTCCTCCTGTTTGCAAAGAGTTGAAGCTTTTAGCTCCATAACCTAACAATCTCCCACTTGGAGATAAACAGCTGCAACTTGTACCTATACCTATACTCTATCTAGTTTGTTCCCTTGGCTTTGTATCCCTCCTCAAGATCACTCTTGAAGACCAACCACCACAAACCTGTAGTCCAAAACCTGTCATCCAAATCACCTGCCACATCCACATCTACAAACCGTGTAGAAAATAACCTGAACTTGCATAGCATGTGCACCTACTGCTAGTCCCTGTAAGAATCCACTGAACTACCCTCCAATGGTTCTCTCCCAGATTGGCTCCAACTTGTGACAACTCCCACTGCTTGGGAAAACATAGGTTTAGTACATACCATGCACTCAACCTCATTATGTGAATCAAGACACAGTTCATAGAACTGTCCAACCATCGGCGTGCTAACCGGTCTCACACAATCATCCTGAAACAAATTCAACATATGACCTACCATGTCTCTAGAACACACTCATGCCAAAGAATCTTACTGCTCCCAGACTCTCCATGACAAACACCTGAACTAGGTTTACCTTTAGTTCAGCAATACCCTGTATATGTAACCCTGCGACAAGCACATCATACAGTAATAGGATAATGTAGCTAATATTATCCAACCTGGTAAAGAGAAACACAATGATCAAACCTCCATTGCCCTGCAGCCAATACAAGACCATATACCCTGATCTTCTGTCTCACGTATCCATTTCTGTTCTTCTTCATCCTGAACATCCATTCATCTCTCAGTGCTTACTTCCAGCTGGCCACTCTACCCAAAACACCTGTTCGATTCTCCTCCAAGGAATCACATCCTCATCCATGCCAAGCTCCCACTGTTTCCTGGATCTACCTATTCTGATTCTTTAATAACTCCCTGGTCTTATGCCATAAGTGAGCAACAAGTAGTGTAAAGAAGGGAAATGACGAATTTAAGAACTTACTTATGCCTTCAGTCCTCCATATGGGCACTTGAGACTCCATGACAGCGTGCTGTCCACCCAAAATTCATCTCAGTAACTGATGTCAGTCACATCTCAGTCTGCACTCGATCGATGTCGGATCCCTGCGACTGGCCCTTTGCTGACGTCGTTTTCCCCTGGCCGACGCCGGTAGTTAACTGCCCTGAGTCACCAACGTCGGGCTGCACATAACTGATGTCGGTCCCTGTCTGGACGCCGATGTCAATTTTCTTGCCGACATCGGCCTCTGTGTTTTTCTAGTGAGACCTGACTTTTTCCCGCGAGCTCTTTTTGGATCAAATCCTTCTCCAAAACACCCTTGCTCTGCTCAAAATTCTTTTGCATCTTGTGTTGAACTCTGTCCGTCACCTTCTCCTTAAAAACCAAGGCTTTCCTGTTCTTATCACTAACATTGGATTCCTCAAGAAATGTCACCTTCTTCTTCTGTATACAGAAACCACGATCCATACCTTCCAAATCTGAAAGCATATCCTTTGACTCAAGAACAAGCATCTCCTTCTTATCTATGTGACCAAGCCTTTCAAGCCACATCTCTGAATCTACAGCGGAAGTAGATAACCCAGAAAGAGAGTCAGTAATACAAGTAGATAGATAAAGCGTACCTACTTTCTTACCTCTAGCTACAACAAGTGTACCCTTGGTAACCTTCCAAGAGTCCGCTGTGAGAGTTACTGTGCAACCCTCATCACCCAAACTTCTAACAAAAATCAAATTCTGCTCCAGAACTGGGACATGCATGACCTCCTTTAACACCCATGTGTTACCTATCTGCAGTTTCAGCTTCACTTTCCCTTTGCCAACAATCTGACAAGGTTTACCATCCCCTACACAAATTTCTCCAAAGTCTCCCTAGACATACTCATGAAAAAATTCCCTATGTGGGGATGCATGAAAAGAGGCACCAGAATCTAAAACCCAAGATTCTACTTTATCCAAAGAACATACCAGAGCATCCTGTGTAGCGTAATCTGCAACATCTGCTTCTTCTTCACGTCCTTCATGCTGATCTTCACCTGATTTATAATCTCTCTTTAAGTGCCCTTGCTTTCCACACTTCCAGCAGGTTATTCTGCCATACCTGGACTTGGATCTTCTGCCTATCTTGGACCTTGATCTCCCATGCTCTATCTTCTCTCTTTGCCTTCCTCTACCTTCAACACTCAGAGCATTCCCTGATGACTCACCTGTGCTTTTCCTGTGTATCTCTTCATTCAAAATCACACTCAACATCATCCACTTTTAAGACTTTTGAAGGAGACACAGTGTTAGAAACTGCCATTACCAAACCTTCCCAACTTTCAAGTAATGAACACAAGATTAAGAGAGCTCTAATTTCATCATCAAATACAATATTGACTGAACTTAACTGGTTTACCAAACCATGAAAATCACTAAGATGGCTATGAATAGATCCACCTTCCAACATTTGCAAATTAAATAAACGCTTCATAAGAAATACCTTATTAGAAGCTGAGGGTTTTTCATATAAATTTGCCAAAGATTCCATCAACTCCACCGTTGTCTTACACTGTGATAAGCTGGAAATCACAGATGATGCAAGACTTAATCTAATAGATCCAAGAGCCTTCCGATCAAGAACCTCCCATTCTTCATCTTTCATATCTGAGGGTTTGCAATTAACCCCACCCAACGGTAAGTACAAATCTTTCTGATACAGATAATCCTCAATCTGCATCCTCCACAATTGGTAGTTCTTGCCATTAAACTTTTCCATTCGTAGCTTACTGTCTTCTGCCATTGCTCAACTCCCACTCAAACAGAAACCCTGTGAGTAACCTGTAATCAAAAACACACTAACCAGATCTAATCCAATCTGTTAGTATCCCAACCAAAAGCTCTGATACCAATTTGTTGGGGGATCACAAGAACAACACCTATTCTGATCCCACTTTGTTAGGATCTTGATCCTCAGAAAGAGCACAGTATGATTACCAAATATAAGCAATTATAAATGCAGAAATAACCAAAAATACAAGTGACTAGAATTCACCAATAGCACAGAATATGAGAGACAATACACTATCTTGTATTAACACTTTACAGAAAAGAATACAATAAAGAGCCGCCACACTCTTCCACCTTACAGAGGCTTCCCACACCTCAAGTGTACAGTAATTTTTCTACAACACTCTCCTACCAAAAAAACGGTCCCAACAACCAACTCATAAATAGAATTGGTGTTCACCTCTCCAACTAGTCAGTAATAACCCTGCCAGTTCACCAAGCACTCTATAGTACTTCAAGTTGATCTCCCATGAACCTGCAACCTGCAATTCAACAGACCATACTCACACATGTAGATCTCCTATGAACTTACAACAACCTGCAACTCAATGATCTTACACTTAGAAGGAACTCCTTTCCTTCCTTATCTTATATCAATTACAATACATGCCAATGGGTCTATAAATAGATCCCAGACTTAAACAATAACTTAGAATCTTAATTTAGACAATTATCCTCGCAACTCAAGACTCTAACTGGCCTTTACATGCAAACGCTTTGTTCACTTAACTAACTGTCCGTGCAACGAACAGTTCTGGAACACACAGGCGACCGACGCCGGTCCCTGCTTGTCTGGTTCTGCCGACGCCGGCCGACTCTCTGCCATCGCCGGTGGTCTTCTACACTGGTCACGACCGACGTCGGTCCTACTGCTGACGCCGATGCTCCTGGATCTCAACAACCTTTTGTTCCTCCTGTTTGCAAAGAGTTGAAGCTTTTAGCTCCACAACCTAACATTTATTTCCTATCTTACACATGATTAAGATAATATTTGCTTTTAAGGTGTGTTTTACATGTTTAGACCACATCTCAAAAAGAAGGCATATATTTCATCTATTTTTATTTCTAGACTCCAAGACCCAGGGCTTTTTTATGTTGTTTATCTCCAAAATATGAGGGTAAATACAATTTACTAATTCTAAGACGTACCCAACACATGACACTTATTCCTACCACAAGATATATTAAGGGCATTTCCTACCCCTACTCTCTTTTATATTGCACCAAATTTATTTAGCCTTAATTTTTTGTCACTAAAAACTATACTAAAATTACATATAATATTTACCATAAGTTCTAAGAATTTAGCCTTTACATGGGCATTCTTATTTAGATAGATTTAGAGGTGCAAGGAATTGACACAAAAGCACCCTCGCATTTTTCAACTAAACCAAGATTATCATTTCCAATTTATCTTTTCTATATTTTGAAGATTATTGTTATCAAAAAATATATCTTGTATATATTTTTTATTGTAGACTTTCATAGGGAGAGTTACATGAATCTATAGATATTGGGAACTAATTCATGGGTCACTACCAAATTACCAATGAAACCACTTGTATTAACTTCAATTCTTTATTTCTTATATTTCAACAAATTATTAATTGATTGTGTGTTTATCTGCATGTGCATGTCTTTCATAGGCCTACAAAGCATTAAATTTGTTTCAAGAGAATTGGAGTTATTACAATATCTCCATGATCACAAAAAATTGTATTCACTATCCCCCTCCTTTTTTATTTGTTTTCCTTAAATATGTATTCGTAAGCACACATCAAAATGAGGTATTATATAAACACCTAATTTTAGCACATAATAGTGCAATACATTACTATCCTAAGACCAAGGAGATAAAATCAAGTGGTGGATCACTAATGGCTAAGATAGATTCGACGTTAATGGGAATGCCAATGAGAATCCCTATACATGATACTTATGCTAGAATGAATACCATTCATGAATAAAAGTACTAGGACAAAATTCTTGATAAATGTTTGGTAGTGATCAATAAATCCTAGTTGAAGCATACACGGAATAGGATCTCTAACCTACAAAAGAACTTGTTTAGATCATATTTCAAAGAGGAGCTTTCAAACATGATCACTCTCTTGAATTGATTGGTCGATAATAAAAACACTCAAAACTTCTACCCTTGGATGTTCATGGCAATGAATATCATCTACAATGGAAATAAATTCATAGAATGGGCTGAGATGATCAATCATTCCCTTTATTATCAGTTGATAAATATAGATTCTACAAAGTAAATCTTTATGACTTTGTATTTGGTGTACTCATTGGCTTCTCACAGAATATATCATGACCTTTCTCAAATGGGTAACATCTCCCCTACAACTCAAGTATAAAAATTCTTCCCTTAGTTGACTCTAAAGAAGATTAAAAAACACTTAAAAAGAGTGAATGATGATTTTCACAATGAGAATAGTGCAAGTTCTTAACAAATAGTGGGGAAGAAGAATCTTTGATGAAGTAGCCACCTTGATCAACCATTATAGTAGTTACTTCATTCATTTCCATAAGTTCATCTATATCAAGGTTAAAGGATTTGGGGGATATCCCCTATAACTAATAAGGTTCACCATTAATAAGATCATATTGATAGAGTTATGTAGGTAAATGGTAGTAGTTAATTAAAAAAATTGAGATAGATGTCCTAAGTGTTTCATTCCTGATTTCTTTAGGATACTTTTCATGTAAAACAATGGTCAATGATCACCATATTGAATCAACAATATCTCAATTCACCTTTCACTCATATACCTATTGATATTATATTTATAGTAAGATATTCATGAAAATGAATATTGGCATTAGTTCTTCATACAAGCATGTGCCTCACATAGAAGACTACTAGACAAATTGCTTCGACGAATATGAAGTAATCAGACAAGATTAGAGCGGAATGACTATTGATCATATCAAAGCATTCATAAATGAATGGGTCATAGATGTAATCATGGATGACATGATAAATCTCATGGATCCTAGGTATGCTTAGAAAGTTACTAATCTTTTGTCAACCATCAATTGCTCGGTAATAGAACTTGTAGATATACAAAGATAAACCAAGGTTGTTCTAGTCAAAACTAAGAAATGGTTCGATAAGAAAGTGTAGAATTTATAGGAGTAGGTCATTCTAATTGATCAAGGACATCACCCCTTCTAAAGGAAACCCATGTAATGACTCCAAAGAAGAGTAGTACTAGTTTGATGATTCAATCATCTAACTCTCCAAGGTTTAAGGATGGTGATGATGAAGATCCTGAGTAAATGAAATCACCTAGTAAAACTTGTTAATTGAGCCCTATTGTGGGTAATAAATTTAAGATAAATAATATGTTATGTTACAATCCTATTTATCTCTTGGTGATCCCTCTCTTCTCATTCCCAACACTACTCAACAGTACCTTGCCTCAAACCCAAAGGCAGCTTTAACTGTACCTACTAAATAAGTTAAAGTAGTTGTTCTTTCATCCCATTCAATTTCCCCTACCATTCTTCTAATTCCAAAAGCTTTTCATCCAAAGAAACTGACACCACCTCCTACTGTAACTCAAATTACTACCTTTAGTGACATGTAATTTAAATGGATGCAACCCATGTTGAATAAGAGAAAGAGGGTAGTAGAGGCAACATTCTAGTTTTTGATATACATTTTTTAATCTTTTTAAGTTTACACCTCCAAAGAAAGCTAAAACCACTTCTAGGTAGAGTTAAACCCTTCAAAAGCATAATTTGTAGAAAATGTTGAGCCTAATTGGGATACAAATGTGAAAGAAATGAATACAAGTTATTACACTCTCTAAAGAATATCACTTGTGGAGGAAATTAGAGAAAGTGACATTCATAACCTGCATGAGACCACTAAGATAATTATCAAAAGGCCAAATCAAGATTAACTAACTCAAGAAAAGCTCATAGATCAGATTAAGTAGTGAGCAGAATATGTCAACTATCTTCTTAATCCAATCGACACACTTGTAACACTACAAGTATATGCTCCTTCCCAAGTTATTGATGTCATTAAAGAAGCCATTGCCACCATCATTAAATACAACTCATACAGAAAAAATATGGAAGCTTGGGTTTAGTAAGTATTGTTGAGTGGGATGAAATATATTAAGGAAGTGTTGAAATTATATGAGGCTATAGATAGTGAAATCATCAATATCAATAAGCAAATCAAAGCCCGTGTTAGTGAATTAAAAGTGTGGGAGAATGTGAAGGATGATCTTTGTACAATGATTGATGTTGAAATGAACATAATGGTCAAATATGGAATTTTAAACAAAGCAAAAGATGATAAGAGTTGTAGGTGATTAGAATGCATTCTTCAAAAGATTGAAATATTGAATAAAATATTTAAATAATTGTAATAACAGGTCAGTGTTAGAAGGGAGAAGTAGAAATTATTATCTTCCAATATTGATGAAATACATTGTGATCTAATCAAGGAGGATACAGTCACCTCAAACACCTCAACTGAAATAAACACTTAGATTAAGAAGGTGAATCATGGGGAGATATTCAAATAGAATTCCTTTGGTGTTGCTTTCATGTCTATACTTAGTGAAATTCATGTGTCACTTAGAGAAATGAATAACTAGTTGACTGAACTAATAGAACCTTCAAACATTGTGTTTTTAGTTTTAGAAAGGTGGATACCATGTTTCAAGCATGTGGTAGTACCAAAAGGGAATGACATTATTGATGTAGTGAATAAATTTAGAAAGTTTAAAGTTGCCTATAAAAAATAATAGGTTAGAAGTTATACTATTGTTGTAGGTTCTTAAACGCCAGCCATTACCCCAAAAAATACTTCCTATAAAAGTTTATAGGTTTTTATTTCCATTTTTATCAACCTTCTATTTTTGGAAAGTTGTATTTTCCTTGTGTAATTTTTAAAATAATGAAAATAGAATAGGATAAAAATATGAATATGAACAACCACATGGAATTTGAAGGGTTAGTCTAATCCCTCGTATATTTATCAAATAGGATAAATGGAAATTGTAAAAGGGATTTTTTGATGTCCATGAGTATTGAATCTGGAATGAAGGAGAAAGAAACTTTGTTCAATCCTCAACCAAGAACCAGGAATTTTAAAACTTTGTGTATTAATTTCCTTTATGAATGTGTATCTTTCTTATGTTAATACGTGTTACATTTTTCCAAGCAGTAATCGTGTTTGATCTCAAGTGAGCATATTATTTCAATTAAACACTATCTTGTTACGTTATTGAATGAAATATGTATTTTCTCATTTTTATATGACTCTTCACCTTCTATCTTTTTCCATTTTTATTTTCAATTTAATGTTGTGAAACAAACCCTCCATTCAACTTGCAAATAATTTAAATATAGTTTTTACTGATTTCAATAAAGGGAACCTCCCCTCCCAATATAGGAGATACTTTTCATCTCCTTCACTATTTTGAAATCCATATTTTCCATGAATACCAAATATTTCACCAATAGGTTTGAAATAATCCCCATGAGCTTGGTACAAAAAATAAGCTAAGCAACTTCTGAACATGAACTTTAAATGTTTGAATTGGAATATGCAACTCTTTTTATCAATGGTTGTTTTTGTGGTAGTGTATTTTGATGATCTACTCATCATAGGGAACAATGAAAGGCACACAGCTAACTAAAATCAGAGTTGATAAAAGCTTTGAAATGACTGATTGTGTTTATTTTCATTACTATTTGGGTATTAAAGTAATTAAAAAATAAAAGTATATCTTCATCACTCAATAAAATTACATTGGTGACATTCTAAGAAAATTCAAAATGTAAGATTGTAAGCCTCTTAGTATTTCCATTGAACAAACTCTAAAATTAAACACAAAAAGATACCACATATTTTTAGATCCTACTAAATACATGTAACTTGTGGGAAGTCTAATATATATCATAACTAGAACAAATATTTCTTTTATTTTTGGTGTCTTTCTCACTTCATGAAACAACCAAGAGAAATTCATTGGGTAGCAATAAAGAGATTCCTTTGATATCTCAAAGGAACACAAAATTTTGGACTCAAGTACTCCATGGAAGCAAAGTTCACATTAGTTGGTTATTCAAATCCTGACTATGATAGTGATTTTAAATATGGGAAATACACTTCATGTTTTTAATGAATCTAAGAATAAATTTAATCAAATGAAAGTTCAAAAATAAAATAGTGCCATAAGTTTCTTCAACATCAACAAAGTATATGGTAGTTTTAGAGGCAACCAAATAGATTTTATGGATCAAAGGGATTCTTTCATATTTATAGGAATAAATGGTTTCATCAACACCCCTCAAGGTTGAAAACACTTATTTAAAAAAAATTGGAAAAGAATCTAATCTTTCATGATCAAACCAAGTATAGCAATACCAATTTTCATTTGATTTAGTACTATGTAAAAGATGGTAGTGTAAAGTTGCAACATTGCCCTACAATATAGCAACCAACAAATATCCTGATAAAAGTGCTTGGAAGAGAAATTTTTAAAAATTTCAAAGGAATGCTTGGTTTCACTATGACCCCTACAGATTAAGGGGGGATGTAACATTATTTTAATATATGTGAATCATAAGAGTCATAAGTCTTTTGTCTTATTGATATAGTTGAAGAGTCATTTATGTAGGAATAGGAAGAGTCACCTTTAAAGGTGAAATGAACGACCAAATTTTGGCTTTACATATTGTAGTCTTATTCTTTTGAATATTGATTCATGAAAAAAAAATGGATTGCACTAAATAAAGTTAATATCATACCATTAATATATGGCCTAAAAATTAATAGGCTCATGTACCTACCTTCTCTGTAACCATGAATGGGCCAACCAATTTGGCTTAAATTTGCCTTTGTTGTATTTATCGACATTGATGTTCTTTTGATTCTCTTTTAGTACCAAGTATCCAATTTGAAATTCAGACTTGTGAAAATTTTTCCCATGTGTTATATTAATAATATCTTGATGGACTTTAATATTTTCAATAGCATGTATGTGTTTATCATCTAGTGTTTCTAATTCACGTAATCACTTCTCATGGTATTCATTTTATTTAATTGTCTTTCCAAGAAACATGAAAATATGGTATCTCCAATGTTAAAGGTAATAATGATTTCATTACATAAACAAGAGAGTAAGGTGTAGCATTAGTTGGTGTGTATATACTTGTGTGATAGGCCCAAAATGCATTAAGAGTCTGATTGTGCTAATCTACACCATTCTTAGTGACTATTTTGCTCAATATCTTTTCAAGTTTTTTATTTGTTGCCTTTACTTGTTCATTTCCCTATGGATAATATGGTTTAGAAAACGTATGATGACTCTTATATTAGGCACAAAAAATCTTAACTATTTTATTCTTGAATAAAGACCCATTATTTGTGATAATGGCTAATGTTAATCCAAGTCATGAAATGATATTTATCATTAGGAATTAACATATATATATATATATATATATATATATATATATATATATATATATATATATATATATATATATATATATTCCCCTATAGTTGATGACAATGGTACATATTCTACCCATTTTATGAAATATGTTTAGCTCTAAGAATGAATTTGTGACCCTTTGATGATTCCAAATTTATCTTTCTTATCAAATCTAAGCCCCAAAGAGTGAATGACCATGGTGAAATGATAAGTTGTAGTTCTTGTGACGGAGCATGATTTAGATTATTATGCTTCTGACATTGAGGGCATAACTTAGCATGCTCATATAAATATTATTCCATTGTAGGCAAATAATACCCTTGTCTCAAGAGTTTATAACACATTTTATTTTCCACTAAAATGTCCCCTGCATTCACTATCATGTACTTCAAGTAAAGTAACTTTATCTTCATCATGGCTAAGGCACTGAAGTAACTATCCATGCAAAGTTATCTTAAATAAATATTCTCCAATTAATACATATCACATTTCTTCCCTTTGTAATTTATGTTTGTCATCAGGTATAACATTTAAAGGCTCTATATAAAATGTTATATATATATATATATATATATATATATATATATATATATATATATATATATATATATATATATATATATATATATATATATATATATCATTGTACCATTATGAATTCACTGCACTAGAAGTAATTACAAGGACCTTGAGAGGTTCTATTTTTATTGTAAATATGGATGGATGTTTTAACTAACAAATATTAAATATTGTGTGGTCATAAAATATGTCAATGGATATTAAAGAGCTATCCTAGCCATGGCATCAACATGATGATTATCCTCTCGAGGTATGCATTGTATTGAAAAATAATCAAAGTGTGTATGTAATATATGTGCCATTTCTTTTTTTGGGATTAACTTTTCTTACTTTGTTTGGTAAATGTCTAAAACCTGATTAACCACTAGTTGAGAATGTCTATATAGCTTTAGTGATTTTACTTCTAATGTGCATGTTGTAAATGTTTGGAAATGTTATTAGTGATCACTAAATATAGTTTATAATTATTAGTGAATTTTTGTGAGTAACACATGTATAGGGTAAATAAAAATTTGTTAGAGATATTATAGGGATTTTTTACTTAATATGTTAAGGTTACTCTCCTTCATTGTAAGAGAGACTATGCCTATATATTATGATGTATGTGTGTTTAATTTTATTGAAGAATTATTATACTATCCATTACTTCAAATCTATTTTGTATTTCATTTGGTACCAGATCTATCAATACCATGGTCACCTATGAAAGACAAAGAAACTCTGCAAAAACCTTTCGTCCAACATAGTCGCACATTGAGTAGTTAAAATTTTATGCAATCCATTTGTCCATACATTTTGGGGTTTGAATGTATTTTTATTATATGCATTTTGGCCTATCAACAATCATACTTTTTGTCTACATGGCAATCTGATACAGCTCTAAATTTCATTATTTTTTGTGATACAACTCACAATTTATATATCATTGTATAAAACTTCATCCAAAGGTGATGCAAAAATATGTGCAACTTCAAAATATCTATCTTGTAAACACTTTAACCCAGCTAAGCATTATTTTCTTTCCAGGTCTAGTTGGTATACCAAGCATACGCCATGGATAAATATAGTCTTGTTGAGAAATTCAATGGTTAAGATTTTCATACATGGTAGGTACAAATGCAGTTGCACCTAATAGAAAAGGATTTGTGGGATGTGGTCAAACCTAATGTACCTGTGCCCATAGAATAAAAATAAATTTCTTGATGGAATGTCAAGCATCAAAAGGCCCTTGAAATTATTGGTCTCAATCTATCGAAAGCATACTTACACCACCTGGACCTCATAAAAACTGCTAAGTAAATTTGGGAGTCACTCAATAAGTTATTTGGATCTAAAGTAGAGAGTGCAAAGACAACATTAAAGTAGATATTATATGGTTTTAAGATGGGAGAAAAATGAAAAAATGGTAGATCATATAAGTAAGTTTCGTTCCCTATGAAATCAACTTGTTGGTATTAATGAAAAAGTTAAAGATGATGATTCAAAATTAATACTTCTAAATATCATGCCTAAGAGATTTTCTAGTATGGTATTTACTTTGAACAAATTGAACATTGGTTTAGAAGGAGTAATTTCTACTCTTCCTGGCCAAAATGAACATTTAGAACTAGAAGAGGAAGTATTATATGTAAATAATAAACTCTATACATCTTCAAAAAGGGGAAAGAATAATTCAAAGCATGTTCTTATTAGAGGAAAAATCAAATGTTATTATTATAAAAAATTGGGACATGTAATTTTGAACTATAAAAAAAAGGTACAAGATCTTCTTGATGATAAAATAGATCAGTAGGATTATCTAGCTAAAGAAACTGATTGGGAAGAATACTTCACGGATGAAGATATTTCTTTTCCTAGTGATGAATGCTATCTATACTAAATAAATATGCAAGAGGTCGAAGGCACAAAGGAAGGAGGTTATAGATCCTCTCATTAGTCACCAATGATGGTGCCCATGTGATATGGTGACTTCTATTTTCAATTTGTGTGTATGGTGTGTGGAAAATAAAACTTTTGTTTCATTCCCCTACTGGATTGGAGAAAGGGAGAGTGTAGATATAATGGAATGTGGAAACAGGTGGATAGGAGGGCATCTAAATGCATAAATCCTCTAACTGCAGAGATCCTCTAATTACCTTACTTCCTTATGGAGATGATCAGCCAGTGAAACTTCAATTGCATTCACATAGAGTAAATGTATGATGCATTCTTTGCATAGTAGTGGTCATGAGCAACAAGATTTAGACCACAAGATTCAAATAGTAGTATGCATACCTAAAAGTATGTGTTGGCATATGATTCTATTTCCATTTCTTGAAGATGTACATTCTCCCCATGTTTGCACTAAGGGGGAATGTTGGGAAATGTTGTTAGTTTTCACTAAATATAGTGTATAATTATTAGTGAGTTATTGTGAGTAACTCACCTATAGGGTAAATAAACTTTTGTTAGAGCTATTATAAGGATTTTTTAGTTACTTTGTTAAGGCTGTTCTCCTCATTTGTAAGAGAGCATACGCCTATATATTATGATGTATGTGTGTTTAATAAATTTATCAAAGAATTATTATATTATATATTGCTTCAACTCCATTTTGTGTTTCAGTAAATAACCCAAGTATAATTGCCTCATATTTGGTTATGTTATTTTTACATGAAAAAATCAAATGATATGCAAATGGCATGGGTTGCCCTTAAGGCATAATGAATACTATACCAATGTTGGTGCATGCGGCACATTTGTATCCATAAAATTACATCATCAAAATGGTCTCATATGTGTGGTATGAATTAAATTAGTCTCAAAAATCATCATTAATTAGAAATGTGTTTATTACTAGAGTTGCGACTAGTTGGTTTGTAATAACTTGTCCTTTTACCAATTTTTGAGACACAAATTTTAGATCAAATTCCATAAGTAACAATATCATTTTTTCTATGCATCTTGATAATTGTGTCTTTCACAGAAGTACTTTGAGAGGATTAACATTTGTGATAACTTATGTTTCATTGTTGAGCATATAGTGTCACAATTTATGTGTAACAAAAATAAGGGCTTATCATAACTTATCCATAGTACTGTATTTTTTATCATAATTAAAAAATATTCAAATAATGTAATATACAACCCTCTCTTTGTGATTGTCATCATATTGTGCTAATAAATCCCCGGTAGCATGATATGTAGCTAAGATGTTTAATAGTAAAGGTATATTTGCCATTGAAGGCATGAAAATAGGTGGATCAAGTAGATATTATTTGATTGCATCAAAACTATGTTGATATTTTGCATTGCATTCAAACTTTATATCTTTCTTGATTAATCATGTGAAGTGTTGCATCTTATTAGCTAATTGAGCCATAAAATATCTTATTGCCTAGATTTTCCCTTGTAATGATCACAATTGTGATAAAACTTTTGGTAAAGGCATGTTTAAAATAGCTTTGATATTTTTGGGATTAATCTCAATGCCTCATTGAGATATGATGTAGCCCAATAATTTACCTAAAGATACCCAAAATACACAATTGTGTGGGTTTAAGTGTTTTTAGGAACCCGTGTCCTATCTTTCTCTTTGCATTATTAGTGTAGTAGTTGTTATGGATGCATATGATTTGTAAGTCATCCCTATAGCACATATGTATTATCCCACATGCATGGGAAGAAATAGTTGTTAGAATAGAATTAGTATTTAAGTAAGTGTTAAGGCTCAATGAAGGTATCCACAAATTGTATTGAATTGAGCTTGCTCAAAGTAGGTTGCCCCCTTGAAGAGGGAAGCAATTTTATGATTCAGCCATTATAATTTAGTTCTACTTATTTGAGTTAATATATTATTGATTTTCATAGTTTTTTTATGTATTTTTAATTATCTACTAACTTGTTCACGAAGGACCCTCACATCTAGTACTAGAGTGTTTTAAAAGGCCAATTTTTTTTATTCTACCCACTGTATGCTCTCACCTTATCGTAACAAGACCCTAGTGATCAAAAAGTTGTAACAGATCCTTTTTCAACCCTTCTATGCCACAAGCTAGATCTGTATTTTTGTTTTAGCAACAAATCATCATCACTATGAGTATTAACAGTTTTTCTACTTAGCCCCATTACGGTTTTTTTCTATTTCAAGTCCTATCATTTATTTCATATCAGGGTAAAAACCTATCTACATAACTGTGGGAAGTGTTTGGGTGTAATCCCTAAAACACATTAGAATAAGTACCACAAGAACCTTAAAATAGTTGGCCCATTGAGAGGACTTGCCAACAAAAAGGGTAATGGGCCTATCTTGATTGACTAGTTCTCACCCATGAGGAAAAACAAGAGTTGTTGTTTAGGGGTAAATCCATGGCCAAATTTTTTTTGGAGTACGGTACTCATTCAGTCAACATTGGTGGCCAGAGAGATTTTTAAAAACCTTTAGTCAACCATTTAAACTTGGGGCCCATCTCAATCCTATCAGTTTTAGAAGACTATCAACAAAGTATTAGAAGACTATTAGAGGACTTGTCGCCATACATTTGACAGAAACCAAAGTAAAAAATTTCTCATTTTTTCCATATCTCTCCATCCATAGCCCTGTTGCTTCTCAAAATTTATCAAGACACCTGAAATTCCATTCTAAACATTTTTTGCCTTGAGGTCCCATATCCTGATTCCACTTATAATTCTCATAAATCTCAATTTTCCCTTTTTTTGAGTTTTGCCATAACTTCTTTAGTGTTTGTCCATTTGCCTCAAAATTTTCCCACAGTGTTCATCTTAATTTTCTGCTCCTTTGTCCCTCTTTGATAATTTTTTTAGTTTTTCCATTTTGCTTCTAAAATTTCTCTCACTTTCATCAATCATACTCAAACTATGTAAAAAAACTAGTAAAAGTACATTTACACCTTCCGATTTCATCCAAATTAAAACATTCCCTTACCAACCATGTCTTAACTCTAGTTTTCATATCCATTGTAATATATATATATTTATATATTTATATATATATAATAGGTTATGGTAGCTACCCGTGCAAGCACCAAGATCATGAAGGAAGAAATCACAGGCTTCAAAGCCTAGGTCACTGACTTAATTGACATGATGCATGGACTGAATCAACAAAATGGCCTTTTGTTTAGTGAATTATAGGAGTCTTATTTTGAGATTACTCTCTTCCACCCACACACCATATGGGCCCAAACTAGAATTTTTGAGTTTCAATATTACATATCCTACAGGCTGGCTTTATCGCACTAAGCAATACTTCAACCTTCACAATACTTATCCCATCAACAAAGTCCTATCCTAATTGCTTCCTTCCATTTCGAACAAAATGCACTCCAATGATATTGTTGGCATATCAAATCAAATGATGAACATGATTGGACAACTTTTACATCCTTACTTTTGGGTGGGTTTGGTCTCTCAGCATTCAAGGATTTTATGGGAGCCCTCACCAAACTCTGTCAGACAAGCACCATTCATGATTATCAAATTGAATTTGATAAACTGGCTAATCACACTAGAGGGTTATCATATGAATTCTTTAAGAGTTGTTTTATTAGTGGCCTCAAAGAGCCCATCTACTTCGATGTCAAAATGTTCCAACCTCACACCATGATGGCCACCTTGGGTCTCGTAAAGCTCATTAAAGACAAAACCTCCCAGCATTACATTTCTAATTGGGCATGATCCAAACCCTCTTTCTAATATCCCAACACTATTATAACCCTCATAAAACATCTCATAGGAGCTAAAATACATGGACGCCATTAAAAAGGGCTTTATTATAATTGTGATGATAAATGGGTTCTAGGGCACAAATGTATAATGTAAAAATTGTACCTACTAGATGTCAATTCTCTACTAGATACCAAATATTATGAGGATACCAATCCTTACCATCCTTATTGACTCTGGTAACATTCACTACTTCATCAACCCTTGGGTAGCTAAGCAAGTAGATTGTTTTATCCACCTTTGTTCTAGTTTTGAGGTCATTATTGCTAATAAAGGCACATTATCTTACAAGGGCAGATGTCTAATGTTCATATTTTAGTGGGAAACTATAACATTTAGGCCAACATGTTTGATTTATATTTAGGTGGATGTGATGTTGTTTTTCATGCCCAATTGGACCCATATTTTGGGATTTTTAGAGCTACAGATGTAGTTCTCCTAGAATGGATGGAAATACACCCTATAAGGCCTTCTTCCTGGCTCCACCAACATCATCATCTCTCACTACATGGATAAACTTCTCAAATAGGGATCCCATAGCATCATTTCCCAACTCTTTTCTCTTCACAATACTTCACCATTAGACTCTCACCCACCTTTCGACTTGCACAACCTTTTGGTCAAACATGTCATACTTTTTGAGGAACCCACAAGATTATTACCTCACCAACATTAGGACCATTTCATCCCACTAATTATTGGTATTTTAATTCCCAACTTCGGCCCTATCAGTACCCATTTCATCAAAATACTAAAAATATCATCCATGATCTCCTATAGGCTAGGGTCATTTAACCCAGCACTAGTTTGTATTCTTCACAAATATTACTTGTTCATAAGAGGGATTGCTCCCAATACCTCTATATTGATTATCAAGATCTAAAAAAATTAACCATCAAGGATAAGATTCCCATTCCCATCATCAATAAAATCCATGGTATATAATTTTTCTACAAATTGGACTTGTGTTCTGGGTATCACCAAATTTGCCTTCATGACATTGATATTCCTAAGATAGCCTTTTACACACATGATGGCCACTATGAGTTACTTGTGATTCCATTTGGGCTTACTAATGCCCCCTCCACATTCCAAAATTTGATGAACCAAGCATTTCATCCCTTCTTGTAGAAGTTTATCTTGGTCTTCTTTGATGACATTCTCATTTATAATCCTACATGGGAGGATCACCTCCACCACCTCGACACAACGTTGGGAGTTCTTGATGCTAACCACCTATGTGTCAAACATTCAAAGTGTGCTTTTGGGAAAATAGAGGTTGAGTATATAAGATGTACTATCACATCTGATGGGTTTCATGTCAACCCCACCAAAATTGTAGCTATGACAAATTAACCATAACCAAAGACTCTCAAAAGCTTATGTGGATTTCTTGGTTTAATAGGGTACTACCAAAAATTTGTTAATGATTATGGCACAATTATCACTTCATCGATAGCTATGATCAAGAAAGATGCATTTTTATGGTCATTCATATCTTTCAAAGCATTTTCCCATCTTAAACATGCCATGTGTACCACGCCAGTCTTGGGCATGCTTGATTTCTCCAAGTTGTTTATGCTTGAGTCTGATGCATGTAGAATGGGTCTTGATGTTTTAATTATGTAGGAAGGCCACCCCATCACCTTCACTAGCAAGGCCCTAACTAGATGTCATTTGGTGTGTTCCACATATGAAAAAGAGATGATGGCTATTCTCCATGTAGTTCACAAATGACATCCATATTTGATTAGCCAACACTTATGCATCAAAACCAACCATCAAAGCCTCAAATATTTTGTAGAATAGTGGGTATCTTCCCCAAATCAATAAAAATGGGTTTCTAAACTCATGGGATATGATTATGTAATTACCTATAAAAAAGGTAAGGAAAATTTGCTGGTTGATGCTCTCTCTCACTAGTTTGAAGACCCAATGCACCTCTGTGCAATCTCTCTTCCCATTTCCACCTGGCTCTATGATCTTGAAAATGAATGAGATAATGACCTCCTAACCCAATAGCTCATTATCAACTATCTGTTGATCCATATGCTAAACTTCACCATACTTAGGATGGCCACACATTATGATATAAAGGTCACCTTTTGTTATCAGTACATTCTAATTTCAAAAAATTAGTTTTATCAGAGATGCATGCTTCCCCTTTCGCTAACCATTTAGGGTTTTTGAAAAAATATGAGTGGGTTTGCCATAATTTATTTTGGCTAGGCCTCAAGCAAGATATCAAAACATTTATTATTGAATGTGATATTTACCAATGCACTAAAGGTAAAATAGTTGGCCCACCTGGTCTATCCCAATCACTTCTGATTCCCACACATATTAGACCAACATTTCCATGGATTTTATTGAAGGCATCCCCAAATTTAGTGGCAAATCAGTGATTCTCATCGTAGTGGATCACCTTTCCAAATATGCTCATTTTTTCACTTTGGCCCATCCCTACATTAATTCTACCATTGCTCAGACATTTCTTGATCACATATTCCAACTCCATGGTATTCCTACCTCTATTATCTTAGATCATGATTCTACTTTCACAAGCCATTTTTGGCAAGAAGTATTGAAGCATCTTGGTACACATTTGAAATGGCTTGATCAAAATCATCAATAAATGTCTAGAAACTTATCTTCATTATTTTGTCACAGGGCAGCCACATCTATGGCTCACATGGTTACCTCTTGTAGAATGGTGGTACAAGACATCCTACTAGACCTCTACTAAAATGACTCCATATGAAGTGGTTTATGGTCAAACACCCCCACCACTCCTCTCGTATACACCTAGTAATTCACTAGTTCAGGTAGTTAGTACTACTCTCTACCATCAGGATCAAATTATCTACTCCCTACAAGACAATCTCCATCTGACATAAAATTACATGAAGCAACAGGTTGATCAACACCACTTTGAGCACACTTTCCAACCTAATGATATGGGTTTTATTCATTTTCATCCATAAAAATAGTCATCCCTAAAATAGAAAGGGTGTCACAAGCTTGCTCCTAAGCTTTGTGGGCCATATAAGGTTCTCTAGTAGATTGGGTTTATTGCTTACAAGTTAGAGCTTTCACCTTCCTCCCATATTCACCTAGTCTTTCATGTCTCCTATTTGAAGAAAGTTCTTGGAACCAACATTAGAGTGCAAACAATTTTACCAGAAATTGATAATGAAGGCCCATTCCTTCTTAAACCAGAAGCAGTCTTGGCCTAGTGTACCCACCAACTTCACTCTCATGCCATAACATAGGTCTTAATCCAATGTCATGGCATGCAACCTGAAGATACCACATTGGAAACATTATTCCAAATTTAGCAACGCTTCCCACATTTGAAGCTTTGAGGACAAATATTTTTCTAAGAGGAAGGGGATGTTAAGAACCCATGTCCTACCTTTCTCTCTACATTATTAATGTATTATTTACTATGGATGCATATGCTTTGTAAGTCATCCCTAGAGCACATTTGTATTATCCCACATGCATGTGAAGAAATAGTTGTTAGAATAAAATTAGTATTTAAGTAAGTGTTGAGGCCCAATGAAGGCATCCACGAATTTTATTAAATTAAGGTTTCTCAAAGGAGGTTTCCCCCTTGAAGAGGCCAATGATTCTTTGATTCAGCTATTGTGATTTATTTCTACTTATTTGAGTTAATATATTGCTGATTTTTGTAATTTATTTCGTGTATTTTCAATTATCTACTAACTTGTTCAAGAAGGATCCTCACAAGTGCACATTGTATTTTTATGACCGTTCAAAAATAATCCACAAATCTAAAGCATGATCTTGGTTTTGTTTTGATGTTTTAATTAAGTCATCCACATAGTCCTCCTTTGTCTTATGTATACAAACATGAAAAATATGGCTCATGGCTCAATAATAAGTAGCCCCACTATTTTTCAATCCAAAGGGTATTACCATATAACAAAATGTTTCCCTTGGTGTAGTAAATGAAGTTTTTTATTAATTTCATGGATTGGGTTTTATTTGGTTGTATCCTGAAAACCCATCAATGAATGATAACATCTCATAACTAGTTATAGAATCAACAATCATTCAATGTTTGGCAATGGAAAGTTGTCTTTAGGAAAAAAATTGTTCAAGTCTCTATAGAAAATAAAACATCAAATCTATCCATTAATTTTTATAATTGGTATTATATTAAAAATGTGCAAGGGATTATCAATGAATCAAATAATTTTGAATATAGTAAATTTTGTATCTCTTCTTTTACCAAAAACACAACTTTGGGATGCATTTTATGATCTTTTGTTGTATAGAATTTGAATTTGGATAAAGTATAATATTATTAAATTTGATTTTTGGATCGATTCCTAAGATATCTTAGTAATCCCATGCCAATATTTATAGGTACTCATGTAGAACTTGTCAAAGTGCATTTCCTTCATATTTTCATAACAAATTTATTAATAATATAGGGATAGTATCATTATCTATTCCATAATGATATTCTATTGTCTCTTCATTAATTAGAGTTGATTTATATTCCATATATGGTGTTGTAGGAATAATATCCATATCATCTTCTTGGATATGGACATTAGTGTCTTTACTCTCTCCAAATTGTGCCTAGGTGATAATTGTGTGAGAAAACCTATTTTTATGATACAAGAAAGGAGGTTCCTCGTATGCCCTGAGGTATTTTAAGAGAGATTCAACATTTGAAATTTGATATAATGTCCAAATATTTGGTGAAACTGTGTCATCAATCAACTATGGGTATACCAATTATAGTGTGTGTTATGAACCTCCCATGCTAGTTTTGGCTCTACTTTGAAGAAATGTGTATAAATAGTAATCTTTGTGGTAATAGATTTCTTACTTTTTTTTATGTGTAACTGAGACCTTTGTCATCCTTTATTATTATATGCTTGGATGGGATTAACAATGACTTTTTCATGTTCCCCAATCCTTATCATGTATATCCCATTGTTTGTAAATATTTAAGGTTGAAACATATTGATTATGATTTGTTGGAGATGATGAAATTAAAGCTAAATAAAATATTGGTGGTTTAGTTGGTTTAGATTTTTTGATAATGTGGTTACATATAAGAAATTTAATGATCCTCATGTTCGGTTAATGTACAATACTTGAATGTTTATTAATCTGGAGTGTGTGTGTGTGTGTGTGTGTGTGTGTGTGTGTGTGTGTGTGTGTGTGTGTGTGTGTGTGTGTGTGTGTGTGTGTGTGTGTGTGTGTGTGTGTGTGTGTGTGTGTGTGTGTGTGTTTGATGACTTAAATTTAGACATGCATTTAGGGTAAAATAAAATGTGTTCATTTCATGAATCTTTGGTCTCCATAATAAAATATTATAATTAAGGTAACTAATCATGACCTGAGAAACTATGGCTATCGTTTGAGGGCCCATAATAATATTTAGTGTAGTTTGTCCTAATAATTTCCATGTAATCTTGTCAAATCCTCTAATATTAATATTTGAATAGTTAAGATCCTTTGCCTTAATACCAAGTATCTTCAAAAATGAGATATTTAAAATTTTTATCCATTATCCACCAAAACTTACATGACTATATTAATCTTGTACTTGAACTCTAATATATACTAGTAGATGTTAGCATACAATGTGCTTAGGAGAAAAAATATTATTTTTCAAATAACATACTTTCTTTTTTCCATCATAATTTATTTATAATAAAATACACATAAGGTGGTTCCATATCATTTGGTAAAGTTGTATCACATAATGTTGCATAGATGATATCTTTTTAAACAAGGATTGTCTAAGGTAATTTTTACAGGAAAAAAATTAGCATGGGTATTTTTGAGTTGATCCATGATGCCATACCCCTTAGGTTGATCAACTTTTTTGGTGGCTTTTAGTGGGGGTTAAGGAGGGATATGGTAAGTTAATTTAGTTTGTACTATTGGATGCATCACCTTACCCCTTCATGTTGTAACAACATGGATCGTAGGATCCAATATAAGCCAAGGGTCAATATTAGAAAAGGGATGGTAATTATTAACATTCTAAAATTTTGGGGAAGGAACATGATGAGTCATGTATACCTTTAGCCATATAGTGGTAACAATAGGTATCTTGGATTAGATATTACATTAATAGTATTGGATGAATATTTGGGATTGTTTATTTTTATCCTTATTAGTGAATTTAGATTTGATCTTTGCTACCCATTTGCTTAGATAATCGATCCAGATAAGATACATTATCCACATATAACAATATAAAAGATTAATTTCATAACTTGTGTTAATCAATAATTTCCATTTAACATGGTCATGATTAATGTATATTATTATGGAAAGATAAAATATCATATCTAAAAATAAAACCCTAACGCTGATATCTAACACCCTAAAAGGATAAAACACTAAGGGAAAACCTTGCGCTTTACACTGTTCGATACATGTAAGAGTTCACCAATATTTTATACCCTAATTTGGATTAATAGGTTTGATTAATATAATTAATATCAAAATTTGAAATATAATTTGAACAAAAAAATAGATTTGATAAAATAAAATAAGAGAATCAATACTAACAAAATATTTTAAACTCACAAAATAAGATAAATGGAATACACACAATATTACACAATACACAAGATTTCATGTGGGAAACCTTTTAAGTAAAACCTAACACAATATCCTCCTTTGTTATTGTATTAATTTAAACATATTGCATTATAATAAATTACTTCTTAGTTCTATTTTTTCCCTGTTGTATGTACGAGTATATATACAACATCAATAAGTAACTGTCAAATATGTATTACAATACCATTGGTATAAAAACCATAGGCTATAAAAAAAATATGCGATGAAACCACCGAAATACATACCAATATGGCTCAAAAATGTAAAGTAGAGTGTAAAGCATGGAAAATATACAACACATTTCTAACATAATTCAAATCAATAAATATGGCATTCAAGCATACATATGAATGTAAAATACCGAGATTGATTCTTCTAATTTGACAAGGTCATATGCTAAATATGGAAAGTAATAAAGATATCATAATACTAAGTAGTAAATATATCACAATACTTAAATTTTCTAGTTGACTATGTGATTTTGATTGTATTCTAGAAGTGAAAATCAGGGATAATCACAAATGTGGTTGATTTGATTCTATAACTAATTTATTGTCTACATTGGGTCAATTTTTTAGGATAGGTTTAATATCAACATTTGATACTAATATGTGTATAAGTATGACATAGTGACTATATGGTTACGCATGAATTTCTTTACTTGCTTCATGTTTTGTAATCTTGAACCCTGATGATGCACACAGATCCAGAAATTCACCTCCTTTGCCTTAAAACCTTATATGTGCTTATGAGGGCTATAAACCTGAAAAAAAGGGGGAAGTGTAATGGGTTTAATTGGCCCCAATCACCCCCCACCTAATTATTATCCATTATTAAGTATCCAATACTTCAAGGACAGAAATCAAGCCACACGTGGTTCTCCCACCTAGTGTGATTGTATAATTATGCTCCTTCATTATGTGTATGTAGCTAGTGATGGATATTTATACTTGATAATACTTTCTCTGATTTGGATTTTGAGTGATTTATATTTAGATTGTGATTACTCCTAGTGATATTTTTATAAATTGGGAAGAATAGGTTAGATTTTCTTAATGTACAATTGTGTATAAATGTATTACAGATAAGTGCCAAGTCCATTTTGAATGAGACTTTGATTTGTTTATATATGGATCCAATTAAATAATTATTCATTCCATTAACATGATATAATTATGGGTTGAACTTAAGGATGGTTTGATTTTATAAAATATTCATTGTTGGGAGCAAGTTGGTTTTGATCAAGCCAATAAGTATTGACTCGTAGTATGAACTAAACTAACATAACTAACTTGTGTACATGTGTACTAAACTCATAGTCTAGAGATGTTTGTGTAGGATGTTTAACAGGTTTGAAATAGACATTGAGGTTCTTTTAGGTGTATAATAGTAGAATGGAAAGGTTAACTCACAAGATAGCACACAAGTGTGAGAGGATGGCAAATTAGGAGTTTGTTTGGGTGCTTAAGTCACGCTTGATAAATGTGTGTAAAGCTTATCATTATCAAGTAACAAAGACCATATTTTAGTATATACACATGAATGACTAATGGTTTGATCTATAAATCATAATATGTGATATTGTATTCGAATGTGTCACTAGAAGTATTGGAAAAAAGTCACAAGTTATATAATAATTGCAATTATCATCCCAATGAGAGGTATGTGGAGAGTGTGTTCATAGAGATGTTAGAACCTCTATATGATCATGAATATTATTATATTATGATAAAACAAATGATTATAAATGATCCTTAGTAAGAGGTTTAAAATTAATCTTGGGATGCACATGATTATATAATGTAGGACTAAATGGTGCAACTGTAGGAGATAAAGCTTAAAGATCTCTCATTAGAGATAATGGTGATGTCATATGCATACATGAAGGATAAATAACAATTTCTAAAGGCCATGTCATATACTAGAATGTATTAGGAACCATAACCAATGATTTTGTAATACCAGTGAGTATCACATGATTTTGAATGATTTTATCCTCATGAATTGTGTTAGATGATGACATGTGTGATCTTATAGGTAGGATAGGTAACTCATAAGGTGTGTCATGAACAATATGTAATTCATTATCACGCATAAAATTTACATAATGGTGTAATGTATAAGGTATTTTTCTCATTTGATTAAGCCATGGGAGTCCAAGTAATAGATATTATAATCATGCATCTGAAATGTCATAAAACCAAACTAGAAGGCTCTGATGACCGACCATAATTTGAAGTGTGATACCACCAAGTGTGTGCAGTAATTACCATTATAATTATGGGGTGTCATATTAATTCTAATTAAATCTCATTTAGTGTAGCTTTCATTAGAAATAAATGACATAATAATAATATTTTAGCTAGAACCATTGTCAATCAAAATGCAATGTGTACTCAAATGATGATATGAAATAAATGCATGAATTTATAAAGGACTATTGTTTAATTCATTGTTAGGTATCTTTTGGTCATAAAATGGATATAAGGTGGTTGCTATGGATAACTTGAAATCATGCCAATGATGTTATCAATTTAATTTCCATGTGAAATAGTTAAATGATGTATAGATGTTGTCATATGCACATTTTCTTACTTTTTAGTATTACTTTTTTATTAATGGTAAACTATGGGTTTTAAAAGTCCCAAAACTTTGAAATAAAGAGATATAAAGATAAAACATGACCACCATAGAGTTATAATAACACAAAAGAGATATAATTGGTCCAAACACATCTGAATCTACATACAAAAAAATAAAAATAAAAGTCAGCCAAACATTGATAAGTCAGTAATAACTCAGGACTGGATGAAGAAGACTAGAGCCAAACAAGGTCACATAAACCCTCCACTACTTCCCAATTGATTTTCAAATGTTGAACCTAAATTTCCAAAGAACCATCTTCAGCTCTACCACCCTCCTCTTCATGTTTATGTTCCTTCCCCCTCACATTTTTTTGGTAAATAACCTATAATTCCTCGTCCTTGTTCTTCTTCAAATTGCCTTGAAGACTTTTCAGGCCTTGAGTACAATTATTGATATTAGACTTGATTATGCCAATAAACTAATCCACTCTCAACTTCATAAATTGCACCTCCCCCTCTGTCTTCTCTAAGTTCTTATTGAACTTCTCCACATCTTCCATAATTTGACACATGTCATTGAACAAATCCCACTGATCATATCCTTAGAGGAATCCTTCTTGTTCCCCTCATCAACTTGTTCTTTTGGATACTTCAAATATTTATTCATTTTATTATTTTTACATAAAATCCCTTACAGTATGTCAATTTTTATTCTAAGGGCATTTTCTAATTTCTCAATTTTGTCATTCTAATCAATCTTCTACTCCTTATTCTTGGCTCCCAAAGGTGTAAACTGTCAGGGTGCGAAACACCGGAAGCATACAATTGATTACCAAATACCAAGCAACTATAATATGTGGAAATAACCAGATTCACCAAGTAACTAGAATTCAGAATAACACAGCATATGAGAGACAATACACAACTTGTATTAACACTTTATACAAAAAAGAATACAATAAAGAAGATGCCACTTCTCCACCACCTCTTCAGAGGCTCGCTACACCTCAAGTGAAAAGTAATTCTTCTCCCCAAAGCTCTCCCTCTCACAGGTCCCAACACCCAACTCAAATACAGAGTTGGTGTTCACCTCCAGTGCTCCACGCACTCCACAAGCACTCCACGTGCTCCACAAGTACTCAAGGTACTTCAAGTAGATCTCCCATGAATCTGTAACAACCTGTAATTCAACAAACCATACTTATGGAAGGAACTCCCTTGCCTTCCTCTTAGCTCTATCCGAGTACACACCTGTACTCCAAGTAGATCCTGCCTGATACTGCTCCCTGTTGTGTTGCTGTCTATATGATCTTGCACACCTGCAAATCAAACAATGGTTCTGCTCACCTGTGAACCTCGACCTTGCACACACATACACCTGCAGATCAATGATCTTACTTACCATGTAGATCTCCTATATAGGCCATGCAACTGTGACCAAGATCCTACACTCCTAAAGAATCCAGCTGACTCTCCAAACCAGCACCAACACGCCTGGTACTGCTGTGGAACTAGGAGGAACACCCTTGCTCACCTCACACACAGAAGGAGCAAACTTTGCTCAACTCAAACTAGCCCACTTTTCCAATACAACCATGAGTTTATTATATAGATCTCATCAAACAATAATTAGACATCTAATTACAATAATTAGATCCGCAGCTCTCAGTCTAAAAATAGATCTCTTCATGCAAACACTTGGTTCGTTAGCTAACTGCCCGTAATAGACGCAGTCCGAACCACACAGGCGACCGACATCGGTCCCTGTCTGCCTGGAGGTGACCGACGTCGGCCGATATATGACGGACGTCGGTTGCTTCTCTATGCTATCCTGCCAATGTCGGCTAATCAGACCAACCCCAACTTCTCTGCAACTCAGCAACCTTCAGCAACCTCCCCCCCTATTTGCATCAGTGAAGCTTTTAGCTCCACAATCCTAACAATCTCCCACTTGGAGATAAACAACTGCACTGTACCTGTACCTGTACTCCATCTAATTTGTTTCCTGGTTTGTATTCCTCTTCAAGCTCCCACCTGAAGACAACCCACCACACATCCTGTGGTGTACCACCTGTCATCCGAGTACCCTGCCACATCCGAACCTACAACACCTGTAGTGAAGTCCTGACCCTGCATAGCAACACCTGCTGCCAGTCCCTCTCAAAGAACCTGAGAACCCACTTCCCCGAATTGGCTCCTAACTCTGACAGCTCCCACTGTATGGGAATACTCAGGTCTATACCAGACCTCATGTGATTTCAGACACTGTACCTGTCCAGCCCTTAGTGTGCTCCGGTTCTGCATCCCGAACCTCGCCAACACCTGATTCACATCAGTTCCCATTCGAGACAAAATCAACCTGTGATCTCCATGCCTCCCATGTCAAAGAATTCTGCTGCTCCAAACTCCTCCTGACATGCCACTGAACTAATCTTACCCTTAGCTCAATAAAACCCTGTATGTACACCCCTGCTAGCTAGCATACTATCCACATATAGCAACAGAATGATGTCATGCACTCATCATCCACCTGGTAAGACAAACCACAGTAGTTACCCTGACACTGACTGAAGCCATGCTTCGTCCTCCACCTGTCAAAACCTGTACCACTGTCCTGCAGCTCCTCAAGACCATATGACCTGGTCTTCCGTCTCACATATCCGTTCTCTCTACTCTTCTACTAAGGAATCCATTCGTCTCTGTGCTTTCATCCAGCTGGCAAACCTACCAAAACTCCCATCTAGTTCTGCATCATAATCCTGCCTAGCTCCCACCTGTTTCTTGGATCCTTCTTGCTCTACAATCAGCAACAAGTATGAAGAAGAGGAACATGAATTTGAGGGCCTACTCACACCTTCAGTCCTCCGTATGGGTGTTTGAGACTCCTTGACAGCACGCTGTCCACCCAAAATTCGTTATAGTGACCGACATCGGTCACTCCACAGTCTGCATCCGACCGACGTCGATTCTCATGCGTCTGTACCTGACTACCAACCTGCCAGCGCTGGTGTCCCTGCTATCAACGTCGGTCCTCCTGACTGACATCGGTCTTACATACTACCGACGTCAGTCCCATGACCGATGTCGGTCTTATCCTGCCCGACATCGTCGGCTTCGATCTGCACATGACCGACATCGGCACCTGTCTGTTCGACGCCAGTTCCTCCTGATCGATGCCAGTACCTGTGTTCACCTGTGAGTGATGAATTTTTACCTGCGAGCTCCTTTGGATCAAAACACATGTCCAAATTGCTCTGCTCAGAAGTATCCAGCCTCATCCACTAGAACTCTGTCCGCCATCTCCTCCAAGAACACCAAGGCTTTCCAGTTCTTAAGCCTATCAAATATATCTGTCTTCCACTTAAGAACATGCATCTCCTTCCTGCTCATGTGACCAAGCCTACGAAGCCACGTCTCTACGTAATAAAAGAAGAATCAGTAATATAGACAAGTAGATAAAGTAGTACCTATTTTCTTACCACCAGCTAATTCAAGTGCTACCGCTGTGAGAGTTCTTGTGCATCTCTCATCACCCAATCTTTTTGAAGAAATTAGCCATATCTCCAAACTTGGGACCTGCATGACCTTCATCAACCCCTGTGTGTTGGCCGCCTGCAATTTCAGCTTCACTTCCCCTTTGCCAATTCTTTGGCAAGGCTCACCAGCTCCTCTACCTGGGGCTGCATGGAAAGAGGCAACCGAATCTTTTATCCAAGATTCAACTTTATCCAAGAAACCTACAAACACATCCTGTGCAACAACACCTGCTACATCTGTATCTTCAGTTTCTTCATGCTGATCTGCTACCGACCAACAATGTTCTTTTACCTGCTCTTTCTTTCCATCAGACCGTGAGTGACCGTCTGTGCTTTTCAACTCCTCCATTCTTAGCTTACTTTGATCTGCCGTTGCTCTACTCCCACTCGATCAGAAACCCCTGAGAGTGACCTGTAACCAAACACAACCCTGCTTCCTGCAACCTTAGCTCTGATACCACTTGTTGGTATCAAGCTCAAGAACCTACAACCAAGGCTCTGATACCACTTGTCAGGGTGCGAAACACCGAAAGCATACAATTGATTACCAAATACCAAGCAACTATAATATGCGGAAATAACCAGATTCACCAAGTAACTAGAATTTAGAATAACACAGCATATGAGAGACAATACACAACTTGTATTAACACTTTATACAGAAAATAATACAATAAAGAAGATGCCACTTCTTCTCCACCACCTCTTCAGAGGCTCGCTACACCTCAAGTGAACAGTAATTCTTCTCCCCAAAGCTCTCCCTCTCACAGGTCCCAACACCCAACTCAAATACAGAGTTGGTGTTCACCTCCAGTGCTCCACGCACAACACAAGTGCTCCACGCACTCCACAAGCACTCCACGTGCTCCACAAGTACTCAAGGTACTTCAAGTAGATCTCCCATGAATCTGCAACAACCTGCAATTCAACAGACCATACTTATGGAAGGAACTCCCTTGCCTTCCTCTTAGCTCTATCCGAGTACACACCTGTACTCCAAGTAGATCCTGCCTGATACTACTCCCTGTTGTGTTGATGTCTATATGATCTTGCACACCTGCAAATCAAACAATGGTTCTGCTCACCTGTGAACCTCGACCTTGCACACACATACACCTGCAGATCAATGATCTTACTTACCATGTAGATCTCCTATATAGGCCATGCAACTGTGACCAATATCCTACACTCCTGAAGAATCCAGCTGACTCTCCAAACCAGCACCAACACGCCTGGTACTGCTGTGGAACTAGGAGGAACACCCTTGCTCACCTCACACACAGAAGGAGCAAACTTTGCTCAACTCAAACTAGCCCACTTTTCCAATACAACCATGAGTCTATTATATAGATCTCATCAAACAATAATTAGACATCTAATTACAATAATTAGATCCGCAGTTCTCAGTCTAAAAATAGATCTCTTCATGCAAACACTTGGTTCGTTAGCTAACTGCCCGTAATAGACGCAGTCCGAACCACACAGGCGACCGACGTCGGCTGATCAGACCGACCCCAACTTCTCTGCAACTCAGCAACCTTCAGCAACCTCCTCTCCTTTTTGCATCAGTGAAGCTTTTAGCTCCACAATCCTAACATAAACTTGACTGCTTTAGCCTCCAAGTTATTATCCTTACAATCCTCCATATAAAGATGCTCAAAGTGAGGGATCCTCAATGGATCAATAAAGGCTTCCACATCTATAGGGGACTTAGCCTGGGATATCTCTATACCCTTGGGAGTCTTCAAATTTGAGGTTGGGCTAGCTATTAATTTTGAAGTATTATTATTTGGAAATGGATTGGTATATACTTTCAAATGTTGATTAGTCATTATGACAAATTTATTAATTACAGAAATTTGGTCTTCAATCTGAATTGTGTTTTTATTGATGAGATCTTGAATCCTACTTATTTCTCAATTTGAAGCATTGATTTATACAATTTTTGGAAGCTCAATGATATTCAAAAAAATATTTAATGCTATACCCTTTAGGTAATGGTAAATTAGTATTTAATTGATATGGCTTAGGTAATGTAATGTCATTAAAAATGATCAAGCACTTAAGCAGATGATGAGATGGGTATGTTAATGTCATAAACTAGTGAGCAATCCTAAAATTAAGAAATATAACATTATTAATTATTTTTTAAATATTGTTGATGGTTTTGGTCTCATTCTTGTGTCAAAAATTAGGTGCATCATTAATCTTAGATTTGAATATTGTCTTTCCTTGATATTTGGAGGTAGTGGACGTAGAAGCAAAATATGTCTATTTAACATATTGGCATCCACAAGCTTAATCTCGATGTTGCATAGTGCATGTCTAATCTCATCATTCATATGTGTTAAACATGACTTTTTCATAAAGTGAATAAATTAAACTATCTAAGAATATAATTTGAATCTCACTATCAAGAATTTGTAGTGATATTTTTATAATCATGGTTTTAAATTTAAGCACATAGTCAACTAAATTTCTAGTAGGCCTTATTTGATGTGATAAATTTGAAAAAATGTGATCTTCTGACTAATGTTTATGAAAAAGTGTGATAAGAATATATTGGCCAAATCATTAAATCTACACACATAACACATTGGTAGGGTGAAAACTAGTCTAAATCATAACCCATTAGACTTATAGGAAATATGATGGCCATAAATAACTCATAATTATGAAAAATAAAGCAAGATTCAAAATAGGCTATAATATGATGTGATGGATCCCAAATGCCACTATATAATGTAAACTCAGGTACTCAAAACAAAGGAGGCAAGGAGTAACCAAGAACTTCCATATATAAAGGGTTATGTAATATATCATAAAATGAAACCACAAGGTTAATCTTGTTTGATACTTTAGATAATTGTGCAATTTTTACTCACATGACATCGAGTTGTTGTCATATTGCATGATCAATAGATGTAACATTATGTACAAGATTAACATTGATATATGTGTATATATGAATCAATAAATTATTGTGATTAACATTATTTACAAAGGAAGGATGATTAATATTTAGAGTGTCCAAGACCAACGGATGTGATATAATAATGTGATTGTGAAAGCACATTGATCATTAGATTGGTAGTAGAAGTAATTCTAGATGCTTTAGGATGCATAAGAATAAAATGATTCACCTGAGGAGGGGGTATAACACTAGGTGGAGGTAAAAAAATATCAATATAAATATGAGAAGCACTAAATTTACCACCTGATGTATAAATAGAGACTCTAAGAGATCATCATGCAGTATCATGCATATGATCTATATGGATACACTTAGGAAAAGCGTCCTTATTCCTAATTCTTTCATTTCATGCTTTAGTAACTATAAAAATCATATCATCAATTTAGTGAGGGGAATTTGTGATATAGGCATCTAAATTATATTCTTCCATGCCGTCAAAATTGGAATGTCATCAAAATTAAGAGGTTTATTAGCACAAGCATTGCCTCTATCCTCAATAACATGTTCATTATCGAAAGTCTTGCCAAAACATTTTGATTAGTCATTCTCATTCGTAATAACATTAAGAGGAATATCTCTAGAAGGCCTCTTAGTAATGGTTGGCATTTTAAAAACATGAGTGGTATACAAAGGTAACTATGTCAAATCACTAGTTTTACCACTCAATCTAACATTACGTCTATTGATATGTATAGTCTAAGCTTTCTATACATAAGATATAGCCATGAATAACATGAAGAAAGTGAAACTAATGTGGCAGGCACAACTAGGATGCAAATCTAAAAAATATATTTTAGAATGGAAAGGATTATACCCTATAAAAACCTATTAAGATATATACACTTAAGGATAAAAAATGTGTGTACCAAATTATGAGAAAAAACTGAATGTAATCCAAAATTATAAAGAGGCAAGTAGCAACTAGGGTTCAATCAAAGTAAATAGAATTAAAATGCAAATTTGAAATTAGATATAAAAAATAAAAAATTAGCCAAGAAACATCAATAGGAATCTTCAAAATACATAAGTTTTTGAAGAATGGAGGTGTTCACCTAAATATTTTATCAAAATGTGACATTAAGGTGCAATGAAACTAATAAAATATTAACACAAATGTACAAAGTACATCTAGAATGTAGAATTATAAAATAGTAAACCAAATTCACTCTAGTAGATAAAAATAGTAAATAAGCATAATTAAAACTAGTTTGACAAATAATGGACAATGTTAAAAGCAAAATAGATGGAATGGTAACACCTTTAGAGAATTATGGAATTTTTGAAGTGCAACAATGATCTGGAAGAATGAAATGATCCTTGTGTAAAATTTGGACTGTTCATTAGACATGTAAAAATTTGATACATGATGTCTAACCGATGAATCTTCCAAAGGTAGATTCAATGTTGTACCTTTATGACCAACGAATATGTTATTGGGTGCCAAATGTGTATTTTAAACCTTTCTTGATTGTGGATTTTTTTGTGTAGGTTTGTCTCGTAGTTTCATATAGTCCTATTTGAAATGATATCTCCTTCCTCATTCCCCACAACACACATGCAAAGGAAGAGGGACAAAATTATTTCAATCAAGAAACCTCAAGGGAGTTGCAACTACATATCCCTCATGCTACAATCAGACCCCATGTAGTTCTTGTACAATGTAAATAGAATGTTAAGCATGGATTTCAACCTCCTCTTCCTTATACATGAAGATGCAATTATATGAACATTCATATAACCATATTTTGGTACAAGTGGATGATGCCATGATATCTTGAAGTAAAGAATGTCTAAGGGTGGCCCAATGTGCAAGATCCTTTTCAAGTGTAGCAAAGGATTTTGATTAACAAATAATATAAATTTTGGAAGGTTTACCATTTGATTCTTACTTAAACACTACTTAGTAAATGACTATAAATTATTTGTATATATAGGACTCTTTGGAACATGACATGGACATTGACCAACCATAGAAACTAGTGATATGTGAAATGAAAGGTTTGGGAAATCAAACCATGGAAGAAGGACCCATGAAAATGAATGGGACATATTTGGTGCCCTAATGAATTTGGAGGGGGGAGATTTTGTGGCAAACTAGTGGCCAACGAATTTGTCCTAAGAGAGACAAATTCTCATGTCGGGTGAAATCAACTCAAAAGATATGCAAAAAAGGCTTAACAATTAAAATGAATGAATATTGAGGCCATTTGGAGCATATAAGGTTGAAGAGAGAATAATGTGGGGTAGGAAGTGTCCTAAAAATAACTAAATATAGATAAGTGGACCAAGTGTGAAAAGATGGGTAAAATATGTTATGGAAATGAGACTTGTATCAAATTTGGGTGTCTACAAAGACAAGAGGTGTAACATTCACATGAGCATATGTGAAGGCACTAAGCACATAATAACAAATGAAACATGTGAGATAAACTATAATATATAAGATCCTCTGAAAACTTAGCATGATACATGCTATTACAAAATATATAACTTAAAATAGTGTCAAGATATGCCCCGAGAATGTCCCCAAAGTGAGCATGGGATGTACTCCAAGAATATATAAAAAATAATATTGAAAAACACATAACATATAGTGAGCATGTCACACACAAAGTAGATGGACAAATTAAGGTAAACATGTCACACCCAAAGTAAATAGATAAATCAAAGAAGGCACACAAGATAAGCAAGGAAAGCATAATAAACATGAAATAATAAATGTCTCACATGGAGTACACAAAGGCATGAGTATAAATAAATACATAAACATGATCATATATGAAGGCACTAAACACATAAGAACACATGCAATGGGTAAGATAGATCAAAATATATAATATCCCTTGAAATCTTAGTATGATACATGAAATCATGAAAGAAATAACCTAAAATAGTGATAGGAGATTCCCTAGGAATGCCCCTAGAGTGAGCATGGGATGTTCCCACAACCTAATGTAAATTCATAATTTTTTGCATGTGCCCATTATACATAAATCCTATTTGTGTGTGTGTGTGTGTGTGTGTGTGTGTACATAAGTAGTAGTTGTAATATAAATTCTATCAATAGACAGACAATCATGAACATATAATGTGTATTCTAATATAATCACGATATATTTTATTACATACAAACCATAACTTACCAAATAAAGGAAAATGAATTTTATAATAAATGAAAAAATCAATGAAATCAACTAATCACTTAAAGGAAAATAAAATCCAAAGGCCATAAGGAAAAATAGGGGATCTCTACTAACCTATAACTTCCATTAGAAATCTATGTGCTTAGAGACATGTTACCAAAATAAATGTATTATCATCATGTGAAAGTTGTAGTAGACTTTTAAAATGGGACAAACCAAACCAAGACAAGGGTGAAAAATAAATGTGCCCAATCACTTCATACTCCTTTTACACCCATATTTCACATACGTGACTAGTGGTATCTGACAAAGATGCACCACTCTTGCAACTTTCTTCACCATTTTCAAAGCTCATGGAACATTGCTTAAAGGTCATATGTACTTTGTTCTCATACAACCATGGTATTCCCAAAAAAATCAGATTTTGATTTGATTAAACTAACTTTATCACTTTAAATTTGGCCTTGGAATGCACTCCCAAAACCATGATTCTAGCTCCCTTCAAGACTTCCAATGGTCTCTAACATAACCTATCCACCATGAACAACTCACTCATCAAACATTGTAGCTTAGACTTCCCATTTTTCTCCAAACATCATAATTTATAATATTTAATTCTTCCCTCATATCATTGAGAATTTTACACATCTCCCAATCATTGATGGAAGTGTTAATTTTCAACTCTTGATCATATTTATCATTCTTCACATAATAAACCTCTTTCATCTTCCTTTGGACTCAGTCATGTGCGGCCCCCATACTATCTATGAGTTAAATCCTCAACAATGTAAGCATACCTATGGTATTTAATTAAAATCACTATCTTTGTTAGTTTATCAGACTCATTTGGGCTTAGACTCTTATTCTAGCTCTCCCTAATATTTGCATCTACCTCTTTGGCTATCTGCAACTCATCTTGGAGATTTTGCACTATACCCCTTTCTTCTACTAGTAATTACTTATCCACACATATGAGTGGTTTATTATCATGGATCCTTGCTTATGCAATACACTTTCCTTATATGGAACTTGCTCTCTTGTTACTTTTGTATCCCCCCCACCCCTTACAGTGATTTTCACTTTTGTGTTTCTCTTGGCTTTCAATGCATTCTCCTTCACTTCGCAATTTCTTCCATGTTGACCCATTACATCACCCTTATATTTCTTATGCCCTTTTGTTTCATATCCTTTTGCAAGATATTCTAGTGGATATTGAGACACTCTTCAATCTTATACCTTTGCCCATGAAGAGCATATCTTGAGAACTTTATAAATTTCCTCTGATAGTGATAAAGGGCTCCAAATTTGAAACTTGAACCACTATATCTATTCCTCATTATTTCACCACTTCATCACCCATAGGACCTTCCACCACAACCTCTCCCCTTTTTAGGTTGTTGATATTACACATAATTGTTATTATGGTTCAAATTAAACACTCTTCCCTACTCACCACATTTTCCATCAATGACCCCACAATTACCTTGTCATGGGTGTGTGTGTTACAAATATTATACCACATAATTTTTTCTTTTTTGGCCTTTTATAATAATTTTTAGCTTCTCATCTCATTATTTTCTCAACACATGTGCCAACATGAAATAACAACTTTCACCTTTCTACAAATGTAACTTTTCTTTGTGTGACCCTTTGTGTCACAAGATACATACCAAAATCCTCTTCATGACTCTTTTGCATTATTTTTAAATATATTATACAATTGAGTTACCATATCTGAGATATTCACCTCTATAAATGAGTTTACTCTCACATCAAAATTTCTAACAACTTCCATTTTGAGCATGTCATCTAACACTTCTTGGTGTCAATAAATATGATCTAGGACTTAGGAAGAGACTCAATGGAAAATTATACTTAACAGATTAAGTGGATTATTTTGGAAGCATATATCGAATCACATATTCTAAAGGTTATATCAGAGTGTGGTAAGACAAGGGAAATGACAAAGAAGATAATGGACACCATGTTAGAATCGTAGTTATAATTTTATATTATGTAAAGTTTTGTAAAAGATTTGAGGGATCATATGTTAGATGTCTATGTACTCATAGTCTAGCTTTGTATCACTAAATTAATAAAAATAACATAATAATACATTAATGTAAAACAAATGTATATGAATTATCAATTGAATAGTTACAAGATTTGGTAGGAACCACTTCATAACTTGTCATTTGTTTGACATCTTCTAGTATTGCCATTGTAGTGTTGTGTAGTGTAGTATTAAAATTATAAGAGTTTGCATCATTTTAGAAGAGGAGTTAGGACTTTCTTTTACATACCTATGTACTTATAATGATGTTGAACCTAATGGTGAATACAAACCATGTTGTGGTAATCACAAGTTGTCATGAATCAATTAAAGGCTAAGATCCTCAATCAAAATGTCTTCATAGCAAGTTGTCTCTTGAAAGCTATGAGCGATCATCCAAAAAACTTACACATGTTTTAGTGGGTGTATATTATTATACCATTTTGACATTAATCTATTAAATTATGAATTGTATATGCATATACTCTCTAACACATCCTAATTTATCTCCTTGAGCATCATAAATGTTTTTCTACTCAAATTTAGGTATATGAAATTCCCTTAAGAACACAATCTTGAGTAGGTCAAAGTATACCATAGTTCGATTCGAATCAAACTTATCATACCATGTAGCCACATGATTAAATAATGTTGTGTTAAACTGGTTTGACTTTCTCTCTAGATATTTCACTCCATTATATTACAAGGTTACATCACATTTGTGTATGTGATCAACCACATCCTCCATACCTAGATACTAGGGTAACTTTACCAACATTTCATAAAAAAATATCAACTATTGTGGAGGTTGATGTGCCTACAAACCACTTCCAAATGATATAATTCCACTTCCACCATTCCCTACATAAAAATTATTATATTACCCATTGAACTTTTCATCCTAGCAATGTACCTTGCATCCTAGCCCCTCATGTTAAAACAATCATATTTAACATACTTCAAGTGTCTTATTCACAACACACACACAACTCACCATAGTCCATGGAATATCTCATTCCACTACAATGATTCACTTATCACAAAAAAAAATCCAACATTGCATTAACTAAAACTTTCTTTTTGAAAAATGACATGTAGAGGCATCAATTTTAAGAAAACTTAGTTTAGAATCAAAAAATTACATTTGGGATGTTTTACTTCAGCAAGGAAAAATATTTTTCATAAGATATCAAAGGTGAAATGAGAATGTTTTCTCATTCTCATTTAATAAATCATATTGGATTATTTCAAATTTATAACGATTTACATCTCAAAATCTACATAATTACATTACTTTAACACAATGAAGTTTTTTTATGTTACTAAAAATGATTTGAAATTGACTCTGCCTCGACTACTTGCCAAGGGGCTCTTAGGATTTGGTTAAGTATAAAAACTCCACTTAACATTTTTCACCATGAAATCAAATTCAATCACATCATATGAATGTTCTTATTTTCTATAAAATATCTCAACCCATCATATCCTCTAAAATATGATGGCTTGAGTGCCTTTTGATCAACATAGTGATGTCATCTTTAAAATTCCCTCTCAAACTATCAGATTTATAGATTTTGGGAAATGATCTTATGTCATTATATCAAGACCTTGTGACTTTTGAAAAATTCAAAACATGTGTCAATGATAAATGGCTAGATATCTCAAGATGACATCTATCCTAGCATCAATCTCTAGCCATCTGATTATCTTGATAATCTCTGATCATCCAATCTCCTTATTAACTAAGTTTGATTTATTATTCAAAGGCATGCACATATATTCCACCAACCTTATCACAATGATCTTTGGCCATCATATTCACTTGCATCTAACAACTTGAGCTTATTATAATATAAATAATGACACATGATTAATAAAAGGCCTCGTACCATCAAATCAAGATCCCTTCAACTAATTTTTGATTGCTCAATTGCCCAAGACCAGGAGGTTGATGATTAAAACTTAGTTATAAATAAACATATGTGGATTCACCTACACAGTGTCATCCTTCCATAAATCCTATGTTTAGTTACATTCTTCTTTGAAAATATGGTGCTTAAAATTATTATGTAATGATAAGCTAGGGACACCTATGGGAATGAAGTCATGTCTTCAAATAAAAGAATTCACAAAATGGTATGGCAAAACTTCATTATAATCAAGTACATAAGTATGCCTACTCTTATAAGGTTGAACCTCATCGGATATTAACGGAAAATATATTTGTGTAGATTTAAGAAGAGGGAGATCATCATGTCTATAGGGGAAAATTGAAAAGTAAATAGACAAGACTTGTAAGCAAATTTCTCACCTACTCTTGTACTTAATGATCATAGTCTTAATGTTTTACCTCTTCTCTTCTGCTATATATATTATATGATGTTCTTCTAAATAAAGATATGATTTTGTATGCATTTTGTGCCTACTAATTTTTAAGACTCAAATCTAAGCGCTTGTTATTTTTTGTTGTGTATGAATATCCCGAACATGAACTGATTTAGAAAACAAAAAAGGAACATCAAAATAAGGGACTATGGCTGAATAAAAAACTAAAAATTGATCATTTTTAGAGTAGGGAGATAATATTTGAAAAAGAGGACATCATGCATGAGTTCCTTTCTACCTTAATATCTAGCCAAAAAAGATAGACTTAGGAATGAAATTGTTATTTTCTAAGGATTCATTCTTAATCCAAGAAAACATTTCTCCTCTCAATGACTACACTTTTTCCACGAATAAACAAGACAAGTTTTATCCTTTTTCTCAAGAAGGTTTTTCCTTTTATGAAAAGGAAGAAGAAAATCTAGAAGACAATGATAGGAATCCCCTAACTTCATACTACAACATAGAAAATAAAAAAATTACCGAGGATTATTCCAATAACATAGGAAGGAAAATAAAAATGGAAGAATTAAGCCAATCTCCTCTCAAAGGACTCACATGAAAAATAATTATTGAGAAACCTTTGGTGATAAGGAATGAATTTTTTTCCAATAAAGCCAATCAAAAGGTGAAGGACTCGACAATGTCATTATTTTCATCCAGAGATTTTCATTCCATTAAATCTCAAGGAAATTACATTTTTTCCTTTTTAGGAAATATATGAAGATGTTGATCATGTGACCATACATCACTAGCATCAAAACGAGAACATTGAGACCCAAGCTCTGTTCAAGAGTAAGGAGAATGTTCTTTTTCTCAAAATTTGTCATCAAGAAAGAGAAGACTTAGGAATAAAATGTGAAATGGATTTATTCTTCAACATATTGGAGGAATTTATGATCAAGCAAAAGGATTCAATCATTTTTTCCTTACGAAGATCATTAAGCATATGTAGGCTCTATTCACAATAATTATAAGAAAAAGAACATTATCTTATCGAAAAAGGGCCACCCATTCAATATTTTAGGGATTTGTGGTGAGATAAAAGGTTTACAATATAATATGAAGTTTTTCCTCAGTTTACAAGATAATGTTAAAGAGGAGGAATATAAATAGAGGAGGGAGCTACCAAATCCTGAAAACTTAGACCTTTGGATCACGTGTTCACCAAGGTAGAATAAGAGTGAAAGCTTAAGTGACGGAATCAAAAGGTACTTTCTCCTTGATTTATTTTAGTACCTATCATTTTTTTAGAAGGCTTTCAAAATAAAATAGTAGTTGAGAATAAGATTAAATGGTAACTATTTTTCTAAACCTATAAATGGTTTTGGGTAGACATATTTTAGTAGATATTAGATTGGGTTATGTTTTTTTGTATCATAAGATGTTGTGGCATCATTTTGCACAATGCCCTTATACTTATGTATGATTTTATTTCCATTAGATTGGTTTCATATATTTTGATCACATTCACATACAAAAATAACATGAAATGTAATACACTAGTATTTAACATAAATGCATATAGAAAATAAATAAATATAGGGTATTTACATGGCCCTTCTCCCTTTCAAAATCATAGATTTATAAGATGTATAGTCTTGACATAAGATGGTGCATTATAAGGATATACATGTATTATGTCTTCTATTTTTTTGAGAGAGAGCCATAATAAGGCCTTAGTTTAGAGCAGTGATAAAGGTAGATCTCAATGGATAATCAAATAATCATCACCAATAAATCAATGGCAGTAAAGGGAATGACCAATGCAAGAACCATCAACAAAGGAATAATTGGCTTAGAGGCCCAAGTCACTGGTGCTAATAAACTTTATCCAATAACTAAGAGAGAAGCTTCCAACTATTTTATCCTAATTTGTATTATATAACCTTAATTAAGACATAAACTTGAATGTAATATAGATTGTAAAGTATACCAACTAAACATGAACTTGAATGTGAAATACTAAAATTGATGAGATAAGTGAAATATGTTAAATATAAAAAGTATTAAATATATCAAGATAATTAGCTTTTTATGATTTAGTGATTGTGACTGACCTCTGATAGTGGGAAAAGACTAGAAGTAGGCTTATGATTTGCTTGAATTTAGAACTGATTATATGTGCATATAGGGTCACTAATGTTAGGCCAAGATAAATTTGTCAATGTTAGTGACTAAGGTTGATGTTTCTATCTTGGTCTAATTTGTCTCTTAATGACTATATAGATAGCTACATCTATTTATAATAATTTTGCATATGTGATATTTATATCTCCTCCTCAAAACTGTAAATTTACTTGTGAAGGATAGAAACCTATAAAAAACTTGGAAAGTGTAATGAGATGAGTTGAACCTAATCACCCACATCAATGATTGACTATTATCTACATATCCAAAAATCCAAAGATGGAAGTCAATCCATGTGTAATTATTCACTTTAATGTGAATGTGCAATTGTGTTCCTTTATTATATGTGTTTAGAAGTGTTTTAATTGATGTCAAGGTTGATGTCATTGATGTCAAGGTACATCTTTTGAAGATGCATGGTGAGTGGTCTTTGAGGTATGAGCTTATGTGCTTGATGTGACGATGAAACCATGTGACAAGAGAAAATTTGAAGGCAAGAGAGAATTTGAAGTCAAGAGATAATTTGAAGGCAAGAGAAAATTTGAAGGTAAGAGATAATTTGAAGGAAACAAATGTCTCTTATGTTATTTGATGTCAAGGTTTAATTTTAGCTTGAAGTTGTTAGTGTTGTCACAAAGAGGTATGATGGTCAAATGAGCTTTGAAGCATGGTTATGAGGCTCTAGGTTTGTATAAAGACATGAAATAATTTTGAACATAAAGATAATTTTGTAGTGGTGCGAGAGTGATGTTTTAAGAGTTTTATTATTTGATATTATTTAGGTAAACATGTTTGTATACTAGTTCTTAAGTACAAGGTGTCTTGAGAAGCCTAATTTAGACCCTGTGTGAAGGTGTGCATAGTGAAGTTTGATGAAGTAAGTAATCACAAGATTATTATAGGTTTTATGGATTTGTCTGATCATTTAAATAAATTATAGATACTTTTATGATCAGTTATCAAGTTTCAAGTGCTTAAGAAGCCTAGACATGACACTAGTCATGACATGTAAAGTCCTTATGAAGGTATGAGTACGGTTACTTGGTAAGATGGATGAATAGAGATATGAAAGGTTATATGAGGTTTATTTATCATATATTTGAGGAATTATATCACTCATGAGAGCCTCAGGGTGAGCCTATAGGGGTAGGACCTTCAGACCAAATCTGCGTCTATACCACTTTCAAACCCTACCTAGGCTAATGAGGTATCATGGTCTATTTTTAAAACATATGAAGGATTAATGATAGTTTTTAATCATGTATTATATTTATTTATTTGGTGATATTTTTGGAGAACACATGGAAAGAGACATAAAGGTCAGTTTTAAGACTTAATGTGGTTTATATATCAAGATCTAGAAAGCAAAGAGAGAGAGTGTGGCCTAATGAGGTCATGATAAAAATTAAATATGTTTAAGCTCATATAAGAATTGAAAAAGGTAATTTATGTTGTTTCAAGTTTTTTTATGTAGTTTGAGGTCATAGTTTGAAGGACAAGGCATGAAAAGTGGTTTTTAGGTCTCTCGAGTGCTCAAAATGAAGGGTTCCTAACCCAAGAAGGATTTTCTTATGAGTATTAGAGTGTAAAACCTTTGAATGGAAACCTTATTTATTAATTTTATATGGTTAAGGTTCCTATCTCAATATTATAGGCATCATATATTTTGGATTGAGGGTTATGCTTTATGAATAATCATTAACGGTGGAAGTGTGTTTAAACCCTCTTAGAACCCTAATAGCAACCTAATGTTGAAGCTATGATTAAAATTTGATCAAGATGGTTTTTAATGCTCATTAAAGTGTTTTTATATTTTATTCAACTCTCCCAGGTACCTCCAAGTGGTGGTGGTTAGAGAGGAGAGAGAAAATATGAAGATACAAGCTTGTTTCTGAAGAAGATGATCTAGCTGTAAAAAGTTGTATTGGACAAAGTTTGAAAATTTATAAAGGTTGAAACTTAAGAATAATATTTTATGTCCTTTTATGTTTATGTATTGGTTCTATTTATTAATTATTCCAAATTTGTGATCCAAATTGGCCAGTCGCTAATAGGCCTAATGAAGAAGAACAGTGAAAAACCCAAATAATAGTGAGAAGATGATTAGGAATGTGTTATCATGATAAAATGATGAAAAAAAGTGCATGGACATGTTTTTATAGACTTACATGTCCTATTAATTATTGGTATAAATCTTTAAATTTAGGTATAATGCTGAAAATGATGAAGCCAAAATGGCTTGTCTAGCTCAGTGAGGTTTGTGTACAATGAGGTCATAAGATGGGTCTGCAAGACCAATATTTTATAGTTGAAAATATGATATTTATATCTTATAATGGTTTAAATATCTCATATAATCACATAATTTCATAATAATTCCTTTAATATGTCTATATAGGTGTTGGAGGTCTGAGTCACCATGACTGGTCTTTGAGGAAAACTGACAGTTTTGAGTAAGTTGCAAAGGTGTTTTTGAGGCTCTATGCCCTATGTGATGAATTATAATCCACCTTATGGATTTTTTGATTTTTTTAGGTTCTATATATATTATTTATTGTCATGGTTATGTAGCTAAATATTTTTTTACCTTCAGTTATTCCAAACAGACCTTTTTGTATGTGAAGGCCTAATGTAAACAGTATTAATGGTGTGCTTCAAGTGGTGGTTGGAGATAAAAAGTGTTATGTACCGAATATGAAATTATTAGGGATATATTTGAATGTTGTATTAATTTTTAATACTCTGTATAAATTTTTAAATTTTTCCAAGAAGATCAAAGGGTAATGTGTACTAATGAAGGCCTAACTGAATTAGGTCTCCTTAAGGCCTAAAAGAGGTTTTGGTATTTTAAATTGTAGATGACCTATTTTAATAATTGATTTATATATTAAACATTTTATAAGACATTTTTCAGTTTAATCCAATTGATAAAATGTGTATTGATGACCAAGAGGTGCATGAGCTTGAGAATTGTATAAAAACAAGGCCTAATAGGCCTAATTGGTAAGTTAGAGATAGGCAGAATGCAAGCGAATGAAATAACACATTGTTGAGAAGAAGGAGGTCTTATATAACATAAGATGGTTTTATATAAAATTTCATTAAGATATAATATGGGTAATGTAGATGAATATCAAGGTCATATGACCTAATCTGTCTTGAAGAGACCTAGTTGAGTGAAGAAGCTTAGAAGGTAGTTTGAGAGGGATATAAGAGTGAGAAGAGATAAATAAGGTGATAATAATATATTATGTGAAAAAAAAGGTTTTTTTAAGGTGATAAAAAAATTTATGTGGTTTATTTGGTGTTGAGTCATCTAGGGAGTTGGTGCCTCCTTAGAAGTGGGTGTTTGCTAAAGCCTAGTCAAGTGAGTGCTTAGCTAGTTGGAGTTGCTGCTCCATGTGAAGTTGGTGATTAGGTAAACTTGGTTATTTTATTATATGAATATATTCCATTTTAAAATATCTATGTGTTTTCTTTCCCTTAAGGTTTTCCCACATATATGATGTGTTCTTATGTTTTATGCTTATGTGGATAAGTGTTTATGCTTGCTAGATCTATATGTTTACTTGAATGATTCATGATTGCTTAAGTGAACTTAAAATAAAGGTTTTTAATATTTATTTACCACCCCTCTCATTCATTATGCTTACAACATTTGGTATCATAGCTTAGTCCTTTGAAGTATGCCTAATAGCCTAAAAGAGATCCTAGAAGCAAGGATGGCTAGTAGTCAAGTTCAAGGAGGTTTCTCTACCAGAAAGGCTCTATTATTCAATGAGACTAATTATACATTTTGGAGCATCATAATGAGGACATATCTAATGTCAATGGGGCATGACATATGATATTTAGTTGTGTATGGATACACTCCACCTCCTACACACCAACTAATGCAGTAGGCAAGAAGGAAAGTGAGATCAATTACAAGGCAATTAATGTCATTATATTTGGCCTATCAGAGGTAGAGTTTGTGAAGGTTATAAACTTTGAGTCAGCCAAGTTGATATAGGACAAGTTAAAGACTATCTATGAAGGAGACACTAAGGTGAAGATGGATAAATTATAGACTCATAGAAGGCAATTTGAAAGTCTACGTATGAAGGAAGATGAGATCATCCATCCCATATGTTAAGGGTTGATGAAGTGGTCAATGTCATTAGAGAATTAGGATAAGAAGTGAAAGAGTCTACAATTTTTCAAAAGGTATTGAGATCAATAAATCCTAACCTTGATTCTAAGTTTTCTATAGTAGAAGAGATGCAAGATTTGGACAAACTAGAAATGGATGGGCTTCATGGCATCTTGACTGCCTATGAGATGAGAACAAAAAAAAGAAGACCTCCCACGAAGGAAGCAACATTCAAATCTGAGAAGAAGTCAAAATCCAAGAAGTTCAAGGATGAGTTATGTTTATATGTTGATGATGATGAACTAATAGCCATGTTTTCTAGGAAATTAAAGATTGGATATGGTAAGTACAAGGGTAAGTTTCTTTTCAAACATTTCAATTGTGGTAATATTGGTCACTTTGCATCTAAATGTCCTAACAAGGATAAGATTGAGCATGATGAATAACATGATGAACATCATGGAGATGATAAGAAGGTCTATAATCTTAACAAAAATAAGGAAGTATGAAGGTAGGAAATGGTCATTTAAAAATAAGAGAAGTTTCTATACCAAAGAAGATAATAACTCATATAATGTAAGTGACACAAGTACATCTGATAATGATGATGACAATAATGAACACGAACATGATAACAATGAAACCTTATTCATGGCTATATAAACAAACAATGAGGGTTACTCAAAAAACAAAGGCCTTATGGATGATGAAGAATCAGATGAAGAAGAGGCTAAAGTGAATCTTGAGGCAAAATTGGTGAGTGCTTTAGAGGAGTTGAAGTTACAAAGAAGTAAAAATCATAAACTCAAGTCATTAGGTAAGGACTATGAAGAGAAGTTTGGTATGTTTAAGGAGAGACTGATTAATACATCCAAGGAGTATGATGATATCATCAATCAAATTGAAGGATAGATAGAGATAGTCACTTCTAGCTTAAAAGTTAAAGAGGAAGAATGCACTAGGTATGGAACTAAAATGGAATCCTTGAAAACTATGTTGGATCAAATGTCTAGCAAGTTGAAGGCATTTATGAAGTTTTAAAAGAGTATTGATGATCCAGATAACATCTTGATTGGTCATAAGTATGAAAATGATAAGATAGGTCTTGGTTTCAAAGAAAACCAAAAGAAGGTAACTCAAGTAAGGAGAAGGTTAATGAAGATAATAATGTTAACATGAAAAGACCAATTAGATAGCCTAGTGATATGAGGTATGCGAATTCATTTAATGGTTACTATTTTGCATGCAACAGTTTGGTTATAGAGTAAGAGAGTGTAGAAGACCCTCTAAAAATGAATATGCATGGAATTATGAAAGGAATCATCAGTCAAGAGGTATGAATGAGATTATTTTCTATAATTTTCATAATATCATACACATTTCAAGATTATGTCCTAATAAATTTATAAGGCCATCAAGTCAAAACAAGAGGTTTGAATCCCCTAGAGTGCAAGAGAGAAGGCAAATGAATGTATGGAAACTAAAGATAGTAAAGGCAAGTCATGATCAGTCTACAAGCCCAAGTGGACTATTTATTATGGTAGAGCACACTTCATATGTGAAATCAAAGTCAATAATGTGTGATATTAGCTCATATTATTGATCAAATGGTTGATGAAAAGGTCAAGGTGTCAACCAAGCCTAATAGGATACTAAAATATATTCAGTCTTGTGAGAGCGTGAAGATCTAGGAATCTCTTGAGTTTGTGTTGTTTTAGTACCCTATGAAAGGGGTGACTTCATTAGGCTTTATGGAGACATTATTCAGTTAGCAAAAACATGGTGGATGCTTGGTTTGAGTGGGAGCTATTCAAAATGTTTATAAGCTCCAAGTGTAATTTTTGACAAGCATATAAGAGGTAAGCAAAGTTGTTATATGTTTCTAGCAATTGGTAGTTGAGCATGACTTGTGTTGTATATGGTTTGAGAATTTTGTTGATTCATTTGGTGAGCTCAAGCTATGAAGTAAAAGGGGAAGCTTGGTAACTCTAAATTCTTTTGTAATTTCTAAGTGTAGTTTCTAGAGAGGGAGAATGAGTGGTTTTATAAGTTGCAATGTGTATGATCCTTTGTCATTAATTTCAAAGGGGGAGAAAGGATAGAATAGGTGAGATGAGAATGATCAGGTTGTAGTATGTTTACCATCAATGACAAAGAGGGAGTTTGTTGAGAAGTGCTATCACTAATGTCAAGGTTCATCTGGTAAAGATGCATGGTGAGTGGTCTTTAAGGTATGAGCTTGTGTGCTTGATGTGACAAGTAAGCCATGTGACGAGAAAATTTGAAGGTAAAAGAAAATTTGAAGGTAAAAGAAAATTTGAAGGTAAGAGAGAATTTGAATTTAAGAGATAATTTGAAGGAAATAGAGAATTTGAAGGCAAATAATGTCTCTTTTGTTGGTTGGTGTCAAGGTTCAGGTCAACTTGAAGTTGTTAGTGTTGTCACAAAGAGGTATGATAATCAAATGAGCTTTGAAGCATGGTTATAAGGCTCTAGGTTTGCATTAGGACATGATAGAATGTTGATCAAAAAGATATTTTTGTAGTGGTGTGAGAGTGTTGTTTGAAGAGTGTTATTGTTTGATATCATTGAGGTAAGCATGTTTGAGTACTAGTTCTTAAGTACAAGGTGTCTTGAAAAGCCTAGTCTAGACCCTGTGAGAAGGTGTGTATAGTGAATTCGATGAAGTAAGTAAGCACAAGCTTGTGAGAGGTTGTTTATCTTTCACATTTTTTTACATTAGATACGTCCTTCACAATTATTTTTTACATTTCATTAATTTTTTGATCATGTAATTAAATTTTAGATACTTTTAGAAGTGTTTCAAGGTCATTGATCAAGTTGTAAGTGATTAAGAAGCCTAGACATGGCACTAGTCATGACATGTAAAGTCTTTGTGAGAAGGTATGAGTATGGTGACTTCGTAATATGTATGAACAGAGGCATGAGAGGTTTTATGAGGTTTCTTAAACATATATTTGAGGGATTGGATCACTCATTAGAGTCTCAGGGTGAGCCTATAGGGGTAAGACCTTATAACCAGGTCAACATCTATACCACTTCCAAACTCTACGTGGCCTAACGAGGTATCATGATGTATTTTCAAGGAATATTAAGGATGTATGATAGTGATTAATAATGTATGAAGTTTATTTAATATATTATAGTGGTGTATTAAACATGGAAAGAGGCATCAAGGTCAATTTTAAGACCTAATGTGGTTTGCAGGTCAAGATCTAGAAAGCAAAGAGAGAAAGTTGGCCTAATGAGGGGTCATGATCAGAATTTAAGGTGTCTAAGCTCATATAAGCATTTAAAATGGAAATATATGTTGCTTCAAGTTTTTTCATGTAGTTTTAGGTCATAGTATGAAGGATAAGGCATAAAAAATGGTTTTTAGGCTCTCGAGTACTCAGAATGAAGGGTTCTCAACCCAAGAAGGATTTTGTTGTGTTCATCAGTGCATCAAACCTTTTCATGAGAACCTAATATATTCATGGTATATGGGGAAGGTTCTTATCTCAATATTCTAAGCATTATTTTTTGGATTGAGGGACTATGTTGTATGAATAATCGTTAATAGTGGAAGTGTGTTTAACCCTCTTAGAACCCTGATAGTGACCCAATGTTGAAGATATGATTAAAAAGTGATCAAGATAGTTTGTAATGCTCAGGTAAGTGTTTGGATATTATATTTAACTCTCCCAAGTACCTCTAAGTGGTGGTGGTTAGAGAGAGGAGAGAGAAAATGTGAAGATACAAGCTTGTTTATGAAGTTGTAACTATAAAAAGTTGTATTGGAATTTTTTTTTAAATTGATGAAGGTTGAATATTTAGACTCATATTTTATGTCCTTAGAGGTTTATTGATTGGTTATATTTCTTAAGTGTTCCAATTTTGTGATCCAAACTGGCCAATCGCTAATAGGCCTAACGAAGAAGAATAGTGAAAAACCCAAGTAACAATAAAAAGCTGATTAGGAATGTGTTATCATGATAGAATGATGAAACCAAGTACATGGATATGTTTTTTGGGAATTTTATTTCCTATTCATGCTTGGTATAAATCTATAAAGTTATGTATAATGGTGAAAATGATGAATTTAAAATGGATTGTATGGCTCAATGAGGTTTGTGTACAGTGAGGTCATAAGATTGGTCTGCAAGACCAATATTTGACATTTGACCATATGATATTTATATATTATAATTGTATAATGATCTCATATAATCATATACTTTCATAATAAGTCATTGAATATTTCTATACAGATGTTGGAGGTTTGAGTCACCATGATTGGTCTTTGAGGAAAACTAGCAGTTTTGAGTAAGTTATAGAGATGTTTTCGAAGCTCTATGCCTTGTGTGATGAAGTCTAATGCACTTTATGAAGTTGTTTAGGTATTTGAGGTTTTTTTTATATGATTTATTGTCATGGTTGTGTGTCTAAATATTGTGTTATATTCAATTGTTCAAGACAAACCTTTATGTGTGTGTGAAGGCCTAATGTAAACAATACTAATGGTGTGCTTCAAGTGGTGGTTGGAGATAAAAAGTGTCATGGACCTATGATTATATTAGTATGGATATATTTGATTGGTATATGAATTTTTAATATCATTTATAAATTTTTTAAGTGTTTCAATAATATCAAAGTGTAACATTTACTAATGTAAGACTAATTGAATTAGGTTTCCTTAAGGCCTAAAAGAGGTTTTGGTTTTAAGTTGTGGAAGACCTATTGTAATGATTTATTCATGTATGAAACATGTTATAAGACCTATTTTAAGGTTAATCCAAGTGGTAAAATTTGTATGTCCAACCAAGAGGTGTGTGATCTAGAGAATTGTAGAAGAACAAGGCCTAATTGGTAAGTCAGAGATAGGCAAAAATGCAAGCAAATGAAATAGCACATTGTCAACCAAAAGGAGGTCTTTTAGACCATCATATGGGGTAGAGATACTATCATGAATATATAAAAGGGGTACTATATATAAATATCAGGATCATATGACCTAATGTATCTTGAGGAGACCTAGTTGAGTGAAGAAGCTGAGAAGGCAGTTTGAGAGGAATAAAAGAGTGAGAAGAGCTAAAGAAGGTGATCATCATATGTTGTGTGAGAAACAAAGTTATCTTAATGTGATCAAAAGTTTAAGGTGGTTAATTTGGTGTTGATTCAACTAAGGGGTTAGTGCCTCCTTGTAAGTGGGTGGTTATTAAAGCCTAGTCAAGTGGGTGCTTAGCTAGTTGGAGTTGGTGCCCCATATGAAGTTGGTACTTCACTAAACTTGGTATTTATCTTATATGACTATAGTATATTAGTAGATATCTATGGGTTTTATTACCCTTGAGAGTTTCTCACATATATGATGTGTTCTTAAGTTTCATGCTTATGTGGATAAGTGTTTATGCTTGTTAGATCTATATGTTTACTTGAATGATTCATGATTGCTTAAGTGAACTTAAATGAAATGTTTTGAAGACCATTTCACTCCCCCAGTCATTATGATTCTAAAAATATGAATGTACATAGAATATGGAGTTTGATATTTAATGATATTTAATTTTGACTTAGCTTGGCATGTTTAAGACTTGGTTGATGACTGTTCCTAGTGACAAATTTATGATTTGGAAAGAATATAATAGATATGCTTAATGTGCATTAGTGTATATATGTTTGATAGATAGGTGAAAAATGAGTACTAAGTGTGGGTTTGATTTGTATTCATATGAGTCCATTTAGATATTTTATCATGTCACCAACATGTTAGGAAAATGAGTTGACCCATAGGAATGATTTAATTTTTAAAAGTAATAATTGTTGGGTGAGGGCCAATAATGTCATCCTCAAGTTAGTTTCATTGACACAATTGTGTATGTCTGACATTAGTGTCTAGGAGATAAGAATTTGGATTTGATGATCATGAGATGTCTGAGAAATATATTTAGCTATTTTTTCATAGACTAAGAGGTTCATGTACGTTATTGACAACAAAATGGGAGGGTCAGACTCATATCAAACATGTGGATGTGAGAGAATGGATAAAAAGAAGCATATGTGTGTACACAAGTCATGTATAGTGAAGGTAGGTTAAAAGTGACATTGTTAAGTGTCTAATACAAGAATTTAGTTTCAAAAAATGCCCCTTTTATTATAGTATTGAAATGTAATACAAATACTAGAGTAAAATCATAAATTATACCTAAATGTGTACAACAAACTTTGTCTCTGGGAGATGACTCCAAATGTACACCTTTTCTCCATGCAAACTTGTAATTAAAATGTGATAGTTAATGTCCATATGTTATGTATGAAGTATGAAATATGAAATTGAAAATTGAATTTTTTTCTCAAGATCAAGGAATGACTACATATGCATGTGAGTAGATTGTGTTTCCCTATAACTTCTTGAAGATGATGCTTCTTTTTCAAAGAATCATAGAATCATGTTTCCTTGTTGAAACATATCGAGAGTTGGGGTGATTGTGCCCCAAACTTGGTGTAACTATGTAAGCTCTTAAGTCGGGAAGATAAATGTCCCAAACCTCATGAATGTAGAGTAGTTATAAGACCATTAAGATTCACTAAACCTTAATTGTACTAACTCAAATAATTGATCTTGAATAGTGATTAATGCAAAAAAGGTAAAATAGTGATTAATGCAAAAAAGGTAAAATTGTGCAAGAATAAGTATAATGTCTCACTAAATTGGTGCCAAATGTAAATTATCATAATATGTACGTGCATGAACAAGTAACATGCCCCAATGGATTTGTGCCAAATTAATATATAAGGATAAGCATCTATATGTTAAATCTAAGACCTTGTAACTCAAAGGTATCTACATTTGAAAATATATAATGTTTATTCATGTAAAACCATATGCACTTAAATAGCATATGTATTGAAGTATATATAAATCTTTAATCAGTAAGACATATCTTTGTAAAGTGAGTGCATATGCATGTAATATTCCTCTAGAATATATACAAATATGTAAATATCTATCACATATATGAACCAAACTAATATTTGAACCACTTTGATATCTAAAATCTATATAATGTACCCTTTTTTGTATATGGACGATTGTCTCTTTATGACAATCCCACTAATATGCCCCCATTTTGAGGTGAGGGATGTAGCCTATAAGTCACTCATCTCAAAATAAGAGTTAATTATATCATGTCATGTATAACCATGTCAACATGTGGATAATATATCATCATATTAATGCATACACCATTAAGGCATCCATGTAACATATGTATGGAAAATAAATTTATGTCAAGATAGAAGTATCAATTAAGCATGTAGTGGCTTATCATTGATATAAAAACTAAATAAGCCTATGTATTACAAAGGTGCATGATATGAATCTTAATGCCACACACAAAGGGGAGTTGCATGATATCTATTGAATCGCCTGTGAACTTGGTAATCTCAACAAGCACAACAAGCTTAGCAGAAAATCCTAGATTAATCCACTCATAAACACATAGTGTCACACATAAGGCCAAGAGAAAAATATAAGGGACATAATGACGTTATAACAAACAAGGCCAAGGGCCATAAATATGTCATAAAAATAAGGTGTTTTACCCTTTTTTATTTAATAAATGAATGTTTACAAATAGATATATCCATTCAAAATGTAATATATGAAATTTAAGCATAAATTTGAATATAAATAAGTGACTAAAATATAAATAGAAATTGATGATTTCATATGCTAAAAATAGTAATAAAAATAAAGAAGAAGATACTTAGCATTTTCTAATTTTTGATTAACTATATCTAATGTTTGATAATGATAAAGATGAAAAGATATGAATGCGATAGCTCAAAATTAGGAACAAAATCTAAAGATATTTTTGGATAGGTCTACACTCCCTAGATAGTAGTGTAGGCTGGTCATATCCGTTGACATCAAAAATTGTCTATGTTGATTGTGGAAAACTATAACTACTCCACCTTCTACCCCTATGTTTGTTAAGTAGTATAACATATTCAGATTCTATATATGCCACATAAAAGTCACTATTTTATTTCTCTTTGCCTTGGAAATCCTAGGGGTGCTCATGAGAGATAGAAACCTACAAAAAAGAAGAGGATAGTAATTTGATGAGTTGACCACAATCACCCCATTTATGATTGACTACTACCTATGTATCTAGATACTTTGAGTAAGGATTCAAGCCACATGTAGTTCTCCCATCTAGAGTGATTATGAAATTGTGTTCCTTAACTATATGTGTGCAATTAGAAATTTAGATTTGATACTTGATAATGTTGGCTCTTGACTTAATTTGAAACTGCTAAAAGTGCTTGATATTTAATTTAGGAATAATACGAAAACTTTTCTCAATGTGTAGTGGTGTAAAAGATAGATGTTAGATAAAAATTAAGTTCCTTTGAAATGAGATTTTGATTTGATTATATATAGAAACATTTTGATAATTATTTTGAGTAGACCTTGTGAAACGTGTGGGATGACCCATAATAATATTTCAAATTTGGAAACTAGCCATTAAATGGCATGGGCCCAATTGAGGCTGCACTTGGTGGATAGGTCCACGATAGCGAACCTATCTACCTAGTGTGGACCTGTCACAAAAAATCATGGATAGTTGTCCTGAGGTTGGAAAAATTTGATAGATGATATAAGACGGTTTGATCATTGAATTGGAAATTATGTGTGATAATGACAACAAATAGAGGGTCAAGCCTATAAATAATGGGTGTTGTTGTTATCCCTTCATTTAACAAATCTGTGTTGATGTCATTCCTTATCAAGGCTAGTGTCTAATGATATCTATAGTAAGGTAGTTATTGGGTTCAACTAACAGTGTTGGTTGGGGGGTTTGGTGTTGACCTATCCAAAGTTCCTACTTCCTAATGTATTAACTAAATGTTTGAAATAAACACTCTTGCTCAAAAAGTAAACAGACCAAACTGAATGAAATGATTTGAAATCAATCATATAATGCTATTGAAAATTAAACACACTAAAATCAAGTATCAAATCCACATTCTAAGCTAAGTTATATAATTGAGATTGATGAAATTGAAGAAATGATAAATGCTTGTTAAAATCTTAAAGCATACACACACATTAACAGTCCATTTTGACTTGCAATTTATCAATCTAATCACACAAAGTATTTATATGGATTGTAATTAAAAATAAATAAGAAAAAAATTATAAATACCAAAAGTACTCATCATGTTTCTTTGGGGAGTGGACCCTTGCTCACCCTTGGATTTAGGGTCAAAACAATCTAGTCTTTAGAAAGCTATCTTAACGCATAGAAATGAAAGAATATTATGCCATGAAATATTCTTGTATTCAAAATGAAAATTATTACAATGTTTTTCACTCTTGTAGATCGAACATGGATTTGCCTTTTATTGGATACAAAATAAACTAATTGTCTTAAATACTAGGTAACAACTTAATTCACTAAATAAGAGGATATTCAAAGAGATTAGTTTATATGGCCGAAATAAGGGAAGAGCATTGCAACAAGATCCACATGAAGTTGGAAAGATCCTCATGGGATTTCTAACTATTTCTTCTAACCATATATGATTACCAAATCTTATATATAGTGTATCCATATCATTCTATCTAGAGTTTCAACCTCTGTCTACTAGCTTCTATAAATGGAAAGCTATACATAAATAGAAGTTTATATATAGACATATGTAAAAATAGAAAGTATCGAGAGGAGTCTTAGATCATCATGGAATAGTTGAAGGAACTCGTAGAATGCCTTGGAAAATGTTGTGGATGAGTCCATAGTGAGTTGTGAGAGTTCATATCATGACTGTCAAATTTTGTAGCTTGACTATTGTAATTCGTAGCTTGATTGTCGTAATCTGTAGTTATCTATCAAGGTCCATAAAATGCCTAACAAAGTCTGAAGCTGCACTCAAATGATTAGTTTATGGTTATGGCACTTTTTTTTCTTAATGAGATCATAGCAAAACTCTTATTTCGATGTTATCGTACCTGTATATATCAAATATAGAAGACCAAACATGCAAATACTTATAACATCATGTAAAGAATGATAATTCAAACTCACACAAGCTTGTAAAGATAAAAACATTCATCTTATACCTTGGGATAGTTATAAACCCTAAGACTACAAGCAATGCTCAACTCAAATGACATATTTATGGTTGTGAAGGATGATATATCATAGTTATAATGAGTCATAGTGTGGACTCATCATTTCCCCCACACCTTACCTTTTGCAAGTCCCATTGCAAACTATCTCCTCCTATCTTCATAAGTGTATATTCTCTACTCCAATTTGAGGTTGAGATCATATATGGAGTATAAATCTTGTAATATTTTCTCATGAGGAGAAGTAAATCCCATATTCCTATATAATAAAATGAATCCAAAGAAAAAACTATTCCTCAGATTGTGACCCTATGTTTTGCCATGGAAACATGGGAGAAAGCAATAGAGGTGGTCTAAATCTCATCTCAATCCATAATTTATATCCTCCTTGAAGTACATTGGTAACGATTTAAGTGATGGCACTAGATCTTCTAAGGGTCTATCTTATAGTAGTAGGAGACATAACTTCTCTCCTTTTCAAAGGGACTGTCAATAGATTCCAACATTAACTATAAGTAGTCACAAATTGATCAAATAAACTGTTGTATGAAAAATTTTAAATTGATAATGCCATCCTACAGATCATGAAGATAGTGATCAAGGATTTCAAAATGTTGAAAATAGAAACTTTTGAATTTTGCAAATACCTGTCGTGCATTACCAAACTAGGGTCTGATGCATCTACCAACTTCTCTTGCAGTACTCACATGATCATTATATATATCATGCCATGGTATTTGATTTCTATAGGTGGAGATAATGGCTCTATATTGTAACTCACCAAAAAAAAATATTGACCAAGAAATTATTAGTGTTTCCCATAATAATATCACATAGATAAAATTCACATAATAAATCATGTCTACCAAGGGTAATTTTCTGATAGATTGTCAAGAACTCTTCACTGGTGTTAATCTCATGTGGTAATCCATAAGAGATTCAGAGTAACTACCATCTACAAAATTTCTCATGCAAGAATAAACTATGTGAGGGAGATAGACTCCTATAAGGTAAAATTGTTTCATCAAGATAATAGGTGAACTATATGGTTTGTCTAGCTTATTCTTCTTGTTGCTCTGCTTGTGTCAAGTCTTATTGAAATATTTGTTTATCCTTATTAATAATTTTATTTTACTTCTTCAATTATTTGAGCTCAAAACAAGTTTGTTCCTAGTGACTTTTGACTTCAGGGTAAGACATTATGGTTTGACAACCTTGTTTTACCATAGGGTTAGGAGGCACATTATAAGAGCTGGAGGCCATCTGGGCTTTCAATGCGCTAATCTCTTGTTCAAATTTAAGGAAATTCCTTATCAAAGACACATTATCTTCTTAAAGTTTCTTGGTATAACTCCATATATCAATATTTTCATTCTCATATTCATCTAACTTCTTATGTAAGCATTCTATCTCTTCACATTTTTTAAAAGACTGAGTTTGAATGATTTCTATATTTTGCAACAAAAGAGAGACAATAAAATCCTTACATTAAACTAAAGATAGTAGCTCAATAATGTCCTAAGTATTCTATTTGACTGTAGCTTCTAGCTGGGACAATGCCAAGGTATGATGTAGTTGTATATCTTATGTCTCTATGGATGGTTGGGATTCTTCATCATTCATGGGAGATTTTTATTTATCAATGGATGTCTATGTTGAGGTAAAAGGAATTATTGACAATTTTGACCCTACAGGTCAAATTGTCACCTCTATAATTCAAAACTTTGCATAAACATGCCTTTTTGAAGCAGTGGCAAAAATTGGTCTTTGCAATTTTTCTAAAGTGCTCCTTCATTTCAAAAAAGGGTCAATTTCAATAGCTTTCTTGAAGGGCACATATCAATAAAATGGGATTTTCAATTGACTGAATGAATTGGGCTTGTTCAAATTTTTTGAAGGGTTCTTTTGAAATTTTTTGAAAGGACACTTTGAGAATTCTGAAGGGCAAGTGGACCTTTGCAATTTTTCCAAAAGGGTATTTTCTAGAGCAAGAGGTACCTTACAACTTTCCCAAAGGGTACTTTGAAAAAAAGTTGAAGGTACACTTTGGAAATCCGAAGGGCATTGTCATTTTTTCTAAAAGACCATTCCAATTCTTCCAAAAGGACACTTTCAAGAATTTTGAAGGGTAAGTGAACCATTACAAAACTTTTGAATGGTCATTTACAAAATAGCCAAAGGGTATCTACGCTTCGAAAAAATGCATTTTCAAAGACAAAGGGGACCATTACAACTTTTCTGAAGGGTTGATTCCAAAAGAGCCAAAGGGCACTTTCCCTTCAAGATAGTTATTTCCAAAATTCTTGAAAGGCTCTTCAAATTTCATGAAGGGTCATTAACAAAAGTTTTGAAGGGTCACTTTTTGGCAAAGGTCCATTTCATTTTCCCTAAGGGATCATTACAACTTTTTCTAATGGATAATTTTGAAAAGGCTCTAATAATTTTTTTGAAAGACACTTTCCCTTCAAGAAAGTCATTTCTAATAAGTCTGAGGGACACTTTGAAAAGTCTGAAGGGACATTTTAGAGAAATTTGAATGGTACTTTCCCTTTAGGAAAGTCCATTGTCAAAGTCCAAAGGGATGCATAAAAAGTTTGAAGGGACATTTTTTAAAACCCGGAGGGGTATTTCAAAATTCCAAGGACCTTATCAAGAAATTCAAGGACATGAATTCCTTCAAAAAAATTGTTCGAAGGAATAATCCATTGCAAAAATTCTGAAAGAAAAGTCCTAAGGTCAAAAATCCTAAAACAATTCCTTCAGACAACTTATCTGAAGGAAATGAATGAGAGGAAAGGTTCTGAAAGAAATAAACAAAAATAATTCCTTCAAATAATTTGTCTAAAGGAAATGAAAGAAGAAGAACATTGAAGAAAATTCCAAATGAATACATGCATAAATAAAACCAAAGGCCGAAGGAAATAGTCATAGACAAACAGAAGGAATATATGCGCATAAGCAAAGAGCCCAAAAGTGGAAGGTCGAGAATGATAATAAGCTAACAAGGAATTCAATCTAAGTTTCTACACCATGTATATGTTGTTTTATTTGAGTTTCCATGCACATATCACTCATCAAGGTCCTTTTCCATGTAGCCAAAGGTTATCTATAGTTGATTGGTCAAAGCTTCAATTGACTGTTTGTTGAAGTCATGCTTATCTCCTAGTCATCTCATACATTCAAAGGTCTAACTCAACTTCAAGTTAAATCAAGACGCATATTTATTTGAAGATTGTGATGTGGCTTTCCATGAAAGAGTTTGACTTATCAAACTTGGGTCCACCTCATCCCTTCCATGCCAACATGGAATTCATGCATGATTTAGTTCTGGAGTTGACTAGTCTTGCACTTTGTTTAGTTGACAAGTCATGCATGTGATCTTGTTTATCTTGTTAAAGGATTTCAATGTTTCCAAAAGTTCAAGTGGACTTCTAAATTTAGTTTTGGCATTGATTTCATGCAAAGAATAGCGTTCTCTTATTTTAGGTAGTTAAGGTGGAGTTTATATTTGGAGATTGGCGTAGCATCATGCATGATGAAGGCTTTGACTCAAACTTGAGCTCACCATTATTTTCAAATGTTAAATATCTTTTCATGTAAGATAGAATACAAAAATTTATTTATTAGAAGGTTGTGTTATCTTTGGATAGCACAAGTTGGATGTGGGAGTTTATCTCTTCTATTTTCAGTGCCAATCTTTTGGATTTTGTATGTTTTATCTTTATAAGTTGGATTTTTTAACCATTTTAAGGATCCTTATTTTGGCAAGACTAGATTCTACCAAAATTTGAGTTTTGTAACCTTTTTTATATAAATAGAAGGATTGCTTACAGATTCTAGGGTGCTAATATAGTGTATTTATGTTAGTGGTTTGCATATGTGATAAAAATTTCTTCCTTGTCAAATCCCGATTCTTACTTAGAAGTATAGTTGATCAGATATGCAGGTCATGTTCTATGTTTGATGTCTTTTGGATAGCTTCATAGTGGATATAAGTGGTTGGTTAGTGCTTTGAATTAGGCATATTCCATCATTTCCCTCAAGCTTTGATCATTAGATAAAAACTTTTTCATGAAATATTGATGCATAGGAGTCAATTGGAGTTGAAAGTTTAATCTTTTTCTTATCTAATCAGTGCTTTTTGAAGCTCAAACTGAGTGTATAAACCAAAATATAGGTGTATCACCATCATCAAATAGGATTTCCTTTCAATTTTCTTTCTTACCTTTTTCCCAGTAGTTTGTAGTGTAGAGTAGAGATCCTAATTGATACACCAAAGGGAGCTAGCCCTTAGAATCTAGAGATTCAATCCACTGATTAGTCCACCCACAGCCTAGGATTTTTTCCATGTTTTAGCATACTATGAAGGCCTAAAACTACTTTCACAAGGGTGCGAGTCTGATTGACAATAGTTTTTGGCATGCCTAGTGGGACCTTGAAGAAATTATTTGCATATCTGAATAAGTTTGAAGCTGAGGAAAAGATGTTGTAGCAAATGAGAATATTCATCTTCATCATAAGCTAAATATTATTCAGGTTGAAAGGTTCATAGCACCATTTAGGCAATCTTTTCATGCCAAAGGTTACCACAAGGTCAGCTAGCAAAAGTATTTCTTTTGAATTTATATCATATAAGAGATCAAGGTTTAGGAGGGAAAATCCATATCCTAAAAAAAAAAAATATGTCCCCTAGTTATCCTATTATTTTAGGAACTGTAATCCCCACTATCTAAATGGCCATTAGAAACTAAGTGTTTGTTCCATTCAATAGAGGTAGCCCACTGAATCTAGCCCAGTTTGATGATATTCTTGTATCTGCTCTCAAGAACATCCCATTCTTCTCAAGAGAAACCCAAACAACCCATATTGAGCATATCCAAGATGTAGCTAATCTATGTTTAGTCTATAATGTTATTAAGAATAATGTTGTTATTACATTGCTTGTTGCTTCCTTAAAAGGAAAAGCATTGCAGTGGTATAGAAACTTCCCACTAAACTCCATTTCTACCTAGGATGAATTGGGTGCAGCTTTAGTCAAACAATTTGAGGACAAATTTGATCACCTATCATTAGTTGAGCAATTAACTACCATAAACAACGTTCCTCATGATTTCATATATGATTTTAACCTCAAATTCCAAAAGACATGGACTAGGATACTTGTGTTGATTAGACCATCTCTTGAATATGCATTTTTATATTATTTAAAAGCTCTTAACTCTGACATTAGTGTGACGATATAGTCAATGGGTGGTACTACTTTCCTAGATGCTATGAGGTTGCAATTACGATAGAGAACAGTTTGATACAAGCTGATAAGCTTTATCCAAGACCTCTAATACCTATATTCCTAGAATTGAATTCTATACTAGCCCCTCAAGTTCCTCAAATTCCTCAAATTCTATCCTTAGCTCCTATTCCATCACCTCAAACTCAAATTATAGCCCCTACTAGTCAAGCTAGTGAGATAGGAGAGTTGAAAAGCTTGTTACAATATTTTGGGAATGAAATAGTACAACTCAAGAGACAATAATATCAGTATAATAGGCCCTATCAACAACAAAATTAGACTACCTATCAGCCCTTCAAAGATCAAAGGCCTCCTTATCAAGGTTTCAAAGAGAATAAACTACCTTATCAAACATAAGGAGCCATAACTCCAGCTAAGTCATATGTTTCCCTTGATCCTAATGTTCCCTCCACTTCAAAGGCCATTGTTCCCACCCCACCTCAAAATAACTTGATGCAGGATTCAGATTGGCAGTCCTCAAATCTCAATGATGCTCAAAACCAAGCCTTGGTATCACAAAACATCACTATGCCACAAATGATACAAAAAGAGTATTCTTTTCAAGGAGGTTAGTACCAAGCTACAAGTTTGGTATCACAAGGAGAGACTTAATAATTTCAATGGTATCCTGATGCCATTAATGTAAATTGGCAAGTGGATGATCATGTTGCTTTTACTCAGGGTTTTAAAATTAGCAATACGAGTGGTCAAGTTGCAGCTGTAACTAAAGCTAAAAGAAGAGCCATTGATGAATAGTAAGAGGTGATAAATGTTTCAAGTAATTATAATGTTGTTTATAAGAGTACAAAATAATAACTTTTTCCCCTCCAACACAAAAAAAATTAGAATATAGAGGTTAGAAAAGTTTATCGAATGCCCCTAGTTCGTGAGCAGCCAGTTCTTCATAAATTGCAACCTAAGGTTGGTGGATCTTAGTTAAATATAGTAGATCAGATGAAGAATTATAATATCATCATTATCATGTGATATTATCTTTCCTTTCTAGGACAAAAATATATGTTCATCCAAGAGCTTTCAACTCTCAAATTATCTCCAAAACTAGTTGACAAAGGAGTTGTCTTAACTAATTCAAATCAGCCAACTAAGCAACAAGTACAAGTAAATACGATGGAAAATATGGATAGAACTAAGGTAAAAACAAATAAACTCCTCCCTTATACTTATATTTAATATTAGGTCATACTTTAGTTCATAATTGTATGGTGGATAGTGGAGCTAGTAGTACAGTCATGCCTAAATAGATTATAGACAAGCTCGACCTTGTTTATGATCCAAACACCAAGGGGGTATTGTAACTAGATGGGTCACAAAAAAGATGGTAGGCATCATCAAATATCTAATATTTACATTACATTCTTGTCCTAATGTTACTATTTAGCAGGATGTTGTTGTGGTAGACTTGCCTCCTTACTTTGCTATGTGCCTTTCAAGGGACTTCACCTCAAATATAAGGCAATATTTTTCAGCTGATTGGACTTATTTATTGTTCAAAACTAGGTATGTTACCAAGTTAATGATTCATTTTGAACCTATTTCACGTTTCCACATGGAGCCATATATGCCAAGTGTTGTAAACACTAACTGTATCATCTCAGATGATGTGCTAGAAACTAGTGAAGTAGAAAATGGATCACATTTGGATGGAGTTCTAGATTTATTTATTGATGAGTGGGATTCTATTTTGCATGATCATGATCCTTATAAGTTTATTGAAGAATAAGGACTTGGTGTGTATTACCTTCATGAGAATGATGTACCAATTCCAGCCATGGTTAAGGATGATGAATCTAGTGAAGGTTTATGGCAATTGTACTTTTATAGATTAAAGAATAAACATGGTACCGGGGCTAGAATGATGTTGGTTTATCCAAAAAATAAAAGGTATTTCTCTTCTATTAAATTTTAGTTTGGTTGTTCAAATAATGTTGCTGAGTATGAAGCACTAGTTCACAGTTTATAATGGACTAGGAAGATGAAAGTTAACACTTTGCAGGTGTTTGGTGATAGTGAACTTATAGTTCACCACGTAAGAGGTTTTAAATGTATGTAAAAATTTGTTGCTTAAATATTACAGGCACAAAATATGGGACTTGAATATTTGTAATCTATTAACATTCAGGCAATACCAAGAGGTGAGAATAAACACTCATATAGGTTGTCTGCCATTGGATCACAATTTAGCATTCCAACTGATATAAAGAGTAAGAAAATTTAGTCACATATAAAGGTGGTTGTAAGGCCTTTTGTTCTAGATAATCATGAGAATTGGTAGGTGTTCAAAGATGATAATCAAATTGTGAGATTCTTACAAGAGGAGGCTGGGTTTTCTTCAAGAAACTAATCAAAGTATTTGCAGTAGTATGGTGATCAGGTTGTGCAACTAAAAACAAATAAGTTACCCAAGGGACTAGTCACACTTGAGAACATTTTTGGCGCTGATGATGAGTTAAGGAAGGAAATGTCATCCTTATCAAAAAAAGAAGAGCACTATGTCAAGGTAGAGATTGTAATTGGTAAGATTTTGAAGTTGGGTAAGTTATGCACTCCTTCACAAAAGGAAGCTTTCATTGAGTTCTATACAAGTTTTGTTGATATATTTGCATGGAAATATAGTGATCTCAAGGGATTTGACCCGAGTTTATCTCAACACACCATTGAGTTAGAGTTTGAAACTAAACTAGTGAGACAAAGACAAAGTCCCATTAATCCTAAGCTTGAGCCTTTGATGAGAGCTGAGCTTCACAAGCTCATAGAGTCAACTATTATATTTCCAATCAAGCACTCAACTTGGGTGGTAAATCTTGTTCTAGTATGAAATAATAACGGTGAGATTAGATTGTGTGTTAACTTCCATGATTTGAATAGGGCTTCACTTAAATATCACTATCTATTGCCATCAATGGAACAAAATTTATAGCTAGCTGCATATTTAGGGAGGTTTTCTTTGTTGGATGGATATAGTGGCTACAATCAGATTTTGGTCAAAGAAGAGGAATAATTTAAGACAACCTTCACAACCAAGTGGGGGATGTTTTCATATAGAAAGATGCCATTCGATTTATCTAATGCTAGAGAAAACTTTTAAAGAGGCATGGATATGGCATTCCAAGGCCTTCTTAACAAGTTTGTACTTGTTTATTTGGATGATATAACAATGTTTTCAAATAGTGTATAAGATCACATGGTTCATCTCAAGCAAGTGTTTGAAAGGTGTAGGAAATTTGGGGTATCTCTAAACCCTAAAAAATGTATCTTCTTAGTTCATGAAGGTAAGCTTCTTGGACATGTTATTTCAAAGCATGGTTTAAGCATAGGTATTGAAAGGGTAGAATCCATTCTTGCACTCTCCTTGCCTAAGTACAAAAAAACTATGCAAAGCTTCTTTGGGAAAATTAATTTCATAAGGAGATATATTTTAGATTTTGTCATTTTAGCTAAGCCACTTACAGCCATGCTAAATAAGAATTAGAGCTTCAGCTAGTATAAATAAGGAGTAGAATGTTTTGAAGATATTAAGAAGGCCATAGCTAGTGCTCCTACACTTATAAATCTAGATTTCACAAAATATTTCATTTTGTATACATATGCTAACATGGACACCATTTCAGGCATTTTTATGCAACAAAACCATGAGGCTTTGGAGTAGGAAATAGTTTTCTTCAGTCAAGGCTTGGAAGAGTATGAAACAAGGTTTTGTTAAGAAACATGTGCTTTTAGTTATATGGTGTTTTAAAAAGTTTAGATACTTGTTGTCTAACAATAAGATACACCTAATGGTTTCTCATCCAAGCATCAAGGAGTTCCTTTTGAACAAAGATATAAATGAGAAGAGAGTTGGTTGGTTAACCAAGGTAATGGAGTATGATGTAGAAATTAAGGTCATAAAGATGATTAGAAGCAAAGGACTTTGTGAGCATTTAGCTCAAGACTTGCAAGAGACTAATGAGGTTGTTTTGGTGTCAAATGATGAAGAGGTTGTAGCTGGTCATACCTCACCTTCCAGTTGGTTTTATGACTTGGTAATGTATCTCCAAGATGGTATTTATCCCTCTCATATAAATGATTCAAAAAGAAGATATTTTAGGTTGTAGTCAATTCCATTTATACTTATTGATGGTGTTTTGTTTTAGAAAGATATCAATGGCATATTGCTAAGATGTATATAGCCAAGCCAAACTTAGAGATTGCTTAAAGAATTCCATGATAAAAATGGTGGAGGAGATTTTTCCACAATAACTACAGCCCTTAAGATCATTATAGGTGGGTACTATTGGCCTAGTATATTTGGTGATTACCATGCATGGGTTAGAAAGTGTAAACAGTGTGTTATGTTTTTAGGAAAAGTGAAACTTATAGCATTACCTCTTTAATCGATTGCAGTGGATCATCCCTTTGTCCAATGGGGATCGGACTTAATTGGTCTCATAAATCGTCCTTCAAGTCTAGGACATAAATGGATTCTAACTAATACTAATTACTTCACATGATGGATAGAAGCAGTGGCATTGAAAGAAGCAAACGAAACTAATGTTTTAGATTTCTATGAAGGTTTGCTTACTAGATTTGGAGTTCTTTTAACTATTATTTCTGATAATGCAATGGCTTTTGTGGGAACCAGGATCAGTCAATGGGTTGTTCAACATAGCATTTATCTTAACACTTCATCAAACTATTATCCACAAGGTAATGGCCTTGTTAAATCTACAAATAAGAAATTACTGACGATCATAAGAAGGACTATTGAAGATAATCAAAGGTCATGGCATCTCAAGTTGAAGTTAGCTCTATGGACTGATAGGATCACCTACAAAAGGTCAATAGCCAACTCTCCTTATAAGCTGGTAAATGGTAAAGAAGTGAGGTTACCTATTTTTCTTGAGTTTCTTACTTTAAAAATAATGCATCAACTTTAGTTGTTGGAGAATAAGCCTATGGAGATCAGGTATGATGAGATTATGGAGCTGGAAGAAGTAAGAAATCAGTCCATGCTAGCCACAAAAATTCATCAAGCATAAGTGAAGAGAGCCTTTGGCAAAGGAGCTTCTTCACGAAGTTTCAAAGGAGATTTGGTCCTCAAGTGGGATGAGGATAGAGATAAACTAGGAAGGCACACAAAGTTTGATTCCCTTTGGAGTGGCTCATATACAATCTCCAGCTACAAATCCCACAATGCCTTCTAACTTGCAAAGATGGATGGAGAGGAGCTTCCAATCCTAGTCAATGGGATACATTTGAAACATTGTTATTAAATATCTTGGCTCCTTATACATAGTTTATTTTCCTCCAAGTGTTATTCAAGCACATTAGTTTTATTTTTTTGTCCCAAATGAGTGTTTGTTTGTACATTTGCTTTGTTTAGTTAGGTTTTCCTATTTTGTGTGTTTTCCTTCTTATTTTAGAGGATGAAGGTTGTTTTATTTCAAATAAAAGGTTGTACTTGTTGTCATGGACCAGATTTACCATTGTCTTATGAGTTAAAATGTCATGTATATGGTCTAGTTCTCGAGCATAACAGGTATGCTTCCTAGTTGAGTCACCAAAATGTTGACAATTTTGACCTTGCAAGTCAAATTGTCATCTCTATCATTCGAAACTTTGCATAAACATGTCTTTTTGAAGTAGTGGTAGAAATTGGTCTTTGTAGTTTTTCTGAAGGGATCCTTCCTTTAAAAAAAGGGTCCATTTTAATAGTTTTCTTGAAGGGCATGTATCAGCAAAATGAGTTTTTTAATTGACCAAAAGATTTGGGCTTGTTCAAATTGTCTGAAGGGTTGTTTTGAAATTTTCCAAAAGGACACTTTGAAGAATTCTGAAGGGCAAGTGGACCTTTGAAATTTTTTGAAAGGGTCTTTTCTATAGCAAGAGGTACCTTACAACTTTCCCAAAGGGTACTTTGAAAAAAAGCCAAAGGGACACTTTGGAAATCTGAAAGGCATTGTCAACTTTTTTGAAAGACCATTCCAATTATTTTGAAAGGACACTTTTAAGAATTTCAAAGGGTAAGTGAACCATTACAAAACATCCAAATTTTCATTTATAGAAAAGCCGATGGGTACATGCCCTTTTAAAAAAGGCATTTTCAAAGACAAAGGGGACCATTACAACTTTTCTAAAGGTTGATTCCAAAAGAGTTGAAGGGCACTTTCCCTTCAAGAAAGTCATTTCCAAAATTCCTGAAAGGCTCTTCAAAGTTCTAAAAGGGTTATTCACAAAATTTTTGAAGGGTCACTTTTCGTAAAGGTCCATTTCATTTTCTCGAAGGGATCATTACAACTTTTTTGAAGGGATAATTTTGAAAAGGCTCTAAATTTTTTTCCAAAAACCACTTTCCCTTTGGGAAAGTCATTTTTAAGAAGTCTGAGGGACACTTTGAAAAGTCTAAAGGGACATTTTAGAGAAATATGAAGGGCACTTTCCCCTTGGGAAAGACCATTGTCAATGTCCAAAGGGATGCACAGAAAGTCCAAAGGGACATTTTTGAAAACCTGAAGGGGTATTTCAAAATGCCAAGGACCATATCAAGAAATCTAAGGACATGAATTCCTTCAAATAATTTGTTTGAAGAAATAGTCCATTACAAAAACTCTAAAAGAAAAGTCCAAAGGTCAAAAAGCTTGAAACAACGCCTTTAGATAATTTGTTTGAAGAAAATGAACGAGAGGAAAGGTTCTGAAAGAAATAAATAGAAACAATTCCTTTAGACGATTTATCTGAAGGAAATGAAAGAAGAAGAACATTGAAGAAAATTCCAAATGAATACATGCAGAAACAAATCTAGATACTAAAGGAAATAGCCATAGACAAATAGAAGGAATATATACACAGAAGCGAAGAGCCCAAAAGTGGAAGGCCGAGAATGATAGTAAGCTAACAAGGAATTTTAATCTAAGTTTCTATGCCATGTATATGTTGTTCTCTTAGAGTTCCTATGCAGCTCTCATTAATCAAGGTCCTTTTCTATGTAGGCAAAGGCTATCTATAGTTGTTTGGTCAAAGCTTTAATTGACTGTTTGTTGAAGTCATGCTTATATCCTAGTCATCTCATACATTCAAAGGTCCAACTCAACTTCAAGTTCAATCAAGAGGCATATTTATTTGAAGATTATGGCATGGATTTCCATGTAAGAGTTTGACTTGTCAAACTTGGGTCCACCTCATTCCTTCTACGCCAACATGGAATTTCATGCATGTTTTAATTCTGGAGTTGACTAGTCTTGCACTTTGTTTAGTTGACAAGTCATGCATGTGCTCTTATTTATCTTGTTGAAGGATTTCAACATTTCTAGTAGTTCAAGTGGAGTTCTAAATTCAATTTTGGTGTTAATTTCATTTAAAGGAAATTGTTCTCTTATTTCAAGCAGTTCAGGTGGAGTTTATATTTGGAGATGGGCATAGCATCATGCATGATGAAGGTTTTAACTCAAACTTGAGCTCACCATTGTTTTCAAATGCTAAAGATATGTTCATGTAAGATAGAAGACAAAAATTTATTTATTAGAAGGTTGTGTTATCTTTGGATAGCATAAGTTGGATGTGGGAGTTGATCTCCTCTTCTATTTTTAGTGCTAATTTCTTGGATTTTGTATGTTTTTTCTATATAAGTTGGATTTTTTAGCCATTTTAAGGATCTCTCTTTTGGCAAGACCAAACTCTACCAAAATTTGAGTTTTGTAACCTTGTTCAGATGAATAAGATTGCTTTTAGATTCTAGGGTGCTGGTATAGTGTATTTATGTTAGTGATTTGCATATGTGATAGAATTTTCTTCCTTATCAAGTCTCGATTCTTACCTAGCAGTATAGTTGATCAGATTATGTAGGTCATGTTTTGTGTTTGATGTTTTTTAGCTGATTTTATAGTGGATATAAGTGGTTGGTTAGTGCTTTGAATTAGACCTATTCCATCACTTCCCTCAAGCTTTGATCATCAGATAAAAACCTTTTCATGAAATATTGATGTATAGGAGTCAATTGGAGTTGAAAGTTCAATCTTTTTATTGTCTAATCAATGTTTTTAGATGCTCAAATTGAGTGGATGAACCAAAATATAGGTGTATCACCATCATTAGATAGGATTTCCTTTCAATTTTATTTCTTACCTTTTTCCCAGCAATTTTTAGTGTAGAGTAGAGATCCTAATTGATACACCAAAGGGAGCTAGCCCTTAGAACATAGAGATTCAATCCACTGATTAGGCCACCCACAAACTAGGATTATTTCCATGTTTCAATAGAATGTGAAAACCTGAACCTACCTTCACAAGGGTGCGAGTCTAATTGACAATAGGAACATTTTCTTCAAAAACATCTTGTGGAAAAGGAGTTTCCACTTCCTCTTTATCTTGTGGTATACTGGTAGCGGGTTCCCACCATAAGTTGTCAAGAGTTTCTATAGCCATTACTTCATCATCATCAATAGCTAATAATAACTTTCTTCTTCTCTTCTAAGTGAGAGGAATAATTTCTTCGTGAGAAGCCTCCTGAGGTGTTGGATTGGAAATTGAGTCTATAGTAGGTTCATCTTCTATGATCTAAATGGGTTCCTATATAGAAGTAGGTTGAGAAGATGGCCTAGGTTTTCTTGTTGAGGACCAAGTCTTAATCTTCTTCTTGGCTCCGGTGGTATAACCACATTGAGGGGACTTTTAGGTCTAGGTGCAACCGCCCTAAAGGTTGATCTTGTACTCTAGACTGATTTGAGAGTAACCACTTTGGAGGAAGAGACCTTTGGTGGAGACCTAGAGTTTGAAGGAAAAGGATCTCATAAAATTCTCTTGTCAATATTTAAGTGTTTCCTCTTCTTTACCTCATGAAAATATATTCATGCTTCTATGCCCTATTCTTGCTGAAGAAAATGATGTTGGATTATCAACTAAATAAGTCCATGATGGAGGATAGAGGATGGGTTACTAGGATATCACATATCCATTACTTATATATACCCTAATAAAAATTGAGGTAATTTGGTTCTATGTTGGTGTGTTGAAGGCCATACCTCAAATAAATCAACATCCTCATCATAACACAACTCAAAACACTACATTGTCCATCATAAGTGAAATATTTGATGAGCCAAAAATATATAGACTTCCATGGTTTTGATATGGAATCTCTACTGACACCTTTGATTTTTCCATTAAAGTCATGAACACATATTTGCACTATTCTCCCTTGTCATGGAAAATGTGGATGAAGTCATCGAAAGAGGATCTTCCTCTGATCCTGGTCCCTTCATCCAAAATCCCAAATAATTTGCTAATGACCTGGCTAGAGAATTGAATTTTTATGCCTCTAATAGTGGAAAAATCTATCTTTAGGTGGAAAATAAAATCTATGATAAGGATTTCATCAAACCCCTAGAATTTCATTAGAAACTCAACCCACCCTGCAACTTTAAACACTAGTTTTACTTGTTCATCTCTTAAGAGACCTTCTACAGATTCGAGCTCAAATTTATTCTTCTATCCCACTCTAAATATTTTCAACTCTCACAAATAATAGAAATTTACAACTCTGCTTAAAAATAAAAATGACACTTTGTTGGGTTCAAGTAATGGATTGCGGTATCAATAGTATCTTTTTGTCTTAGTTATATGGATGAAGCTCGAAGCTCTCCAAGTTTGTCATGTGATGATGACAATGTAAGCATATCATGTCATGAGATAATAATGATTACTTATTATTGACTTTTTATCTATTTGTAATCATCACACCGCCAGTCCTATCAATTACTTGTCCACATGAGTTGTGATGTGATGACAAAGGCAAGGTCAGCATGGAAGTGCTTTATACTTGATAGGATAAAGTCTATAGTTTGTAGTCAATATTGAGCATATACTTGTAGTCTTGTAAATTTAAAATCTAACCCTTAGTAAAAGAATAAATAATATACCTCCAAAACTCATGATGTTGTCCTCGTTTGTCCTTCTTCACTTATTCTAACAAAAAAAATTAAATCACTTAGTTTGAAGAATGGTACATAATAAGATAACATCAATGTTTATTATTTTGGGAACAAAGAGAATCAATCATAAATGATAATTAATCCTGAATTTCTAAACTCACTTTTATAGTTTTTTAGTTTTTTGCCCTTAACCAATGATTTATTAGTTTTTTATCAATACTCATTTTATAGTACATGATCAACCAACAAGCTAGTTTTATGGTCATGACTATCAACAACATCCCTAAGGATTTTCATTGTTGAAATTTATTATTTTTTACTTTTTTAGAGAAGAGGTGAATCACCTTCCTTTATTAAGACCATCTTGTCTTCAAGGATCAGTTGTCATGGAAGCTTTGAGTTATTCCATGAAACCAAACTCATTTTGTACTAGTTAGATGAATTCTTCTTTATTAGAAGGCTTCTGGTACATCTATAACCTATGTCCATTGACTAGGAGTGTCTTTTGATTACCATCTATAGGCAGCAATTGTACTGAACCATTATCACAAATCTTTTCTATCTGAAAAGGTCCTAACCATCTCATTTTCAACTTACTTTTGAAGTGTTGGTACTTAGAATCATACAAAAGTGCCAAATCTCCTTCTTTGAACTATCTTTCCTTGATGTGAAAATCATGTTATTATTTCCCTTGGTATTGCATCATCTCTATCTCCTATAAAGCTTCTACTCTCATTTCATATATCTCATTTAGTTATAAAATTCTCTCTCTCTATGCTTCATCCAAGTTAATACCTACTTCTAGTGCAGTCCTTAAATTTTGCATTTCAAATTGAATTGAAAGGAGAGGTTTCTTACCAAATACAAATTCATATGGTGAAAAACTAGTCGTGGTCTTCCACGTTGTGTTGTATGCCCATATAACTTTTAGAAGTTTGGCTACCTAATTTTTCTTATTGCTACTAACTATTTTGGTAAGGATATTATTTAATTATCTATTGGTAACTTCTACCGATCCATTCAATTATGGGTGGTATGGAGAAGACTTTCTATGGTTGACTTGGTAGATCTCTATGAATGCTTGAATCATTTTAGACATGAACTAGGGTCCTTGATCAGACACTATCTCTCTAGGTGATCCAAATCTCTACATAATCCTAGAGTACAAAAAATCTACTACTACCTCCTCTTTTAAATGGAAGAGCTTGTACTTCAGCCCATTTAGTAACATAATCTATACATACCATTAAATACTTCTTGTCTTGATAAGGTGGATCTATGGGCCCAACAAAGTCCATGCCCCACTTGTCAAAAGGCTCTAGAACTACTTGAGGATGGAGAGGCATTTTAGAAGATAGTGTAAGTTTACCCATTCTCTGACATGGATCACATTTCCAGATATACCTCCTTACTTGCTTATAAAGAGTTGCCCAGTAGTAGCCAACTCCAAAGATCTTGTGCACCATCCTTTTGACTGAGTAGTGTCCTCCACCAAGTTCATCATGACAAGCACAAACGATATCATATATTTCATTCTTATTTACACATCTTTGGAAGACATGATCAAGTCCATGTTTAAATAATATACCATTAATCCATTTAAAATAAGAACTTGCTTTAATCGAATGTTTCTTTTCTTTTCTATTGAACTAAAAAAGAAACTCCTCTGTAGCCAAAAAGTTTGCTATATCAGCAAACCAAGGTCATTGTGTTATGACAAAAAATAGTTGCTCATCTAGGAAATTATCTTCTACAGGTTCTTCTTCATCTGCATTGTTCAATCTAGAAATAAAATCAGCAACCACATTGAACTTAACAAGTTTTTCAATGATTGTTATGTCAAATTCTTATAACAATAATAACCATCTTATTATTTTTCCTCCTACCACTGGTTTTTTCGTCAAATATCTGATAGTTGCATGATAAGTATATACAAATATTTCATAACCAATGATATAGTGTCTAAACTTATTTATGGCATAAATAACAGTAATGAATTTTTTATTAGTGGTTGTGTAGTTTCTCTCAATAAGAGTCAATTTCTTTCTGACTGAATACATAGCATACATCTATCCTTCTTCATCTTTTTGTCCTAGAACTGTCCCCATAGCATGATTAGATGCATCATTGTAAATATGGAAGGGTTATGACCAATTAGGTCCTCTTAGGACTAGAGCAGAACTCAATTTCTCCTTAATAATCTTAAAGGCTTGTTGGAAATCTAGACTCTAAACAAATTCACTCTCTTTTGTCAGCAAAGCAAACATTGGAGCAGTAATTTTGTTGAAAACTTTTATGAACCTTCTGTAATATCATAAATGGCTTAAGAATATTTTTATATCAGTCTAGTTTTGAGGGAAAGGTAAGTTTAAAATAACTTCAATTTTCTTTGGATCCACTTGGATTCCCTTGGCAGAAATATGATGTCCAAAAAAGATTCTTTCCTCTACCATGATTAGACATTTTTCATGACTCAAATACAAATGGCATTCTTCATATATTTTTAGTGCTTTACTTAGATTATTCATACTCTCATCAAATGATTCTCCATGAACAGTAAAATCATTCATGTAAATTTCCACACAGTCATTGGTTCAATCTGAAAATATGGCTAAGACTGCTCATTAGAAGGTAGAAGGTGAATTTCTAAACAAAAGGGTAATACCCTACATGAAAATATCCCCCATGGACAAGTTAAGGTTGTTTTATCTTGATTTTTAGGTGCCACTTCTATCTGATTGTACCCACTAAAGCCATCCAAGAAAGAGAAGCAATTTTTCCGTACCAACTTGTCAAGTACTTGGTCAATAAAGGGTAAAGGCAAATAATTTTTCATGGTTGATTTATTTATTTATGTGAAGTCTATGCATACTCTCCATTTACAATTTTTCTTAGGAACAATAACCAAAGGAGAGACCCATTGGCTATCAAAAAAAGGATAAATGAGTCTCACTTCTAGCAACTTTTCTATCTCAGTTTTTACAATGTCTCTTAAGATAGGATTAATTCTTATTTGAGGTTGCCTTACTCATTTAATTTTATCTATGTAGATATTATGGGTGCATAAACTTAGATGGATTCCCTTCATGTCTTCATACTATCAAGCAAAAGCTTTAGTATGTTCTCTAAGTACATCAAAGATCTTTACTTCTTGATCATCTGTCAACCAACTATTTATGTAGAATAACTTCCCTAGGGATATTTTTATTTTCTTAGTGCCCATATGGGAAGAATCTATTTTTTTTAATCCACTAATTAAATATTTTAGAGGATAGGGATGTGGCAACAACATATGGAATGTGACAACATCTTTTACAAATTTATCTTTTAGAGAAATCACTCCAGTTAGAGGATAACAAAAAGATATCAAAAAATTATTTTAAACTTCATGTGACCATTGCATAACACTATGTTGGATGTCTCTATGTTCATACAAAATGTTGGAAGATGTGGGAAAGGATGTGATTCAAAGGATAACAATACAATTTCTCACTTCTTCTTATTACAAGTTACACTTCTTTAACAATGTTCACTAGTTCATTATTTATTCATTGGTTCTAAGATTATTTGGATTAAGTTGTGGTTCTTATTGTCTTAACATGATCATTATGTAATAATTATACCTATCATTCCATTGGATCAACTCTTCATCGCTTATTTCCTTTCCTACATAACTTTTCCTTCTCAAAATAGAGTCCTTGTAGCCTTTTTGGGGGCTATTTCTTCTAGTACGGTCTTGTACGAATGTTGTTTGAGAAACCAATGATTAATTCAAACACCTTCTATCCCTATTCACTTCTCATTGAATTTTCCACTCCAAAATATACTCATAATACCTTATTTTAGTTTTTTTTAGGTCACTATTAGGCCTATTATGCCCTTGTTTCCACACAATCATCTTCCACTATACGTATACGTATAGAATCAAACCAAAACCTCCAAAATATCTTACCATGAATTGAAAACTATCAAATTACAAATTTAAAGAGATTTTCATCAGTTATAATGTCTTAGAAATGTATTTTGGTTTTCAAACCCTAGTTTAGGGTTATGCTTGACTATAGGAACTTGAGAGTAGGTTTTTCAAGATTTAAGACTCCATAAAGGGATTAAATATTCTATGAAGGTTGTAATGGTACTATATAAACCTAACACACCCTTTCCGTGCATTATATTTCTTTTTAAAAACTCCTATTCCAAATTTTTCCAATGATCTTGGTCTCATTGTATATCCACAATTACAGTCTACAAGCCTAAGAGTGAAAGTCTTAAGGTGTTGTCTTTCAAAAATGAATTTTAAGCACTATGAAGGTTTGTTTGGCTCTATTTTAGCCTCATGCACATTTTCCAACCATTATGAATCACCTCCAATTCCTCTACTCAAAATATTCACAACATTTTTTGTTTGCATTGTCTATGCTTACATTGTTTTAACAGGGTTATATGCATTTATATGCAAAATGACATGAAAGTAAGTAAATGAAATGTATAAATACATGAAACAAACATGATATAAACTCACCAATATATATTAAGTATCATAATCACAATATTATCAAATCTTCCTTCTTTGAGCACTCAAAAACTCAATCCTTCTCCATGATCATACATAGGAAAACAGAGTTGTAGACCTGCTTTTCAAAACTTGGGAATCTTCATTCATTATTTATTGGGTTTAGATCCCTTTATCTTTCGATTACATTATGACAACTAAGTCAAAAACCAAAACTTACATGTTTTATATCAAACATAACTACCTTACCAACCTTCCAGTGGTCACTTGCAAGTATGTTTGCTCCTTGACACCAATGTCAAGGTTAATTATCCATAAAATGTGACCTATGGCCCATGGTATGACCCATGGTGTCTTTAATAATGTTCCCTAATCACTTGACATCTTAATGACTTCTTGAAAACCTCCTATAACACCCATTCTAGGCTAAATTATTTAAAAAATCAAATTATGCAAAATGGTAGGAAAACACCAATTTGAATTTATAACCTAATTAACACTCTTAAACACTTGAAAAAAATTCCAAGTGTATTCTATGACTCCTAACACCCTCCTACTGACTATAAACATACTAATTGACCATGAAATACTTGTTCAAACCAAAATGGCTTAAACAAATCAAAATGAGTCATCCAATAAAGATGCTCCTGCATCATACTACTGAGGTCTGAAATAAACTTTCCATGAAAGTTTTGCCAACTTGTTATGACCTCATCCTCAGCATTTATCTCTTTGGTTCACTCCATCTATGCAATGGTACACCCTCCTGGATCCCAAGGTATATGAGTGACACATAGACATCCTTGTGATTTGATCAATGCCACCTTTCTTTCTCCTTTGAGGTTGTTTTCTTGCACATTGATCTCCCACCTGAACATCCTCATCACCTAGTAATGCTTCTACAACCAACCTACACATGGAACACACAAGTCAGTGAAAAAAATCTTTTACTTGTCTTCGTAGAAACCATACTCTTACTCTTGTATGCTTGTCTTGTCTATGCTTGGGTCTGTTACTTGTGGGATTATTATTGTTTGTTTCCTCTTCTCTCTTACAAGATTCTCAACCTTTGAAACCTCATTATCCTCTTCCTACTACTATTCACTCTTTACCTAATCATTGTCTTCTCTTTCCTTCACCAATTCTCTCAACATGCCCACTTTCTAAATAAAGTGGTCTAGATACTCCTTGATTTGTATGAAAAACATGTGATAGGACAAACTTGAAAACAACCCTTCCACATGTTCATCTGAGAACAACTGAGCCTATTGGTCTAACTATAACAGCTCTGTGTTTCTTACCTTCAACTCCTCAAAATGCCCTTCAACTGCTTCACTCTCTTCTTCCATTGTCTTGTCAACTAGTACTACACTTTCTTCACTTTGGCTCTTCCTTTTAACTACCAGCTTCTTGCCCTCCTTGATACAATTGAATTATTTGGGCAAGTAATCCTCTCCAAACATCATGACACTACTTGGTATCTCCTTCCAAACTTGATTATCTTTCAATGGGTTTAGTGTGTGCTTGCAGCCACCCTTCTTAAAGGTATAGGTGTTAGCTCTCCCATCATGCAAAGATTTCCTATCATATTTCCATGGTCTCCAAAGAATTATGTGACACACATCAATGGGAATGACATCACATAATATTTTATCATTATATATAACCATTTTCAAGTCTATGTAACATTGTTCACTCACTAGGACTTGGTGATTACACTGAATCCAAGAAACTTTATATGGACTTAGATGATTGATTCTTTATAAGCCTAGTTTAGACACCATAAAGTAATCCACTAAATTATTTGTACTACCATTATCCACTATGACTTTTCAACACTTACTTTTGCTCTTGCACATGGTCCTGAATAATGTTTTCCTTTGTGGTGGTTTTCTCTTCTAATGGCTTGTCTTCAAGAGAAATATCTTCATCAACAAGCTCTCCCCTCTTTCAAGTTATTTCACATAATTTTGGAAAATAATTTACTCTCCTCTTCTTTTTTAACCACTTGGTTTCTACTCTCACTCTAAGATCTACCACTTTGAACATCTTCTGGACACTTATATGACCTATGTCTTATAAATTTGTTGCATTTGAAGTACTTGCCTGCAAACCAATTGTTGCATCTTCCTATACCATATGATCTTCTAAATTTATACCCATAAACACCTCTATTTTATGTACTTGAACTCTATAAAATTCTTCCCACTTCTTTGCTTTGACCTTGTCATTAACTTCTATTCCCTGGTTGTCCTCTTCCTTCTTGTTGACCTCTACATTTGTAGCTTCTACCACATCTACCTTTGTTTAGTTGAATTTTACTTATTTAAATCTTATCCTCTACCCTTAATGCATATTTATATGCCTCCTCAACTATTATAGGTGTTAATATGCTTATCTCATCTTGAATAACAAACTTGAAGACATTTATGTACTGAGCAACCTTCTCAGCATCCTTTTTCATGTGTCATGTTTGAATGGTCAAGTTGTAGAATTCCTCTGTCTACTCTCTCACTATCATATATTTTTTACTTAAGTTTTGAAACCTTCTAAACAAGTGGGTCTGATGGTCTTTAGGCATGAATTTTCCTTTCGTCTTGGCTACCATTCTATCCCATGACCTTATCTTATCTTTTCCCCTTCTTCTCTCTTCCTGTATGCCATCCCACCACAAGGATGCATGACCCTTCACCCCTGTTACTAAAAAAATAACCTTATTTGTTTCATACACCTCTTCATAATTTAATTACTTTTACATGGCTGTGATCCAATCAACCAATTCCTCCACATTAAGACTACCCTCATACATAGGCACCTCCATCTTGGATTTTGAAATCACTCCAAGTAATACTCCAATGAATATTTATTCAAATATTCCTTCATCTCCTTACTATTATGATTATTCATGAGTAATATCATCCTCTCCATTGCTAACATCATCTTTGTTCGTCTCTCTTCTCTAAGCCAACTCCACGGCTTGCAACCTTACCTGCAGGTTCCTCACATCAACCACCAATGCATCCACCACTTGAAACCTCCTTTTGGCTGTTGTTACTCCCAGTCCTATGCCTCTCATGATGTCTTAATACCTTCCAAATATATCATAATCTTTGATACCATATGATACAGATGATAATAATACAATCTCTCACTTCTCTTTGTTACAAGTTACACTTCTTTAACAATGGTTCACTAGTTCATTGTTCATTCATTAGTTCTAAGATTTTTTAGATTGAATTGTGGTTCTTGGTGTATTAAAATTATAATTATGGACTCATTATACCTATAATTCCATTGGCTCAACTCTTCATCACTTCTTTCCTTTCCTACACAACTCTACCTTCTTAAAATATAGTCCTTGTAGCCTCTTTTTAGGCTAGTTCTTCTAGTATGATCCTGTACAGACATTGATGGAGAAACTAATGAATAATTATATACACTTTTTATTGAATTTTACACTCCAAAATATACTCATAAGACCTTATTTTAGTCCTTTTTAGGTCACTGTTAGGCCTAATTAGGCCTATTATGCCCCTATTTCCATATAGTCCCCTCTCACTATATGTATACGTCTGAAATCAAACCAAAACCTCTAAAATGTCTTAACATGCATTGAAATCTATCAAATGAAATTTTTTGAGAGATTTTCATCTGTTAGAATGTCCTAGAAATAGATTTTGGTTCTCAAACCCTAGTTTAGGGTTATGTTTGTCTGTAGGAACCTAAGAGTAGGTTTTTCAAGATTTAAGACTCCACAAAGGGATTCACTCTTCTATGAAGGGTTGAGTGGGAATGTATAACCATAACACACCCTTTACATGAATTCTATTACTTTATTAAAACATATATTCCATGTTTTTATAATTATCTTGGTCTCATTGTATACACACAGTTATAGTTTGCAGGCCCGAGAGTGAAAGTCTTAAGGTAATGTCTTTCAAAAACAAAGTTTAAGAACTGTGAAGGTTTGTTTGGCTCTATGTTAGCCTAATACACATATTAAAACCAATGTAAATCACCTCCAATTCCTCTGCTCAACATATTCACAATGTTTTATGTTTGGATTGTCGATGCTTGTATTCTTTCCATAGGGTGATATGGATTTATATGCAAAATGATGTGAAATTAAGCAATTAAAATGCATAAATACGTTAAAAAAACATGATATAAACTCATAAATATAGATTAAGTACCATAAGCACAACATTATTAACTATTCCTTCTTTAAGCACTAAAAAATGCTTTCTTTCTTCATGATTATACACAGGAAAATAGAGTTACAAACCTAATTTTCAAGACTTGGGAATATTCATTCATTATTATTTGGGTTTATATCCCTTTCTCCTTTTAGTACATTATGAAAAATGATTAAAAAACCAAAAATCACATGTTTTATATCAAACATAACTACCCTAACTACCTTAGCAACCTTCCAACGGTCACTTGCAAGAATGTTTACTCCTTGACACCAATGTTAAGGTTCATTATCCATACAATGTGACTTATGGCCCATGTAATGACCCATGGTGTCTTTAATAATGTTCCATAATCACTCAATGTATTAATGACTTCTTGACAACCTCGTACACACCCATTCTAGGCTAAATTATTCAAAAATTCAAATTATGCAAAATGGTAGGAAAACACTGATTTGAAATTCTAACCTACTCTAGCACTCCTAAACACTTGAAAAAACATTCCAAGGTGTAGTATATGACTCCTAACACCCTCATAATGATTCTAAACATACTAATTGACCATGAAATACTTGTTCAAACCTAAATGGCTTAAACAACATCAAAATGAGTCCTCCAATAAAGATGTTCCTACATCAGGATGAGAGTTCAGAGGATAGGAAGTGTTTTCATTAGAGGATCCTCTATCAGAGTCCGTAGATGGACTAACAAGGTCCATAGATGGATTGAAAATATTTGTAGCTGGACTATTGAAGTTTGTATCATTTATGATACTTCTTATTAACTCATCCTCTATTTCTTCCACATGATCAATGATTGTGACCATAGCTAGATAAGATATACTGCCACATTTTTCCTCAGGTTGATATACCTATAAATATTTTACAATATTGATTGATGGTTGTGTATGTGGATATAAAGAAATGCATTTTAATTTAAGACCATTTGAGATGGTCATATCTCATAATCTGTAATCAATTAGAGCTGCCATCATTTCTAACTAAGGCTTTCCTAGAATCAATGGGTATCCAATTTATTTGTTTTTAGGCTAGAGAATAATAAAATCAATGGGGTACTCTCATGACTCTATAGTTAATGTTATATCCTCAATGATGCCTTTTAGTTTAGCAGTGGAATGATCTACCATCTATAAGATTATGGTGGTGGGTTGTCTATCTATTAGAGAGAGATTTTACATGGTATTCATAGTCATTACATTAACAACAGCTCTTTAGTCCACCTGTTTCTATTCAAATTTTGTTTTTTCAGATTCAAGAGAGAGAAGAAACTAAAGAGATAATGGACAAGGCATGTGAAGTACCTGGATGAAGATCGCGCACCGTAATCTAGATGTTTGTGAGCACCCCTCTTTGGCTGTGGAGGAATGACACCTGCAAAGAAGAAGAACTTGGACAAAAAGGCGTTAGATGGATAGGCGGTGGGTTGCCAAGCAAAAGCTTGTTCCCAGAAGTATGAGAACTTCCTTGAGGGAGGTCAACCCACTATTTTGATAAAAGATAAATGACTGATAAATGATAGAATGCTAAAATAGACTGAAATGATAGCAAACTGAAAGAGAAAAGAAAGCAAAGGCTTACCTGGAAGAATCTGTCAAACTGGTCACAGTCGCCGGCGTCGGTGGTCCTACCGGTGTCGGTGGTCAAAGATGTCGATGTCGGTTATGTGGCCGACGTCGGTCGGGGTAATGACCGGCGTCGGTCGGGGCAATGGCCTCCAGACAGGTCTGGTCAGGGTCTTGGTCAAGGCTTAGTCTGTCTCTGTTTGAGGGCTCTGTGGACGAAGGTCTGAGTCTGCTCTGGGTCTGGTTTGAGGATGGTCTTAGTCAGTTAGGGGGTCAAAAGGATAGAGAGGGACAGAGAGATAGAGGAAGCCAATCTGGGAGATAGGAATCCGGGTCTGGGTGACAGTCAAGTCTGAGGGAAGAAGAAAGTACTGAATCTAATTTAAAATAGAGGACTAGAAAGCATAAAGAAAACAAACAGAGTACTTACCTGTGCCCTGCTGAAGAAGGTGGTGATCTTGTTGCTGATGATGCCGGATGTGAACCCTGTTGCTGATGGAGAATCCCTGTTGTTCACTTGCAGAAGCTTGCTGTATACCTGAGGGAGAGAGTCAGATTGATTGGCAGAGAGGTCAAGTGAAAGGATGGATACAAGGGTCTGATGCAAAGATTAAAGAGTCGGGATGCCAGAGAGAGAGATGCAGAGAGCGAAGAGGATTCTGTTTGTGAGCTCAAGGGTCCAGGGGCTGCAACGGATGCAGAAAGGGGTAATGAAGGCTGCCGATGCCGGCAGTTTTGCCGATGTCGGCCGAATGGTCGCCGACATTGGCGGTGGCAGAATGGGAACAGAGGCTAAAAATAGCCTCTGCGCATTCTTGTACGCCGCCGGGCGAGGGGTTGTGGGAAGAACGGTCATGAGGATGCTTAAATGGGCGTGGGGGGGAAGATAATGAGGAGATTTGGTATAATAAATGCTAGGAGGAAGGTGGAGGGATTCAAGGGAGGATCCAAGGTGGCAAGGGTGGGGTGGAAAAGGGGGCCACTTTAAAATATTTAAGTTATTTTAATCATATGAAGGCCAAGGGTTAGGATATGGGTTTGAGGTGGACAAGGGGGAGAACCAAGGTGTAGACACATTTGCGGTGTCTACATTTGCCCCTTTTTGTCTTGTTGGTTGTTCTTGACGAACTGCAAGACAAAAATAGGAGTTGGTTGCCCCAGGAAAAGGATGAGGTGTTCCCCCCCTCAAAGCGATAGTCGAGAGAAGGGAACCGAAGATCGAGTGTCGATTTGATAGAGAAATGGATAGAAGAGTGTGAGTGAAAATGCTGCAATAGTCGTGATTGCACGTATACCACTTCACGGGATGGTCTGGTCAAATTGTCGCATGTCGAGGGTCAAGGAGTGCCAAAATTGAAGTAAATGGGCCCCAACATTTAGTCGTCTGCTGATCGAGTCACTCAATCTAAGCTGAAGCTCCAAATGGTCATCGTGTTCTAGGTATCCCAGGCTCAGGAAGTGCTCCCAGAGACATGAAAAAGTCACAGGTAGTAGGGATCAACCGGCTTGCGATCCTATACTTGTGAAGGGTCAAAAATAGTCTGCAGACAATTCTGCTAACCAGCCATGAGGTAGCATAAAGGCAAAAAACAACCAAGGCAAACGCTGTCTTGGAAGTGGTCGAAGGTCGAAGGATGGTCATTGGTCAAGGGGATGGATGGACGAAAGGATGTGGCCGAGCTAACCTCAGAAAACGTCATGTGATCTGAGTGCTGCCTACATAGCCCTTGTGTGAAGTGCCTCAGGCCAATGTAGTTCTCCCTAAAAGGGAGGAAGGGTCAAAGAGACTGATTGGTCTTGGTCAAAGTTGTCGATAGACTGGTCGTGGTCAAGGTCAAGGTCGTAGAAGAGAAGGTTTGTCCATCAAAGAGACGAACAAACGGGGGTGGTCGAGCTAACCTCAGAAGATGTGGTATTTGAGTGCTGCCTACATAGCCCTGGTCATAGGGCCTCAGACCAATGTAGTTCGGACTGCGAGGGTCAAAATGGTTGATGATGAGTTTGGTCGAGTGTCAAAATGATGAGGATAAGATGAGGATAAGATGATGCTGCAGCCTTTTCCAAATGGTGTATTCTGCAACATTGGTCGAAAGGTCTTTCATCCCTAGCAAGTTTCCATAGTCGTGATGGATGTATGCTAAAAATGAATGGAAGTCTATTTATGCTTCAGCAAGTATTGGTTTATGCTTAACATAAATTGGGTCTGGTCGGTAGTTTCCATGTGTATTGGTGTCCATAGAAACTATGTGAAATGGACTAGGTGATGCCTGATGAAAATGATGAAAATGGTTTGGTTAAGGATGAGTCGACAATTGATGTGGTTAAATGTGACCAAAGTGTAGAGAAAAGATGAAAGGCAAATTGCTCTTTCACTGACAAGGACCAGAAAGGAAGCATAGATAGGGGTTATTAGAACCAAAGCCCCGTTCATGCATTACGTCGTTGACCAGTGTGGTGTTAGAACGGTAATCGAATCACTTGACGTTAAGTGAGCTCGAAGTCCCTTGAGTGTGTTGGGGTGATAGGATGAGTTATGTGATAGGAGAGGATGGAGTAACCCTTTTTGGTGGCAGGAAGAACCTTGCCCCTTTTATAGGTGACCCAAGAACGACTATAGGCGTGTCCATGACTCGTTTTTTTTTTTTTTTTTTGGTGCAGGCTGATCAATGCGGGAAGCCTACATAGAGATGTCTTTTAATTGAGTGGTCTTGTTGCGAAGCTGATCAATACGGGAAGCTTCTAAGAAAGGTTGTTGTTTGTAGCAAGATTTAGTCATAGCCATCCTTCGAGGGAGTGGTCTATATTTTTGCTTTATAATGTTTGAATAGCTGTCCTTCGAGGGATCAATCTATTAGCTACAGCAATGATAGTATAGCTGTCCTTCGAAGGAGCAGTCTGTCTTTTTGAATTTGACTTTGTGACCTTGTTTATATTTTGACATCTTGATTTTTGATTTTTTTGATTTTTTTGATTTTTTGATTAGAGTCATGGACAAGGCTGTAGAAGTTCAAGGACTCCCCTTTTATTAGGACAAAGCATCCATGCATCATAAAAGGGTTGACAAGTGTTAGGAAGCAGGGTTGATAGGAAAAGGAATGACAATGACAAGGGGTTGCTCAAGGGACGAGCTCAAGTAAAACGTCAAGTGATCGAACACTCGACTAACAGTAAAAATGGTCGAAGATGCAAGACAGAAAGGGGGGCTCAAGGTCTGATAAGTCCCTGGGCCATGCTAGTGCGTTAAGGTCTGAGTCAATTAGAAGCAAACTTGCCCCAATTTGCCTCTTTCAAGATTGGTCAGGTGTTGATTAATGGATGTGAAGTTGGTTGACATTGTCGTTGGTTGGTTGAAAAAGGTTGAATGTTTGGTTGAGAGGTCTGGTCGATTGATATTTGGTTGAAGTTTGGTTGAGATTGGTCGAATAATTGGTCGGGAGTTGGGTCGATGGATACTTGGTCGAGATTTAAGATAAAATGAGTGATTGATATGTGGTAGAGACTGGGTTGAAAAGTTGGTCGAGGTTTGGATGAAGGATGAGTTCCCCCAGTGGGTAGGGAGAATGTTTGAAAGATTGGTTAAGGTCGGTTGAGGTTTAGTGGTCAGATGGATGGTATTAATGTCGAATAAGGGGGTCAAAGGTGGCAAAAGGACCACAGTCTGGCCTGGGGATCTTGATTTAGGTGATGAGGTTGGAGAGGCATGAGTCGGGGTTGATGTTTTATCGAAGAGGTGGTCAAGAGGGTCCTTGGTGAGAAGGAAATCATTTCTCTGTTGTTGACGAATGACAGCTTTGAGAGCACAACAATGCTCAGTGTCATGTCCCGGAGTGTGATGATAGTTGTAAAATTTAGATTTGTCAAACCAAGAGGGTCTTGATCCGAGAGTCGATGAGAGAGGCGGTGTTGAGGGTTTATTGATAACGTGGTCGAGAAGAGAGGTGTCATTCGCCAGACATTGGCGAATGGCAACCTTGAGGGCATGACAATGTTCTGTGTCGTGTCCAGGTGTGCGATGATACGCACAAATGCAAGTGTCGTCGAACTAGGGTGGTTTTGGTCTGAGAGATTGATATGGTCTGAGAGGCGGGAGGTCGATACGAGATGACTGCAATAGTTGCCGTAAAAGCAAGGTATAAGAACCTGCTAATGGGTCTAGATGTCTTATTGCAGTAGATGACTTCGGTTTAAGAGGTATAAGAGGCGTTGGTCGATGGTTTGAGGGAGATATATGTTTGATGGGTTGAGGGAGTAATGGAGGCGACGTGCCTCTGTGAAGGATGGGAGTAGGCAGTACTCCTATTAAAGTGGACGGATGCGGGCCCAAGATTGAAGGCAATGACGAAGGTGGAGGAGTTCTCCGATGTGGTCTAGTAGCTTTCGTGTGTTTGGGTCGAGGGCCACTATTGTGTGAGGCGAGGTTAGATGTAGGTTTGGGTTTGGATGTGGACGAAGGTGAGTGAGATGTAACAATCTCACGCAAAGGGCAAGAGGAAATCGTGGCTGGGTCTTCCTCGATTGAAATGGGTAAAGAGACTGGTCCTTCTCTTGGTGGAGAAGAAATAAGAGAGTGTGGCTCCTCCAGATGGCAGGAGGCAGGGATGATTGTGCCTTCTGCTTGTGTTTGAGGAGTAGGCAAGGTATGGTCATTGGATGAAGGTGGGGCTAATGGTGTAGGTGTGGTCAAGGCGTCCTCCAATATAGGAGAAATAGATGGAGGACTAATAGGAGAAGAGGGTTCTTCATCCTGTGATAGACGAATAGGAGAAGAAGACTCTTCTTCCTATGAAAGAGATTGGTCAGAGACAAGAGGTAAGATAGTGTTAATCGTGTGAATGTCATGGTCATGAGAATCTTTGGTTATGGTTTGGACATTGTTTTGAGTAGGTGGATGATTTGGAAAAGGGTGTTTGAAGATGTCGATATGTTGATTGGGTGGGGCATTCGGGTTATCTAAAACAAGATCCCCCTTGTCGATCATGTCTTGGACGATGTTTTTGAAAGTTCGGCAGTTGTCAATGTCATGGCCTTGGACGCGGTGAAAGTGGCAGAAGTCGGCCTCTCTATACCATGTAGGGAGGGCTTTTGAAGGGTCAAATTGAGGTGGTCGGATTGGAGGAAGATTGAGGACCCCCTGCTTGAGTAGTTTTTCCAAAACGGAAGCATATGGTTCTCCAAGTGGAGTGTAAGAACGCTGGATATACCATTGTTGGAATTGTTTGGTAATGCTGGAAGATGTCAAAGGTTGGGAATAATTCGTTGTTGTCGAGGATGGTGATCTAACGACCACGGTGTTGGCCACTCCTTTGGATTCAGAATTGGCAAAAGAAGAGGGTCTGGAAGAAGAATGGCCAGTAGATTTTGCGTTGGTATTACGCAATTTGACCTTATCTTCTTCAAGGGCGCAGAGTTTGAGCTTTCGAGCCATGATGAAAGCTTCGTCAAAAGTGCGGAATGTCTGAATCTGCAAAGTAGAAGAGATGTGTCTGGCACATGCTCGAGAAAAGAGCTCGATGAGCTCGGGTTGAGGCAAGGAGAAGGAGAGCTGGTTAATTAGGCCCCTCCAACGAGCGACAAAATCGACTACAGATTCGTCGTCAAATTGCCTGATGGAGTAAATGTCTGTGATTGAGACTTGTTTAGTGATGTTGATTGAGAAATAGTCAAGAAATAGTTGGGCGAGTTGGATGAATGAAAAGATAGAGTGTCTGGCAAGAGAACTATACCAGTCAAGGGCTGGGCCAGAAAGCGACATAGGGAACGTGCGTAAAAGTAACGCATCGTCATGGGCAATAAGATAACAGGCATGTCTAAATGCCCGTAGATGTTGTTGTGGGTCTTCCTTACTCTGAAAGCGAGTGAATTTAGGAAGCTCCCAATGGTTAGGATATGGTCGAATAGGGACGGAAGGATGGATGGGTTCGTTGCAAATCTGGTCATAAGACAGGACATTGCTTGGGCCAGAAATGGAGGCTTCGAGACTGGACATTTTATCCATCAGCATCTTAATGATGTCTGCTGATGGATTGGCGGGTTGAGCGCCCCCTAGGTTGTAAGGCGCTTCGAAGAGGCTAGAGGAGGCGTGCGACATAGTCGGTTGTACAATGTACGGATGACTAGTCGCAGGGGCATAAGTGGAGGCTAAAGGTGGTTGCGTTATGAAGGTTGAAGGTATAAGTTGACTGGGCACCGCCAAAGGTGGTTGAATGGCGGCACTGGTAAAAAGAGAGGTTGACACTCCTACATTTGTGGGCGCAAGAGTGTGAGGGGTCGAGACAATCAAGTTCTGATATGATGTAGAACTTGGTTGAATTGCAGGTGGTTGAGGGGGTAATGGAACCCCGATGGAGTTCGGTCTAAAAATAGACGGAGAGGCCAAACTTTGTGTATTGGCCATGATTGGGTTAATAGTTGAGATGAAAGGCTGAGTCATAAAGGGTTGGGTGGCGAATGGTGTGGATGTCGTCGCCACGTCACCCGAAAGGTCTCGCGTTGGGTTTCTCGCGAGATAGTTTTGGAGGGCTGCGGTATTGAGGTCCAAGAATCTCTCGAAATCTTGGTCCCCTTCAGGGATGATGGGAATTTGAGTCGGGGTCGGGGTCGGGGTCGGTCCTGTAGGAGTTCTTTCAGTCTCCGAGTGGAACTCCATGATAGGACTGGTTAGGGACGAGGGAGCGTGGTCAAAAAGGAGGGTCAAATTCTAGAAACTATGTTTTTGCAGTTCCAGAAACTTGGAATGGAGTTTTTGACAGAGAAGGGACAGGTTTTAGGTTGTTGGTTTTAAAAGAAAGGACAGTGACAGAGACCGACGTCGGTTTAAAAACTGGTGTCGATAAGGAAGATAGCCGACGTCGGTCAGATAACCGATGCCAGTAAGAGATGAAAGCCGACGTCGGTGACAAGACCGATGCCGGTGACTGGGGAAAGCTGACGTCGGTGGCAGAACCGATGCCGGTGACTGTGTTTTCTAGAGAACCAAAAGATTTGAAGATTCTTGGAAAAACAATGAAGAAAGCGTCCTCACTCACTCAAACAAACAGATGAGAAGAGGAAGAACAGAGAGAGACAGACAAGCCTAAGCGATAAATCCTAGGAATTAACTTTAGAAGCTGTGGCTTATGCCTTAGATGAATGTTTGGGGAGATTGGCTGTCAAGAAGGTCCTAGAAGAAGTAGTCTAGAGCTGGTTTCGGGTCTTGTTTTAGGTGCTCAAAAATCTGTGTTAGGGTCTGGTACGTGGCCTGGTGCTAAGGAGCAAGCTCCCCTCACTTCACGATTCCAGTGGTTAGCTGGTCTCGCTTAGCCAAGATATACCTCGCCTAGAGTTTATCCTCCGCCAGAGAACGGAGTGGGCTTCCCCCTTGGTGATGAAATCCAAGTAGGGTCACCGGGACGGGTAAGGTATCCGCTGGGGGATGAAATCCCAGTCGGGCCTTGTCTCAAGTAAGTTTTATGTTCGTTTTAGTGCATGTGGTTTGGTAGTGTAACATCAAGTGTCTACGGTTTATTCAATATGCGTCTAAGTTACTAGATGTGGACTAAGAAGATGCAAGCACAAGCAGAAATGAATGCAAAGTGTTTTAATGCCCAAGTCGAAATGTGATGTTTGTTATGAAGACAAGTTTGAGAAAGGGTTGAGAGTATGATGTTGGACTAGTCTAGAATGTGCAAGAAAGAAAAGAAGGATTCTTTTTAATTCCTGCTTATAGTGTCATTGAGAAGAAAAGAAGGAGGAGAAAAGGTAAGAACCTAATGCTCCTAAATGAATGAAGAAGAAAAGGAACCCAGGAGGAACCTAGGGTCCCACCGGGCGTGCCAGAATGTTTCTATTCAAATTTTGCTTTTTCAGATTCAAGAGAGAGAAGAAACTAAAGAGATAATGGACAAGGCATGTGAAGTACCTGGATGAAGATCGCGCACCGTAATCCAGACGTTTGTGAGCACCCCTCTTTGGCTGTGGAGGAATGACACCTGCAAAGAAGAAGAACTTGGACAAAAAGGCGTTAGATAGATAGGCGGTGGGTTGCCAAGCGAAAGCTTGTTCCTAGAAGTATGAGAACTTCCTTGAGGGAGGTCAACCCACTATTTTGATAAAATATAAATGACTGATAAATGACAGAATGCTAAAATAGACTGAAATGATAGCAAACTGAAAGAGAAAAGAAAGCAAAGGCTTACCTGGAAGAAGCTGTCAAACTGGTCACAGTCGCCGGCGTCGGTGGTCAAAGATGCCGATGTCGGTTATGTGGCCGACGTCGGTCGGGGTAATGACCGGCGTCGGTCAGGGCAATGGCCTCCGGACAGGTCTGGTCAGGGTCTTGGTCAAGGCTTAGTCTATCTCTGTTTGAGGGCTCTGTGGACGAAGGTCTGAGTCTGCTCTGGGTCTGGTTTGAGGATGGTCTTAGTCAGTTAGGGGGTCAAAAGGACAGAGAGGGACAGAGAGATAGAGGAAGCCAATCTGGGAGATAGGAATCCGAGTCTGGGTGACAGTCAGGTCTGAGGGAAGAAGAAAGTACTGAATCTAATTTAAAATAGAGGACTAGAAAGCATAAAGAAAACAAACAGAGTACTTACCTGTGCCCTGCTGAAGAAGGTGGTGATCTTGTTGCTGATGATGCCGGATGTGAACCATGTTGTTGATGGAGAATCCCTGTTGTTCACTTGCAGAAGCTTGCTGTATACCTGAGGGAGAGAGTCAGATTGATTGGCAGAGAGGTCAAGTGAAAGGACGGATACAAGGGTCTGATGCAAAGATTAAAGAGTCGGGATGCCAGAGAGAGAGACGCAGAGAGCGAAGAGGATTATGTTTGCGAGCTCAAGGGTCCAGGGGCTACAACGGATGTAGAAAGGGGTAATGAAGGCTGTCGACGCCGGCAGTTTCACCGACGTCGGCCGAATGGTCGCCGACGTCGGCGGTGGCAGAATGGGAACAGAGGCGAAAAATAGCCTCTGTGCATTCTTACACGCCGCCGGGCGAGGGGTTGTGGGAAGAACGGTCACGAGGATGCTTAAATGGGCGTGGGGGGGAAGATAATGAGGAGATTTGGTATAATAAATGCTAGGAGGAAGGTGGAGGGATTCAAGGGAGGATCCAAGGTGGCAAGGGTGGGGTGGAAAAGGGGGCCACTTTAAAATATTTAAGTTATTTTAATCATATGAAGGCCAAGGGTTAGGATATGGGTTTGAGGTGGACAAGGGGGAGAACCAAGGTGCAGACACATTTGCGGTGTCTACACCACCAATACATTTGGTATCTCTTTCTTTCCAATCATCATAGAGATAGGACTCCCTGGGTCCCCATACTTGGGTAAAAGTAGCTTACTTGATAATAAATCAACAAGCTTACCATCTACTTGCATAGTCTTGAGATATTGTCTTTTCCTCCCAAACATCTTAATGCACAAGTTTTTGATCACCCCAATTGAGTTATAGAATGTCCCTAATGGCTTACAATAATGGAATTTCTATATTAAGTTTTATGTGTTCGTGAATCAATTTAGATTCCCTTTTATCTTTCACTTCCTTCTATCATTTTGGAAAGGGAATAGGTGGAGGAGTTGTGGTGACTTCCTTTATTTTTCTAGGTATTTATTCTAACTTTTATTCTTCCATTGGTTGAGTCTGTTGACTTTATTTTTCACAAGGCATTTTTGTGATGATAATTTGAGGTTCTTATAACATTTTTCTTGACCTGAGATGTATGTCTGCACATTCGATAACACGTACCCCTATGGTTTCACCTTGTTCATTTACATAAACTTACTTATTCTTTGTATTTTCTAATAGTTGGGTAGGTAGCTGATGTTGGTTTACTTTTTTTGTATGGGGTGCTTTAGTTCCTTGAGGAGCCATCAATACTTGTTATTGTGGAAACCTTCTTTGTTGTTTATTATAGTTTGGGTTAGGGTTCCAATGTTGATTTACCCATGGTTGATGATGAGTTTGGGGCATCCAGGTTTGTTGAAAAGGTTGGGGTAGCATCCATGATTGTGGCATCCATTCTTTGTTGCCCCACTAAGGTGCTACTACCCAAGCTTGTGGAGGTGCATTCCATTATGGAAAAGGAATCCTTGAGCCAAACTATTGTTGTTGATTTTGTGGGAAGGCATTTCCGTGCCTTTGTACATATTTTACTTCTTATATGGTCTGTATATTTTATTTGAACCAATTCTTAAGATTATGAAGGTAACTACAATTTCTTGTATCCTGATCCTAAGCATCACGTATTCCACAAATTTTTGTTTTACCTAGAGGACAATCTCTGATTGTGTGTTGTAATTTGCACTTTGGACAATAGATTTCTAGTGGTTTAGTGTTATATTTATCCTTAGCTTGCAATCCATCTAACATTATGTTTAGTTGAACTAATATATCTATTTTAAAATTTGCTAGTTCCTTCATGAGTTGGTTTACATCACTAGATTTCCCTAGTTTACCTCTCCTACTATTAGATTTTGTCCTAGAGTAGTTGGTACATAATCATGTAATTTCTAGTAAATATAGTTTGGTAATATCTCCCTTCCCCATGATATTCAAATAATTCCTGGAGGAATCATCCAATTGTTTAATGAAAACTATTTTAATCACTTCCTTGGATATCTCATATCCACACTTGTTGTGGTCAAAAGCAAACCGGCCTAGATAATCTTCAAGGTTCTCATCTTCATTCTATTTTATCTTGAAGATTTATTATTTTCTATCCTTGACCCTACATTAATATTGGTATTTATTCAAGAATATTGTTTCCATTTCTCTCCAAGTGTTGATAGAGTTTCTTTCTAGTCCCATAAACCACCTCATTGCTTCTTCCTTTAAAGTAGAGGGAAAGAGTTTTAACTTTTGATTGTCTAAAGTGTAATGATAGGTTTGGTAGAGAATTTTGAACTAAAAAAGTAATTGATCTAGGTCTTCAGTAGATAAACCTCTAAAGGTAGGTAGATTAGATGGAGAAATGTTTTTCATTTTTGTTCGATCATCATTCTCAGAGATGATGGCGTAAGAGAAAGTCCTCTCAGGAGAATTCCTGCAATGGTTTTCTACATGACCTATATTTTCTTCCATTATAAATAGAGTTATATTTAGAGGAGGAGATCCTTCAAGGTCTTCTAGTTGTTCACTATCTAAAATTTTGAATTTTGTAGAGGAAGATTCCTCTAGATCCCAGGATGTACTTCCAAAATACTCACTTATTTCTTTCTTCAAGCTTTTTGTCTTTTTTGAAAGTACCTTGATTCTCTCTCCTAAGGGATGAGTATCTCTTGGAAAAAATCTTCCTTATGAGTCCCTTTGCCTATTCATATACATGTATTTGACAAGAGAGTAATTTATTATATCTTTGCATTTTTTATTGTTAGCTTAAGAGTTTACCTTACTAACACTTTAAAAGAGTTTCCCCAGTAATGGTGCCAAAAATGATCAGTGTCATTGTTATCCATTCATTTAACTAATCTGTTTGGTGTCATTTATTACCAGGACCAGTACCTAAAGCTATCTACAATAAGGTATTTATTGGGTTCAACTAACAGTGTTGGTTGGGGGGTTATTGGTGTTGATATATCCTAAGTTCCTACTTCCTATTGTCTTAATTAAATGCTTAAAAGAAACATATTTTCTCAAATTTTAAACACAACAAACTAAATGAAATGATTTGAAATAAATCACACAATATTATTGAAAAGTAAACACATTAAAATTAAGTATCAAATCCACACTCTAAACTAAATTACAAAATTAAGATTGTTGAAATTGAAGAAATGATAAATGCTTGTTAAAATGTTAAAGCATATACACACATTAACTGTCTATTCTACCCTGTAGGTTATCAATCTAATCACATAGAGTATTTATATTAATTATAATTAAAAATAAATTATAAATACCAAAAGTACACGTCTTGTCTCCTTGAGGAGTGGGTTCTTGCTCACCCTTGGATTCAAGGTCAAAACAATTCAAATCTTTAGAAAGGTATCTTAACGCATAGAGCTGAAAGAGTATTCTGCCATGAAATCTTCTTGTATTCAAAATGACAATTCTTACAATGTTTTCCACTCCTACAAATTGAGCATGGATCTGCCTTTTATTGGATATAAAAGAAACTAATTGTCCTAATTAGTAGGTAACAACTTAACTAACTAAATAAGAGGATATTCAGAGAGATTGGTTTATATGGCCAAAATAGAGAAGATCATTGCAACAAGATCTACACATGGTTGGGAACATCCTTGTGGGATTTTTAACTACTTCTTCCAACCATATTTGGTTACCAAATCCTATATAAAATGTATCTATATCATCTTATCTAGAGTTGCAACCTCTATCTACTAACTTCTATAAATGGAAAGCTATACATAAATAGAAGTTTATATATAGACATATATAAAAATAGAAAGTAGCTATAGGAGTCCTAGATCATCATGGAATAGCTAAAGGAACTTATGGAATGTCTTGAAACATGTTGTAGATGGGTCTGAAGTAAGTTGTGAGAGTTCGTAATGTGATTGTTAAAGTCTAGAGTGTGATTATTGTAATCTATAGCTTTATTGTCATAATCTGTAATTGTTTGTCAAGGTTCATATAATGTCTGGCAAATTGTAAATCTACACTTGAATGATTAGTTCATGGTCTTGGCACTTCTTTGTCTTCATGATATCATAACAAAACTCTTATTTAGATGTTAACATACTTGTACATATCAAATATAAAAGATTAAATGTGCAAATAGTTAGAACATCATGTAAATAATGCTAACTTAGACTCACATAAGATTATAGAGACAAAAGCATTCACCTTATACCTTAGGCTAGTTATAAACCCTAAGAATACTTGTAATGCTTAACTCAAATGGAATATTTATAGATGTGAAAGATGATATATCATGGTTATAATGAGTCATATTATAGACTCATCAATAGGAATGCCGAAAAAGAGTCGTGTATTATGGCATAAGTCAAGTATTTAAAGATGTATCAAGAATTAACATTGTCAAGCACATGTGACCATATTTAAGTATCTACATTCCCCCCCCTCCCCCCCACCTCTCATTCTAGTTTTGAAATTTATAGAGTAAAGGAGAAAATAATACCTTAGTGTGTATAACACACTTTGTTTTTGATAGGAAGTTTTGATTGTGCATGACACTTACTAGTAAACCCTATAATAACACATGAAGTAGTCATTGTTCATATTTGAAATTTGAAAAATCTAAACCTTCTAATATAAAATTTGAAAAGAGATTAATGAAGGAGTACACATGTATGGAGGTGAAACCACATTGCTTTGTAACCTATAAAATATGATGAAACATTAGATAAATGTGTCCCCTTGTTGAATCACTTGGTGAGATGGTTCCTCATGTTGAATTATTGATAGATTAAAAATGATCAAGTCCTAATTTTGAATAACTAATCAAGCATTTTGAGTTATAAAAAAACATAATCAAACTCTCATGAATGGATAAAATTACTCAATGTATTAATCCTAAATAAGGTGGAACCACAATGAGTTATTAGAAGTGATACCAAGGTCGTTGATTGCCAATAGACTCAAATGTACATCACCCATAATTAAAGATGAAACCACACAGTGGGTTCACTATAAGTAATTTCAAGGCTGTTGAGTGTTAGTAGACTTGAACATATATTACCTGTAATATAATGAATCACACCATTACAGATAGATCTAGATTCAATTTACATGATCAAAAGAGAATAAAGAATATATGTGTCCCCATCATAACCACAATGTTAATAATCTTAAATTGAAATAAAAACATTTTCCATTGAATATGTAAATTGGATTATAGTACATATGTGCATGAATCAATATCATGTCTTTTTTTACTTTGAAAAATATATGTGTGCATGAACTAGTATCATGCCCCCTAAATCTATGACAAATGATATATATTTCCATGCATCTATATGCTCAATTGTAGTTGTATTTGATACTTATAATTTTTTATTTATTTTGCTTATGCATTCAAGTGTGTATGATTATGTACTCAATGTTTTGTAAAGTGAATGCACATGCATGTCATATTACCCATAATTTATATCAATGTGCCAATATTTTTCATTTGTTTGATTTTTGAATTACTTTGAATCTCTGAAACCTATAATCTGACATGAAATCTATTTTTTTAATTAATTTGAATCTTTAAAACATATAATCTATCATAAAATTATGATTTATATTAGGGAGGCTTAAATATGTAAGACAAACCCCATGTATGCCCCGTTTTTGAGATGAGGGATGTATCCTACAACTCACTAAACTCAAAAGAATATTTAACTATATCATGTAATAAAAATAGAATATTGCATAATCACGTCAACGTGTGGAGATTATGCTATCATAATAATGTAAGTTCCATTGAAGTATGTATGTAACAAATTGAAAGTGAGGCATATAAGTTTCATGTCTAGATAGATATAACAATGATACATACAATAAATTAGTGATAATTTAATTCTACTATGTAGTAAAAATGCATGATATGGATCATATCAACACTACTTAATCTTAACAATAATAACACACAATGTTGCACAAAAGGCCAAGGGATGCATAGTGACATGTTCAAATGTTGCACATTAAAATAAAACATCAAAAACATAGGGTCAAGGGCCACCAACAATTAATTTTTTTCAAATGTTGCACATACCAATCAAATATAACACACATAGGGTCAAGGGCTACAAACAATAAGTAAGCAATCAAGCCTATCAATCGAAGGATCATAGAATAAGAGAAAACTAATCTACACCATCTATATGTATCAATGTCACATCATAACTAAGTAACAAATATAACACAAAGTAAGATATGAGTAACTGGTAAGACACTTATAATGTATGTAGTTCAATAGGGTAGAAAGGTTATAGATAGATATAACCTATGATAATGTAATTTGTAAAACAAGACTTCCCAGTATAGGCATGGCCACTAGGTAGAAAAGAGTCCAACATCGAGGAATCCATGTACAATATATATGTCCTGCATCACACTAATAAACTTTGTGAAATGCATGTGTCTATGAAAATGAATATGTTATCTACCAAATATGTGATAAATAACATATGTAAAGAAGTAAACTAGCAACTCGTGTTATGCTTAGGTCTTGATTTTTTATTTTAGAGAATATTTTGAGCTTTTTTTCTAGTTTATCTCAACATTTAAGTCATTTTCTACAAATACTAAGTACACCATCTAGTTAATTAAGCATCATAATAAATCCTTGAGAATTGACCTCAACTTACTTACACTCTCTAGACATTCATTATGTTATTTCAAACTATGTCGAATGTGCATATGTTTTTTAATCCATTTTCTATTGATAAAATGTGATATTCTTTCTACGTGTACACTAATTACAAAGACTTACCTTCTTTATAGATATTTAATATCAAAATCTAATAATTAGTTCACTATTTTTAGTTATTTTAACTTTATTTTATATGGGTAGGTATATTATAAAGGGTTTAAGGTATAATTTTAAGTAAGTCTTTTAAACCATTAGTAATGGGTCTTTAATGGCATAGTTAATTTTTTTGTTATATAGTATTGTTTTTCATAGTATACAGTGTGGTGTTTAAATTTTTAGATACCATTGGTATGTAGTAGTTATTGAGTTTGTAAATTTAAATATTTAGGTTTATGATTATGCCCACCCTAAAATAAGAGGCAAATACCACAATGTTGGTTTAAATTAGTTTAAGGTGTAATATGTGTGTCATTTGTCAAGTCAATGTGTCAATAAAAATGAAGTTGTTAAAGTTAATAAGTGTTAAAAATAACCTCTTTATATCAAATGCATTTTAGGGTGAAGTCAACATCCCCATGTTGTGATGACATTATCGAATAACTCGTAGTTTAATAAGCCCACATTTTGAAGACACGAAGTGATTTAGTATAGATGGTTTCCCAAATAGTTCAAGAGCTCATGAATTTGGGAGTTTAGGGAGGTGGAATATGGAAGCTTTGGGATTCAACTCGAGAGCTATGGATTTACTAGGGTTGCCAGGTATGTTAATGGAATTATACTTGGTTCAAAAATTATTTTATAAAAATAGCTTTTGTAGAATATGCAAATCTTAGCCCCATGTCTGCATTGGGGGAGGGAATGTCATAAATACTAATTAGTGTGCCATATTATTTGTTTAGTATTATCTGTAATGTGTGTTTGAGTTGTAACAACAACACACATACTTAGGAGTGAGTGAGATATTTAGGGATTTGTTGAGATTAAGTGAGTTGGCAAGATATTCAATAATTCGTTTATTGTAGGAACTAATTTATGTGTATCGCTCAAGTGATTTAAAAAAATTAATAAAGTACTTTAGTGTACTGCTCTATCTAAATTCTTAGAGATCTTTAATGGCTTGATTTATCTTTGGTATCCACACTTGCGTTGGAGATGATGTAAATATTTCCTTCCTTTTGCTTGCTCTATATTTGTGGTATATAATCAAACCATCTTGGAAAGTATATGAAATAGTCATATTAATTCTATCAAAATCCACTCCATTTGTTGTAACAATAATTATCCTAATGTGACATTTTCTTGTGCAATAATCTTATGTAAATATAACAATGTATCAACTGACTTATGTCCCATAGAAATTGGAATGGTAATATGCCTCTTGACATTCTCATGTGTATGTTGTAAATCTTGATAATCATATCCCAAATACTTGAGAAATCTAATTGTGCATGTATTGCATTGTTGTTTATCATCTACAACAATGTCTTCTTGTTGGACCCCAGATTTTAGCAAAGTGTTTTGATATTTTAGTGCAGACCCGACATGGCATGGAAGGAACATAGCATGGAAGGTGTATGGTGAAAAACTCAAATGACATAGAAGCACTATGGCATGGAACTTGTAAGGAACAAAAACACAAGGACACAGAAGTAACAGTGTGAGGGCACCCAGCCAAAGAGGAGAATTAACTGTGGGGAACCCGAGAGCATATAACTCAAAATAATAATGAAAGACTTGGGGAGTGCATGAAAAGCAGGAGTAGTTAATGAGCAATTTTTAAGGTTCACCTAGACCTTACCATCAGGTGTTTTGTACTGGCCCGTAAGGAGGTAGACACATGACAATAAGATCTAGCATAAAGCAAGTATATAGGGGGCGTAAAGGCTCGAGTCCTTAGAAGAAGTTAGTTAATAGACCACCATGACTTTTAGTTTGTAGAGAGTTCATTGGCTAATTACTCCTGTCATTAAATGTTGTAAAACTTGGTCAAAGATCAACAAGTACAAATACCCTTGTTATAAAGCACTATGGGATGACTTTTTGGATAAATTTTGCAAAAGCATAATATATGAATTACAAATATTATAATATTTTATACATTCATGTTCTAGTTAAGTTAGTAGTTTTTTATCTATGGGAGGTTCAAGTTGAGCACTTGTGGGTTCTTAATATGAAACCTATGCTAATTTTTACTTTTTTCTAAAAAATAAATCTGAACTGAAATGACATTAATTTGCGTAGTTATGATGGTCAAGATTAGTAACCTAAGGATCAAAGTAGTTTACCTTTTATTATATGTAATATATAATAAAATATATAATTAACCTAAGAATATAAATAGTTGATGTTACTGTGCAACATAACCTGTGAGAACTATCTCTAGCTGCGTGCTTCAGGTGAGCACACAATACCACATTCTTTCATGAAAGGGCCAATGCACTGGCTCATTGGGCTATACTTGAGTACCTAAATCATTATTAAGAATAAAAACTCAACATTTTGGTTCTATTATTGGGACCCATGGCACTTGTTGCATGGTAATGGAAGATGTTTGAGCATCTCACCCTTGAGAGTATTGAGGATAGTTTTGTGGTTCCTTACCTTGAACCAAGAGTTTTTACATGTTAATGGGTAGAATAGATTCTCTAAAGTGCATTATATGAAACTTTCTTTGCTAAGATCCCAGTTCATTTGCACACTTAGCTATCTGTGTATGTTAAAAGATGATCACACAACCTTGGGAAAAGACAGTCTTGGACGTTAGAATGAAAAAGAGATTTAGCATGACTTAGAACATCATGGATACAAGATCTAAACATTTGGTAGAGAGAAATATTGAATAATTACATTCTGGAGTATGCAGTAACTACCTATTCTTATCTTGAAGAAGTTGAGTTCCAATTCTTTAGATAACTACATGGTTATTATATTCGACATTTATTTTTAGAAATCAAGAAGTTGTTTATTGACTATGGACTTGAGACTATGCCAATGGAGAGATAAATCTCTCTTTGCATGACCTACACATTTGGAAGGGGAGTAGATAAGAGTTGGTAAAAGGTTATAGGTTCAGAATGGTATCCAGTCTGCAGGCATTACAAAAGCAAAAAGATAATGAAGCTTGATAAAGGATTATAGGAGTAAGCAACATAAGAAGATACTGAGAGAACTCAAGAAGTGTAATTAGGATCTGTAGGGAAGTAAAAACTCACAAAGATGACCCTGTCACTTTTGAATTGCACCCCATGCCACTTTTATCATATGAAGGAGAAACTAGCCAGATGATAGAAACTGAAGAACCAAGTTTAAACCAACCAAGCTCCCAAACCATAGTGCATGCTCATACTTTTGAATTAGATGAAATACGTATACATAATTAGAATATAGATAGCATGGAACAAGAAATTGGACCTATAAGGGATATTGTAGTTGAGCAATTTGTAACTTATACAAACTTGTTACTTTCCTTCCCTCTTCAAGGGAATTACATGGCTCAATTTGGGATGCTTGGAGGACCTAACATTCAAAGTGGACAAAATACATGCCCAAATCTAATTAATCAACCATATAGCATGCCCCACGACATGGGTATTGTTGTTGGAGATGGACTAGGAGGTGGCATAAGAGGGAGTGGTGGATTTCCCCCTCAAGGGATAGGATCTAGAGGTCCTAAAAAACCACAAGTTCAACAACCTCAACTGTTAATGGTATATTACAAAATGATGTTTCACTTACCTAAGTATTGAGGCATGGATAATGTTGTAAAGCACATCCATAAATGCAAACTTATTTAGAGGGTGTGAGTCATCACCTCTTTTGAGCAAAAATCCACGTAATTTGTGACTACACTTTTAGAGTGAGCACACAAATGGTATATAAAGTTTGAAACTCAACAAGCGGTGGTTGACTATGATAAACTTAAAATAGCATTCCTTTAGGAGTTTGACCTTCTTGAATTTGAACAACAAAGTATAGCAAGTTGAAGGACATAAAGCATGAACTTACTAAAAGAGTATGAGATTATGATGCAAGGTTTAAAACACTGTTGTCAAATTTGTCATTTGAAATCAATGATATTCAACGTGTATAGTTATTTTTGGGAGGTTTCTTACTTCCCTTTCGACAAAAATTGTCTTAGAAGATTTTCACTAACCTGTGTCAAGATTTGGAAGTTGCCCTCCATGTTGAAGTTGTTAATAAAATTGATATTGGGATAAGTACCTTTATGGAAGCCTAAATATATTTAATGGCATCACAACTTGAAAAACTAACTACAAATAATGCACATGATACTTATAGTGGTCTTTCATGTACTAATTGTGAGTCTGGAAGACATACTCGAAACAACTACCCATGTAAGAACATTCGCACTGTATTGAAGTAGTCATGTGAAATTTGTCATGAAGAGTATGATGTATGATCTTATCCCCTATTTCAGTGAGATAACACTTGATGGTGTCTGACTATTATTATTTATGTGATGCCTACACTCATGACACTAATGATTGTCAGCTAATTAGTGATATCTATGAAGCACACACGTGTGGTATGTACCAAACCTCTATGGCTAACAATCAGAATAATGGTGACTATCATAGTTGAGGTAGAAGATGAGGATGAGGAGGTGGTTGTTTCCCACCTAGAACATGTTACAAGTATGGATACCTAGACCACTATCAAATAAATTATCCAATTTACCCTACACGTGCTTTGTGTAAAAAGGACCATCATTTGGCAGAGTATCCTGACTTGTACATAGCCATCACTAAGGAGAGAAATAAAAAGGATGTAGGTATGATTCATATTAAGAAACCATAAAGGCATGCATATTCAGGCACCCCAAAATTTCAAGTGAATATCACTATGCATAGCAGAGGATAATCTCAATCTACCTTTAATCCTATTGAGAAGGTACAATGTGAAGAGCCTCAGGTGAGGAAGTAACCTAATGTCCAGCAACAAAAGGATGTGCTTTGGGATACTATGATGTTGCTATGAGAACTCCAAGGCAAAATTCAATTTCTCAAGGATAAAGAGGAAACACAACATGTTGATATGCAGTAGGCAACAAAGCCTCAAAATGTGGTACGAGATGATTTTTAGGAGATTTACAAACGTATGATAGATAAAGACATTATTCCACAACTAAGCATCTAGATTAAGCATAAGGTACAAGTGCCAATTGAAACTCAACCTCTAGTGACTTGGTAGAATAAGGATCATCAATTGAATCATGTTTAGTGGCAAGATACCCCTATTATTCCTACTCCTCCAGAAGATAAAGAGATACTAGTGAATGCTACCATCGATGGTTAGGTAATTTGGGACATCCTAGTTGACACTGGTACTAAAGTTAACATCCTCACCAAGGACACATGGTGGACAATGGATACTCCAACACTACAACCTTCACCACATGTGTTGTTTGGCTAATAAAACTTGTGCTCTACCCATTAGTGTCTTAAAAAATGCAATAATTGATATACTTGGAGTACCCTTCAAAGTTGATTTTGAGGTTTTTGAGTTAGCAGAGGCCAATGACTTCCCAACTTTATTCGGTAGACCCTGGTATTATGAAAGCAATGCAAATTTAAGTTTAAAAAATCACTACATTAGTTTTGAGAATGTTGACCAATGCATTGTTATTCCTCTCAATCAAATACATGAGCCCCCATACATCAAACCTATTAATGTGGAAGAAGATATAAACCACATCTATAATATCACTGCTAGATATGATGAGCAACATGATCCCACTCCTAATGGTATCCTCTAATGGATTAACAATCAGTCTCTTTCTGACACCTCAAGCAATGCTTATAATTTTTAGGCACATGGAAATTACAACCTCTCTAAAAGAGTGTGTAGTGCCATTAGAAGTCAGGAGAACATTATGTGCCAGTTTCATAAATGCCATAGGTCTATTTGCCTTATTATTGGACAAGTCATGAGGGGAACGATGATAGATACACCTTTAGAGAGACTCAATGAGCCTCCACACTTCCATGGATAAATGGAAGTTCATGACTTTTTCTAGTGCCTTGAGGAATTTTATCACATTAACACTGATTGTATTTGATCATTGGTTTACCTCTTTAATGGTACAACTACAATATGGTGGTAAAACCATCATGAGTGAATACTCTAGTGGGATCAATTACACTCCACCTTGCATCATCAGTTCCATCATGACAACAAAGTCAGGGAAACAATTAGCTATAGTGGAGTACAAGCGCCTGAACCTCATATAGAAGCTTGCGAGATAATGTGGAGAATTGAAGAGTTTTACTTAACAGAGTACTTGTGGGTGCATGCATTCTATGGAACTTTACACACTTGGGCATGAAGAACAACACATGGGTACCTAATTTTAGCATCTATTAAAGGAGAACATGAAATCGACACTATCTTATTCCTTACCAAGGATGGCTTTGTGCCTCACTCTCTAAGCCATGTAAGAAGTAGTTGTTGGTGACCTGAGTCCCATTGAAGATCACCTGAGAAATATCCATCATGTTCCTAAATAAGGTCTAATTCTCTTCAATGAACCAATGGTTGAATTTGCTTCCATACAAAAACTAGTCCTTGATTAGGACCAGCATGAAGAAATACATCTAGGTAAATAAAAACTAGTGTTTCAAGTAGAAGAAGGTGAAGGATCCAATCTACTTGACCCCTTGTCAAATAATTTGGATGTTCCTATGGACTATGGCACATGAGTTTTTCATGATACTAATTTTGATATAGACCACCCCTACTCTGGACCAATTCAAATTGTCCAATGTAACATTGACATGGAGCAAGAACCAAAAATGGCTACTGTAGGAAATTATTAGATTGATTGACACTGAAATTTCAAAGATATTCAAGTTATTAAAAGAATATCAAGATGTCTTTCCAAGAAGCTACAGTGAGTTGAAAGGATTCCATCCATCCCTGGGTAAGATGCATTTTTAATTGGTTGAAGGCGCTTGACAAGTCAGGAAAAGGCCATATTAGATGAATCCTAATCTATGGGCATGCATAAAATAAGAAATTGATAGTATGCTATGTGCTAGATTAATCACCCCCATTGATGAATCTAAGTGGATCAGTCCCATGGCGATTAGTATAAATAAATATGGATGCATCATAATTTGTGTTGATTATCAAATACTTAATGCATCATGTGTTATTGATCCTTTTCTAACCCCATTCATAGAGGAAATCCTTGAAGGTGTTTTTGGGTGTGAGATATATTCTTTCATAAATGTATTTTTGAGTTACCTTCAGGTTTAGATATTTGAGGAAGATCAACCTAAGACTACATTTTCCACTAAGTGGGGATCCTTCATGTACACTGACATGTCTTTTGGGTTGAAGAACACACCAACTATGTTCTCACATATAGCCATATAAGCCTTTAAGGATTTCATCCATAAGTTCATTCAAGTCTACTTGGATGATTGGACAGTCTATGGCTATGTCAAGGACCATTTCTCTAACCTATGGCTCATGCTTGAGTATTGTCATGTCTTGAAGATATCATAAAACCTAAAGAAGTATATATTTGCTACACCTTTTGGTGTTCTTCTTGGATACATTATTTGTAAAGATGGACTTTTGGTAGACCTGATAAAGGTATCTATTATTCTTTGACTCCCAATTGCCAAGTCTTAGCATGAGGTCCATGCCTTTCTAGGACATATAGGTTACTATCAAAAATAAATCCATGGATATGCAAAAATTATTATGCCTTTGGAAGAATTTTAAAGCATATTGAGCACTTATTATGGACTTGATCCTGTCAAGAAGCCTTTGAGACCTTAAAGAACAAGCTGGTGACCACTCCAATCCTTCAGTTCCCTACTTGGACAAGATCGTTTCACATCCATGTTGATGAATCTGTAATGGTAGTTGGTATAATCCTTGCACAACTAGGGGAAGGTCACCTTGATCACCCAATCTCCTTTGCTATTAGGAAACTAACTTCAGCTGAGAGGAATTACACCACTATAGAGCATGAAGCATTGTCAATGGTTTATGCTCTGCTAGAAATTTTGATTGTACTTATTGGTAACTCCCTTTGTATTCTATACAAATCATGAGGTCTTAAATTACCTAGTAAATAAACCTATGCTACATGGATGAATCTACCATTGGATAGTGTTGTTCCAATAGTTTCAATTCTCCATCATGCTTAAACCTAGATAAGCTAGTTATGGTCCTAACCATCTATCCTAAATTGAGTTTGGAGAACCACCACATGCTATTGAATATGACTTGCCTGATGTTCAACTCTTCTATGTTACTCATGTACCTGAGGCATTAAAAGATAATGTAACCTTTTTAACCATTGGTTCAGTGTCTTATTGTCTCACTCTGTAGGCCAAGAAACAACTTATGGTACATGTTACACCCCTTCAACTCATAGGAGAGGATCTTTACAAGCTTGGCCATTTCAAAGTTCTTCAGCACCATGTTATGAAACATGAGCATTCTAAGGTACTTTAATAAGTTCATGAAGGTATTTTAGGAGGACACTATGTTGTAGAGGCTACTGCATGCAAGGCTATGCTAGTTGGTTTATGGTGGCCTAATTTTTTTCAAGATGCTAAGGTATATGTTAAAAAGTGTGACATATGTCAGCACACAAGGAAACCAAATTGATGAGATGCCATGCCTCTATGACTAATTCTCTATCGGGAACCATTTGAGAAATAGGTCATTGATTTTGTTAGCCCCATCACTCTATTTGGATGATGAACAAGTTCATGATATATTATGCACTGGGTGAAGCTACACTAACAAGATATTGCACTACTGACACTACTGCATTCTTCATTTGGGACCATATCATAACTTGGTTTGGCTACCCACTAAATTTTACTAGTGATCATGACACCCATTTTTTAAATGAAACTATTCACATCCTCCTTGTTGAGTTCATGATTTATCATCATAAAACAACACCATATCATCCCCAAGCCAATGGAACTACTAAGGCCGTCAATAAAATTTTAAGTAACACAACAAAAAATTGTAATATTGGCTAAATTGATTGGGATGATAGAGTGTCTATGGTACTGTAGACTTCCCAAACAACTTATAAGTGCTTGAATAAGAGCACACCATTAAATTTAGTATATGGTAAAGAGGCAGTCCTAATTGAATTTTTGGTACCCTCTCTTCATATTGCACACTTTGGACAATTGGATGAAGATTCATCCTTGAAGGCATGCAAAGATACTTTATTACAATAAGATAAATCATGATTCCTTTCTCATTGGAGTCAAGATGTGGAGAAGTACAAATAGAAAGCATGACATGATCGACACATCAAACGTAAAACCTTTACTCTAAGAATGAAGGTCTTGTTGTATGACTCCAAGTTTATACACCACTCTAGAAAAATTTGAATCCACTGGGATGGTCCTTTCATCATTCATAGTATTCGACCTACTGACACTTATTGATTATAAAGGTTGGATGCTAGATGGTCAGATCCTTCCTGGGCAATACAATTGAAGTCAGCTCCAGTTGTATTTCACTTATGAGTAGTTAACGTATTTTAAATAATAAGGATTATGCCATTAGTTTAGGATTTTTTATTTTCAATAAAAGTGTTGCCTTTATTTCATGTAACATTTATTTAATGTAATTGTTTTTTACTTTTGAACTTGTATTTTGATGGAGGATCATGACTCAATTTTAGTGTGGGGTAAGAGATCTGAATTCATGATTAAAGATAGGCACACAAGTTACTTAAGATGTACAAGGCACTTAGGGTGAACAAGGTACTTAAGGTGCACAAGTCATTTAAGGCATGCAAACTACATAACTTAAGGATAAGGTGTTCTTACCAGTAGTTTAAAAATTCAAAAGACACACAATTGTCTTCTACTCCAAGAAAAGTGTAGGACATAGTTGTCTTCCACTTCAAAGGAAGGTGTGAAATGAGATATGTCATTAATATGAAAGAATAGTGGTTGCAAAAAATGTGCCAATAGATTAACAAGACATAATAGTTAAATGCATTTATGACAATAAGTGATGGACGAAGAAGCATTTATGATGAGAAGCAATGGTCAAAGAATGATGGTCATTAAAATTGCATTAATGACAAAAGTGATGGATGAAATGAAAGGGGATAGTAAATGTGATTAACCCCCTCCAGCCTATAAAAAGGCAAGTAACTCATTTTACATTTTACCTTTGCATTCAATTGAGATTACAGAGTTAAGAGCAAAGAAATACTAGAGTTGAGAACAAATAGAGTAAGTTTGATTTCACAACAAAATATATGAAGCAATACAAGTCTATATATAGGTATTGAGCTGAGCATTAATCTACATGATCAAAGCATTGGGTAATTCTAAGACACGACCACGACAAGGAAAATTAGCAGGTTGTAGTGGAAGTCCACTATTATAGGGTAGTGAAGCTCAAAAAGTTGAAGTCATCGATAACAATCATGTATTCCTTTTGGAATGTTGGATGGCCATGCCTCAATCATCTCTTTCCTACCACTAATGATTAAATAAATATAGTACCCTGAGATGATGTTATGTATGGGGAATTGGGTCTCCAAGTTACCCACTTGCACCATTTTTGATTACAACCATCATCAACTAAGGAATGAGACTGAATTTCATAATGACTATCGAGTTGAGTGCTAGACAACAAAGAATTAGTTAGTGCATGAACTTAAGATATTTAATGCCTTGGACACTATGGGGTAGTTTCAATTGTTTAATCTACCTTGCTTTATAAAACCCATGGAGGCCATCAAATTCTTACTCTCATGCATCCATGAGGATAATTTCTACTTTAGAAAGCACAACATAAAGATCACACCTGAGAGGATAAGCAAGGTATTAGGTTTGTAGTGTTCAAGCTTGGATGTGGCCTATGATTTAGGGGACACCAATGAGGTTTAAAATATAGCCATGACACTAATGTATCAAAAACAAGGCCACACCATGCATATTAAGAACCTACAGGATCCTTCCCTCTTGGTTGTGGCGTGGATCATCATGACCAAGATTGGTGAGACTGACCATTAGAAGGAGGTAGACATGGCTCACCTCTATATTACCCATCAAGTCACTCAAGGCTTGAAATATAACTAGGCTATGTATTTTAGCCATAAAATTATTGAGGAAGCTAAGAAGACCCATCAAATCTCTAGTCACAGGTTTCCATGGGGAGTATTATTGCTTTTGATGGTTTTTGATGAGACTAGTGTACCAAATTACACCATGAGAGCACTGAAGTGGGCATACTCACTTGAAAATAAGTCCCCTATTGAGTAGTATAAGGTGTTCACATGCCCAAGGCATATCACCCCCTCCTATAAAATAAAAATGAAGTATTGGTTTGATGGGATGAAGGAGGCATTTAGGAATGAATGACACATCTCGAAATATTCACCCCTTTGGTTGTTAAGCAAGCATAATTCATTATGAAGTGCATCAGGATGGTCCCTTTCAGATAACTTTCCACATGGCTAAAGTTATTGTATGCCTTCTCAGTGCATTACTTCATCAACTATGTGAACTAGATCTATGATGCATAACCTATTGCCTTTGAGGTAGATGAGATTGACTTGGAGATTCACACTCTCTGGAAGATATATGTCTATTCAAGAATGAAGGAATATAGGGAGAAGGATACTAACTAGACAGACATAAAGGTCAAGCTAATACTAGTGGGAGAATAGGTACACAATCTATTCTACATGTTATAGCCTAGTCATAAGGGTTTGAAGGGTGAAAAACACACATAGGAGAAGCTCCCACTAGCACCTCCCTTTAATAAAAAGTGGGTTGGGCATGATGCTGGCACAAGCACTCAACATGTTCCTCAAAAATGGTAGAGGACTGCCCAAGCACCACAACCAAGCTCTTCACCACCAATACCCTCTCCTCCCCAACCTTCTCCACTACACCTTTCTCCACCTCACCCTTCTCCACCTTGCCCTTCTCCTCTTCTCCCTTCTCCACCTCATCCTTCTCCATCTTTCCCTTCTCATATTTGACCCTCTCCACCCAAATTTACACCTCCATAGGTCCCTCCAACTCCACCTTCACTCTCACCTCCCAAAACTTCACAGGCATCTTTACAATCAAGGGTTGTACTGTAACAAGTCACATAACAAGAGATCGAGCAAGAATTTATTGTAGTACAAAATGAAGATTTAGACTCTAATTCTAAGAAGATACCCTCCCTGACATGAGAGGAGAAGGTCACCTTTGAATACTCTTTATTTGACATTAAGCACCTATATGGTGAAGAGGGAGATAGTGAAGAACAAGAAATAAATAGAATAGCCATCTGTAGCATGTTAGATATTGATGCAAAGGTTGACGTATTAGAATGTGACCCAAACAAAAGAAAAGAGTTGGCTAAGTTAGTAAATAACCTACCATTGATGCATCTACCATTATGCATGAATGGTATCAATCAGGCATCCCTAACAAGATATTGTATCTATGGCCACATTTCCTTCCCTAGGATGCAACTCTGGAAATAAGGTAGCATATGTCCTTCTTACTGGACATGTACAATGAGGAGCATGCCTTTGAGCTCTCTTAAGACAACCTTCTTCTAGGGCCTGATGCTCTTGCACTACCTAAACCACTATGGGTTGATCCCCAAAAGATCACCACTCTGCAAGTCATCATAGCAATCTTGAAGATGGCTTGGAAGTCATGCACCAGAATACTTTGCCAGACTTTAATGCACATGATGTAAAGAAGAAACATGCCTAGGTGGTGGGTATGTACGAGAAGGAAGTTTTTGTCAAGAAGGCATTCACTAAGGAAGTGGTTGATTTAAAACAATAAATAAAAGAAGCCATAGAGGCCAAAGTTAAAACATTAAACTTATGTAAGATAATTTTGGGCTAGGAGCTAGCAGTAGCAGATAACATGCCTCTTAATGGGGATGCCATAAATACACTAAAAACCTTGGTGAACCTCCTTTTGAAGCATTGTAAGGAGCAACCCATGTTGAGGAATGAGGGATTGGAAATAGTGGAGTAGTTCACTGAGGTAGTTGAAGTCTGTAAGTGCACCCCTAAAAGAGTTAGGGAAGTCATCCCCATCTTGGACAGGATTTTTGAATCGTTATCATGCCCGAATAAGATCTTAGAGGCTCGGCTCCAAGTAGAATAAGCCTAGAGGTAGCAAATGGATAAAGTTACCCTCCTAATAAGGGATCATGTTGAACACATAAAAGCATTCAAGAATGTGGAAACAATGGAAGAAAATATCAATACACATTATCAGTAGTTGAATTCTAGTTTTGTAGCCCTTTGAAGATAGGTTGTTGAAGAAGTCTCAACACTCAAAGACGTCAATAAAGATGCTAACACGTCCCTAGATGACTTGGTCAAGAAGGTCAATGAGACATCTGACCAACCTGAGGAGATGAATAAGTCCAAAGAGGCCATTGAAGTAATAAATGCTAAGTTGATAGACACATTATCACATTGGGACAATGTTAAGAAGCAGATCAAATAGATGAGGCCTTAATTTTTGGTAGAGGCCACTAGTGAAACATAGTCCAGGATGGACTAAGAGCGTAGTGTGGGGTGATGTCAGACCCAAAATTTTTGGCTAAGTGTTTTGATACTTGGGTGAAAAACTGACATGACACAAAAGGAACATAGTGTGGAAAGTCTGGTGAAAAACTCAAATGGCACAAAAGCACCGTGGCATGGAACCTGTAGGGCATAAAAATATGAGGATGTAGAAGCACTCGCATGAAAGGACCTAGTTAAAGAGGAGAATTAACCATAGGGAACTTGAGAGCATAGGACTTGAAACAATAATGGAAGATTTGGGGAGTGCATGGGAAGTGAGAGCAATTAAAGAGTGATTTTTAAGGGTCACCTAGACCTTATCCATCAAGATTTTTGCACCAGTCTGCAAGGAGGTAGATATATGGTAGCAAGGATCTAGCATGGAGAAAGTATATAGGGGGCACAAAGGCTTGGGTCCATATGAGAAGTTAGTTAATAGACCACCATGACTCTCAGTTTGTAGAGAGTTCATTAGCTAATTACTCCTATCATTAAATGTTGTAAATACTTGGTCAAGGATAAACAAGTATGAATACCCCTATTATAAAGCACTACGGGATGGATTTTTGGATAACTTTTGCAAAACCATAATATATGAATTGTAGATATTATAATCTTTTAGACGTTCATGTTGTAGTTAAGTTAGTAGTTATTTATCTATGGGAGGTTCAAGTTGAACACTTGTTATGAGTTCTTAATATGAAACCTATGCTAACGTTTACTTTTCTCTAAGTAACAAATCTAAACTAAAATGGCATTAATATATGTGGTTATGATGGTCAAGCTTAGTAATCCAAGGATCAAAGTAGTTTATCTTTTCTTCGATGTAATATCTAATTAAATATATGATTAACCTAAAGAAAATATTATAGTTAATGTTACTTCGCAATATAACCTACAGGAACCAGTCTTTATCTCTATGCTTCAGGTGAATGTGTAAGACCATAGTCTTGCATGGATGAGCTAATGCGCTAGCTCTTTGGGTTACACTTCAGTGCCTAAAGCATTATTATGAATAAAAACTCAATGTTTCTCTATGTTCACCTCTAATAAGGGAATGACCATTGGTTCATTCACATGAGTGTTATGGGAAATATCAATCTGTGTAGAATGTGAACTAGAAGAATATATTCTCCTAATAACATCATCCTTAGACTCCTGATGGACCATTAGCTCATTTTCAGGAATGTCCTAGGATGTCTTGATCTTCATTGGATGAGTAGAAGAAGAAGATGGAGAAGGAAATTTTCTATATAGTGTCAAATTTTCCATCTATGATAATCCCCCTATCCACAAGATGTGTAATATTTTATATCAATGAATAATGATGGTCATCACAATGTCCATTAATGTTGATAGTTTCAAAATGGGTTTGACTTTACCCATTCAAGGTGATGAGGAGGGAGATGGAGATTTAGAGGTAAGTTGATTATATTTTTATCAAATATATCTCTAAAATAGTATGTGGTCGATCTCAGGAACTATCAAACTGGAGTGGATGACTCTTATTTTTAGTAGGTTCCTTTGTGGTAACATTATCATTGTAACGTATTTATCTTTATTCCTACCTTTTATTTAAAACCTTGACCAGAACTTTTGCCTTGGGTGGTAGCACACTTGGTTCAACCTTCTTAGCCATGACCACATTTGCAATTTCCTTTTTGTAAATACTATGATTAATTTCCTCGTGTGTAAATTTATTGTGATGAACTTCTATATTTTCATGCTCATGATTTTGAGTATACACAAGCTCATCCTCAAGTGATGTAACCTTTAAACATAAACTTGGATTTTATATTGGAGTGCTTCTATAAATTGCATCATGGTAAATATATGGCTACTAGGAATGGTAGTGGTTTGGAAAGATTCATTAATTCATTTTAACTTATTGTTTAATTTAAATATAGGTATGATAGACTCAACACTAATATCATTGCATTGCCTAGGATTGCATTATAGGGAAACATCATTGCATAACTTGGAATCATTTCATATCATGGCATTCTCATCACATTGTCTCTATAAAGTAATATTATAAATCACATCACAATGTGTTTCCATATAAGCTTCATGAAAAGAGATATTTTCATCTATATTTGTAGGATAATGAGGGTTTTGATGTTGTATTTCAAGAGAGGAAAGAGAATCATCACACTTGTGTATCATTTACCATTTATAGAGAAGGAGAAGAAACATCGCATTCTTTTGTATCATTTTTAATTTCTAGAGAAAGAGAATAAATATCACATTTATTTTCACTAATAAAATTATTTGGCATGCATGCTTTATACCTTTGCATTTTAAAACATCTAATGAGATGAATTGATTTGGCAAACCATTTTATAAAATTTTGTGTGCTAAATGGATATTCTTTACAAAAATAAATGTTTACATTTTCTATGTTACTAGAAGTATCATCACATGTAGACATATTACTTCAATGCAAAACATCACATGCATCTAAATGTACATCATATACAAATGGTACTTTTTATTATTCAAGTGCAATGTTATAAACATGAGATAATGCATCATTATTTTCCACTTATTCTAGTGCATGATTAAGAGAAGAGTGCAAAGAAGAAGTAGGGGAACTAGGTTCTTCTATTTTAGAGTTAGTTTGTTCAATTTATTATTCATCATATTCTCCACTATTTTGCCAATCCTCTTGATATTCATAATCACAATCATCTTCTTCACCCATATTTTCATCATATATATAGTTAACATCATTAATCATAAAATTTGATAAGTAGTCCATTCATTATCATAAGCATAAGGGATGGAATTTCTAGATAATAAGAAATCCATAGGATGAGGGTTACTGGGGGTTCAATATTGGATTTTAATTTTGAATTTAACAAACTCTAAAAAAGAACATGGAAAATTACAAGGCCTACTCCTACTAGGCAAGCATGCCTAGAAATGTTAGGGTTTTAAAGATTAAAAACCTTAAGGTTGGGGCCACATATAATAGGTGAATCGCAAATTAGATTTACAACAAAATCTAAATACAAAAATATGAAACCTTAGTGGCAAGAGTAAACCCTAGGGGGGACTTAGGGGTTTTCATGGTTATATACAATATATAGGTTCACCAATATGTTTTACCATAATTTGGATTATATAACCCTAATTAATATAAAAACTTGGATATAATTTAGATTATAAAGTATGAAAATTAAGTATGAATATGAATATCAAATATTAAAATTGATTAAATAAGTGGCATTTGGTAAATATGTAAATTAATAAAGAGATCAATATACCTAACCTTTATTATTTGTTGACTAAGTTTGATTGACCTTTAATAGTGGGAAAGGGATGGAAGCAAGCCTATGAGCCAATTGGATCCAAAACTGATTAGTTGTGCACATAAGCTCACTAACATCAGTGTAGGATAGATCCATCAATGTTAGTGACTGAGGGTGACATTTTTGTCCTATGTTGGTTTAGATCTATAATTATGAAATCATATGTGCCTACTTGTAATATCTTTGTGTATGGAATATCGATGCTTGATTTCACAATTCCAAAAATCAATTTCTTTCTCTTAAAAAGCTTGGGTCCACTTGTGAAGGATATAAATCTATAAAAAACTTGATAAGTGTAATGGGTTGAGCTGACCCCAATCACCCTTATTGATGATTGACCACATTCTATGTATCTAAAACTTTGAAGAGGGAAATAAAGCAACACATAGTTCTTCCCATTAATGTGAATGTGAAGTTATACTCATTTGTAATATGAATACACATAAAATCTAGGTTTTGATAGTTTAAAATATTCACTCTTGACTTGGCTTGGTATGCTTTAGACTTGGTTGATAACTACTCCTAGTGAATGATTTGTAGTTTGGGAAGAATAACGTATATTCACTCAATGTGTAGTAGTATCTAAATATTTGGTAGATAAGTACCAAGAGAGTATTAAGTGTGGGTTTGGTTTATATTTATAGGAGTCAATTTGGATAAATTTTAATGCCACCAACACACAAGGCAAAAGGGTCTACTCATAGGAATTATTAATTTTGAAAAGGAACCATTATTGGGCAAGGGTCACTAATGTAACCCTCAGGTCAGTTTCATCGATGTAATTATCTTTGATGTTAGTGTCTGAGAGACAAAATTGTGGATCTAATGATCAAGAGATGCTTAACTAAGATATTTTGCTAGTTTTTCACATATTAAGAGGTTCTTATACATAATTTACAAAAAAACAAGAGGGTTAAACTCATAGCAAGCATGTGGATGTGAGATAATTACAAATAAAAGACATATATGTGTGCACAAGTAATGTATAACAAAGGTGGGTAAAACATGGCTTTGTAAGAGTATAATATTGTAGTTTAGTATTTACACCAACATGTTATAATGAAGAAAAGGCACATCCACAAGAAGGTTAGGAAACACAATGAAAGGGCGGTGTAAGAGCCAAAGTTGCCTCAAAGTCTCTATGGAAGGCAAAACATGGGAGGGAAAGAAACGATACACTACCAGTTGGAAGGTATTAAAGATGAGGTTTATCATATCCAAACACATCATGAATTCTTCATGGATTACCATGGGACTCTACCCACATAATATGAAAATCTCCATGCAAACACTTCATAGCAATCAAGAATGAATTATTCATCAATTCCCTCAAATTATATGAATGAGTGAAGAAGTCTAGAAGATAAATTATAAGAGGCCATGCTTAGAACTTAAAACTCAAAATGTAGTGACATGAAAACACTTTGCAATGACAATAAAATAAAAGGCTCTCTAACTAATAAAAGAACTTGGCACATGCAAGACAATCTTGATGGATCAACCATTAAGAGGAATTAGAATTAGTGACATTTTAAAAATTATATAAAAATGGTTGTGATTAAAAGAGAAGCATGTGAGGTAGGAATTTTGATGTCTAGCCAACAATTATGGATTTGAATTTGAACTTATTTATTTAATGTGATCAATTTTGAAGTGACACCAATAGTTTTATGTGATTAGAAGGGATCACATTTTGTATTAATTTTAAAAGGAAAAAATCATTTCAAATGAATTTTAAACTCAAAAATAACTTCTAGTCAAAAAAATGAAGAGGCCATAAATGAGAACAATGCAATTGATGGAAAATTCTTCAGGAGCTTATGTTTGGATTCTTGTTGTTATCATGATACACTGTTTTTGGGGCTTCAAGCTTTGAAAGTATTTATATTTAAATTTTTAGCCCATTGGATGTTGGATTCATCTCACTTATTTCAAAAGTAACCCTTGAAATTTGTTAAGAAATGTAGAATCAAAATACTATAGTTTAGGATGTTTTACTTCAGCGAATAGAAATATTTTCCATAAGGTATAAAAGTTGAAATGAGAAGGATTTATTATTCTCATTTAATTAACCTAATTTTATTGTTTCATGTTTTCAATGATTCATATCTTTTAATCTATAGGCTTGGATTAATTTGCCCTGATGAAGTAACTTTTGTTATGGCAGAACGATTCAAAGCTTACTCTCTACCTTGACTACTTACCAAGGGGCTTTCAAGATTTGGATGAGTATAGAAAGACCACTCAACTTTTTTTCACTATGTGATTGACTTCAATCCCATGGTGTGAGCGTTCATGTTTCTTGTAAAAGATCTCCAGCCACCAAATCCTTTGAAATATGATGAAACAATGACATCTTCCTTAAAATTCCCTCTCATACTGTTGGATTTGTCACTTTTTGGAAATGATCTTATGTTTTTAGATCAAAGCCTCATGACCTTTGAAAAATTCAAAATGAATGGCAACGGTAAATGGTTAGAGCTTTAGTTGTTTGATTATCCTAACAAGCTTCAGTTGTTTAATCTACTCTATTAATTAAGTTGGATTTATTATTCAATGGTGTGCATTTGGGTCCCACCAACCCTTTCACAATGATTTTTGGCCATCAGATTCACATGAATCTAACAAATCAAGCTTATTTTATTATAAATAATGATGAAGGATTAGTTAATAGAATTATTAGTGAAGATCAAAAGATTAACATTAAAATCAAGCAATGAAAATGCTTTAAAGAATAATGTTACCTAGAAAAGTGAGTAAAGTACAAAACGGGAGACAATAGATTTGACAAGCAAAGAAATCATTGAACGAAGAAAAACTTCATAATATTATTAAATTTTTTTCAATAATGAAACTCCAAGTACATGACAAGTTGAAGCTAAGAAAAAAGGAGAAAAATTAACTTAATCCAAAAAAACATCACAATAATGCAAGAGAAAGTAAAAAAGAGACTAGATTATCTTAGAATGAGAGAGGGGAGCTAAATAAATACAACTAGAAGAGAAAAAATAATTACATGAGTAAGCTTCAAGTGCGTGCCAAGTTTTCTAATCGTCTTACAAGTAAGAATAATGTGTGTGACATATGGGGGGAGGAGTTACTTGTGCAAGTAAGTCCCAAATTCTATAAGTGGACAAAAGAGGTGAGGAAAACCTCATAAATCCAAGATAGAGTGCATTTATAATAATAATAAATATATACTTTAAAAAAAAATTAGGATAAGCCAAAGGGACTAAATGAACCCAAATAAGATTAATCTCTAACACTTCCCCTTAAGCTCAATTTGGGGTTACAATAGTGGATAAAACTTTTTACAAATAAAGAAGGGAGTTAAAATTACATAATACTCCCTCTTAATAGAAACTTTCTTCATGAAGAATTACAATTTTTTTAAAAAGAAATAAGAAAAGTTGTCACTAAAAGCTGCAAGGATACAGGTGCTATCATCAATAATCTCCAAGAATCCTCTTCAAAAAATGTAGTTGATCTGCAATGGAAAAAAGACTAATGAAGAGAAATGATCTACAAAACCTTGTAAAAAAACAAACTAGTACCAATCTTTCAAGTTGAGTAACCAATATGCCATAAAATATGATCTACATACATAAAGTAATAAAGGTAAATATACAATAAGACAAATGGAGCAAAGGTAACTTCCATCACAAAATACAAAACCCTATATGAACAATGAGTTAGTCCCAATTATGAGCTCTAATTAAAACATATTTCCCTTGCAACATAAAAGCAAAGAGTACATAAAAAATGAGTTTATCAAAAAGGAGACAAAGAAGATGTGTTGCTTGCAAAAGATATTTTACGTGAAATAATATAATGAATATTACATAAAGACACATCAAAGTCTTTAGAAGATACATTATCTTTAGGTATCAAAATAGTTTTAACCCTAGAGGTAGGTGTTTTAGTCATTTTACAACAATACAAAGTGCCATAAGTGGATTTACCACAAGATTTGTATGATGTAATTTATAACATTTAGAAATATGATGTCCTATTTTCTACAATATGCATATGGTTTATCATTTTAAACCAAAGCATGAGTATTAGAAGCATTATAATCAAAATAAGTTGTATTATAAGTCCTTCAGTGCAGATGACAATACAATGCCAGATTTGCATTAGAAGCCTTTGAATAATTAAAATTGAGACCTTCACAATTTGTATTATATGTAAGTAAAAGAGGTTCAAGAATACCAATGTTACACTTATCAATACCACCTCCTGCATACCCCTTGGGGTGCATAATGTTTAAGTCAAGGTTTTTAGGATTATTCAAAAGGGTGTAAGTTGATTTAGGAGCACAATGAAGTTCATTACGAGAGATATTATCATGTGTAAATAACACAAATTTAGTATTTAAAGTGCCAATATCATATTGCATGGTTCTCATTTACTCAATAAAAAAGCCTCGTAAAATATTTAAAATGTCATTTTTACATACAATTTGATGTTTAAGAGCAAAAATATCGTCATTTTAAAAATAAATCATTTGCATAATTTTTTTTAAATGCTGAAAGAACAATTAATTTGAAATCCATTTGAACATGTTAAAAATAAAAATTCAAAAATTAAGTAAAGAGAGATTGTAAATCAACTAAAAAACTAATCGATTAACTTGTAAATCCAAAAAAAACATCAAAATACTTTATTAATGCCACTTAAAATTAAATTGTGAATTTAAAAAACTTATTAATATCATAATAAAACTCAGATAAAAAAATATTTTAATATTATTTTAATTAGACAATCAAAAATAAAAAATAATCTTTCCAAAGTAAATATTAAAACCAACTTTTACCTTAAAACAATGCATAAGGTGTGACGTCTCAGAGAGCCTGCCTGATGAAATGGCAGGGCAAAAAGGTTCACAGAACAAACCACTTTAAAAAAAATGTTAAGACAATAGACTGCAGCAAAATAGTTAATGGAATGCCGTAGCAAACAAAATAGACATGTTAGAAACCTGATAAAAGTAAAATTTATAAGGATTTAAGACGTAACAGGCTGAACAGATTCTGCAAGGCGGAAGAAAAACATGCTTAGTAAGCAAAGTGAATGATGTACACATTAAGTTAAAGACACAGAAGTTACAACAAGAGACTCGAAGCACAAAAATGGTTCGAGATAAAACAACACAGCCAGTGCAAAGATTAAAAAACAAACAAGAAAAAGAATAAAATAGAAAACGCCATGACTGGGCAACGTAGCAAAATCCTTCTGGTATAAGAAATGATATAGAAGAAGATACGACACATTAAGAAAAAACTAAAAGCCAGATAACAAAGCGTAAAAAACATCTAGAGAAATTTGTTTGTGAAAGAGCAAAGAGAAGCAGTTTCCAAAAAAATACCAATCTTGACCCCCGTCTTGATGTCCAAATGCTGATCGAAAATAAATAATAGAAAGAAATATAAAGATTGCAGAAAGAAATGAGAAATAAGTTGAAAAAAACAAAAATAGCTTGAAACCCTCCTTTAGAAGCATGAAAAAAAAAGGTTAGAAGGCAAGAAATAGAGACATATTCGAAAAGGATCGAGATTCCTTCAAGAAAGACATGCGCAAAATTCAATATCAACATTAAAATGACTAAGGATTTGAAATTATGATATAATTATTGTTAAAAATCGAAAGATTAACATTGAAAACAAACAATGAAAATGCTTAAAGGAATAATGTTACCTTAAAAAGTGAGCAAACCACAAAATTTGAGATAAGAAATTTGACAAGTGGAAAATTGTCGAATAAAAAAAAACTCCACAATATTATTAGAAGCATTGCAACTAGAAACTAGGATAGAAGGAGAAGAATGACTTTAAGCCAAGAGGGCATCACAATAATGCAAGAGGAAGTCAAGAAGAGACTAGATTGTGTTATAATGAGATAAGAGAGCTTGGTAAATAGAGCTAGAAGAGAGAAAAAAATTATATCATCAAGATTCATGTGTAAGACAAATGTCCTAATCTTATTACAAGTGAAAAGGGTGTGTGTGACATGTAGGGGGACTCCCAAATCCTACAAGTGGACAAAAGAGGTGAGCAACACCTCATAAAATCAAGATAAAATGCATTTATGATAATAATAATAAATGTGCAACTAAAAAGGACTTAGAATAAACCTAAATGAATAAATGAATCCAATTAAGATTAATCTTTAACATTTTAAAAAAGACTCACATCATCAGATCAACATCCCTTGAACCAATCTTTAGCCGTTTATTTACCCAATACCAGGATGTTGACAAATAAAATTCAACTCTAGAAATATAAAAATGGGTTCCCCTGCACGGTCTCTTCCTTCCATAAAGCCTATGTTAAGTTACATTCCCCTTTGCAAAGATGGTGGTTGAAGTTATTATGTAATAACAATCTAAGGACAACCCACAAGAATGTGTCTTGGCTTGATTTAAAAAAATCTAAAAAATAGTATAACATGTCTATTGATTTTAATCATGTACACAAATATGGCTACTCTTAAAAAGTTGAACCATACTAGATATTAATGGAAAGGACATTTGTGCATAGTTAATAAGAGAGAGGCCATCATGTCTGTAGGGACAATTGAAAAGGGAAACACACAATACTTATAAGCAAAGTTATTAGCTACTATTGTACTTACTGATCAAAGTCTTAATGTTATCTCTTCTCTTCTGACACACACACACGCGCGCACACGCACACACATATCTATATGTATCTGTGTGTGTGTGTGTGTGGTATTGTGTTCTTGTAAAAAAATAGATGATCTCTTGGGCATTTAATACCTACTAAGTTTTAGGACTCATATATGGACCCTTGTTATGTTATACCATGTATAATATCTCGATCCCTCTTTTGAAAATGTAATGTGATCGTGTATAATTTATATAAGTGAAAAGCCTTTTGACTCTTGTTTGTATGTCCCTAGTTATGATATTTATGTAGTAAACTTGTGTTACTCCTATCCTTTGCATTCATTTTATTTAGTTGTATTCTTTTTCCTTCTTACATGTTGGTATCATTGTACTCTTACAGATAGGAGATCTTCCCATTTTCTATTATGGTGTATCACCGTTCAATTTTATGCATTCTTCCATTTTCCCCTTTTATGCACATTATTTTAGGTAGATTATCATTTGCATTATGATAGGAAATAGGAACAATTATCTTTGGAGGTTCTCTACAAGGAATAACCCCACACTTAGTAGAGATCCCATGTTTTGGTTGTTTTGTGGTGTAATCAAGTGGACAAAATAGGACATTAACACTTGTATTTGAGATCTTTCCATAATTTGTATATCTTCTTCAACCTTCATGTGGTTTCACATCCATTTATTCAAGTTGAATCTCCTCCTGCAGGGATCCTTCACCATGCATTATTTCTTCCTCACTAGAGCACGTATCTTCTTTATGTAAACTAATCATTCACCCTCTCCATTTTGTGTAGGTACTTGTGACATCCAAATGGCTTAGCTCTCCTTCATAAATAGGGTCCATACTTTACAAAATGTTTTCCATCTCCATAAAGACTTCCATTTTCCCTTCACTTGTGCCAAGTTAATGTCATCTCTAGCTAGCCAAATGTTTAGCCCTTATCCATTAAAAAATTTAGCCCACTATCACAAAGGTTTCAAATTTAATATTTGATTTCATCAACAAAAACCCTTCACAAGCACTCTTTCAATCTTCACATTCCTTGTGAATAGGGTCCTTGTAATGGAATTAAAATGTTGTGTTGTTTTAATCTTATTTTCCATGGTCCTACATAGACCAAACTATTATGCACGACATATACAAATACTCACAACACCTATCCACCACTTAAGTTAGAGACTCAAGCACTGACTCGAGGCACAATAAGAGATTATTGAAAACCCCATGGATATAAGAAGATATTGAGAATATTATGCACAATAACAATTCACACGAAACCTATCATTGAAATAAACATTTGAGTCCATTACACATATAACACTTAGATTGAAAATCATTTACATCATACACTTTACATCCTTGGGGGTTAACTTGAGTGGATGGAGTCAACAACTTAGGTTGCCCTGGTCTCAAGTTTGATCCTTAGTTTACTTGTGATGTGTATAATGGGGCATTTTTGCACAACCTAGTAGTTATAGGGGTTTATCTTGCTAAAAACTGCACCAAAAGGGTTGTGCTAGGTCAGTGGGTTATCAATTTCACTAGTTAACCAAAAAAATATCATACACTTTACATCATCATTTACAATAACTCAATTAATGTACATAAATAAGCACAAAACATGATACAAGATATAAAACTGTGTTCTATGACTCAATTCATTTTTTAAACCTTGAGCTATCTCTTCAAATGCTCTTTTAATTGCTTACCTTGTAAAAATTTCAACCTATCTAGAATTTAGTTGTTTAAATGAGAGGTCAAGGTTCTTGTCAATAGCATTCTTAGACTCTTTCAACCTCTTCTAGTTGGTGTTGAATCAACTCCACCTATCCATTTTGCTAATTATTCTTCTATTTGTCCTTTCCCATAGATTATTCCTTATTATATCTTGATCAACTTGGATCGATCCCTTGTCGTCCATATTCTCACTGTCTTGATGCTTGACATATGTTGGATCTTTCATACTTTGATCCTTTATGTGTTTCTTTGAGTTTGTGTTTATTTCAGCCCACACATTGGTGCATATATGTTTCTTCATAAATTGTGCATCATTCTCGTTCCTGCACATGTTGAGTCTCTCTTCAAGGTTATTTTACACACTTATGTAATTATGCATGATCTTGCTTAATTTACTAGTGCAATATCATACTTAGTCTTTTTTTGGCATATGTAACCTTATGCATGAAATTTGGGGTCAATAGTGACTTTTATACCAATATTTATTGAAAACAAGATAGAAAATAATCTCCTAATGTTGTGAAAGAAAGCACATATCCACATGGTAAAGCATAAAACCAATCAAGCGTATGTAGTTCTTAAAAATCCTTGGAAAAAGCTTAGTTAATAATTTATTATTGTGAGTGAGTTCTAAGCATGAGGCATAAAATGATCTAATGTGGTGAGACAAGTCTCCTTTTCCATTCAATGGTACAAATTTGAGAGCAATGAATCCAATTAGAAAAGGTTAATAAAGTACATCACGAGCTGAAGGGTTTGAAAGTATAACATGAGATGTGATGAGCTACCACTTGGATTTTGAGACCCTTGAGATAATAATTTAGCTTGTTATTGTAAATCATGCAATTTGTTCATCGTAGTGGTCATTTCAAAAGTTTGCAAAGGAATATAAAAAGTAATAGAGGATATCAAGATAGGAGAAATCAAAGAGAGATTAACAACATTAGAAGCAATTTGAGAAATAACAAATGGTTAAATTAGAGGGATTTTAGAAGCACATTTAAAGATGAAAAAATCTCAAGAAGACACTAAAACATATTCAAAACTTGGAGGAATCAAAGTTAATAAGGAAAATAATTAATGAAAGAAATCTGAACATTTGAAAACATATCATTTTGAGAAGAAGGAATAACATAAGGAATAAAAAATTAGAAGGAATGGTTGCATTTTTTAGGGGGGAAATTATTCATTATTAGGATTAGAGGTGTTCCCTTTAGTGCTTGATCTATATTGTTAGCATTCAAATATATATTATTCACCTTTTAAGGTATGTATTGCACTGTAGCCCCATCTTGAGCATCTTGACCTAGGGTTTGGTCTTGAACATCTTTCAACATATACATCAACTTTATATCTCATTGGGTCAAGTCATAATGTGTTTTGTAAAGTGGGTAAGGCTTGTTACTCTTTCTAATTCATTTTGGTGGTCACTATCATAAGCATTGTCAATTTAGGACTCATTCACACCATTATCATTCAAAGGCATCTTAACATCATTTGCAACAAAAAATACAACAATGGAAGCAACATTAACAACATTTACATAATTCATTTTCTTTATTAAATAAGATCTAGGACTAACCAGATGAATTTAAATAAAATCAATATGGTTACAATTTATTTTAGCACTCTTCCTGGTTAGGGTCTTAAAACCAATTACTTTGGATGTCATAAGAGATCAAAAAATTGCAATCAAATTGAGGTAGTTGGGTTTAGAATTCAACACACAAGAGTCATGGCTAACATATATAGTAAAACGGAACATGCCCTATAATGATCAAAACTAATACAATGAGAGCAATATCTAACCCTACAAGGCTACATATAATGCGAAAAATTGTAGATTAACCAAAATGTATAAGAGATAAATGAATCTAATAAATATTACATCACCATTTACAAACATTACAAGTAAACTTAATTAAATGTGATGTGGTAAAAATAGTTTAATTTCATATACAACTATTCTATATGTAACAAAAGATAAGAGAAGGTTTAATAAGAATAGTTTATTTTGCATGAATCTAGAGATAGTCATTAGAATCATATAGTGTAGGGAAAGTCTAGACAACGAGATGAACTGAAGCCAAAAAACTTGTTACAAACAAAGACTATACTCAAATCCATTTGGGAATTCTCAAAAGACCAGGGTTATTCCTGAAAATGTGAGTTCAGTTCTAGTAAATGGAAGATATGAAGAAACAAATTAGATGACCTTGTTTGTCAGCTCCAAGGCTCTGAAAACCTCACTCAATTTCTTGAAATTATGAGTGGATCCTTGAAACACTAATCTCCTTCAAAACTATATTAGGGAAACCACATTTAAGAACTCGAAAAAATGGGGGATGTATTTGAAGGCGTGTGTTACCTTTATCTTGATTCTTATCAAGCCCTTATATTGTTTGTACAATTTCGTAATCAACAGACTAAGTATAATGCATGTTTAGGTAAGTAGTCCAATGTGATGCAATGTCTACTCTATATGACTTTTCGTGCTGAAACAAATGCTTTAGATTTCCTTAGATTCTTGAATCTTTGCTCTAAATGCTTGAGTTAATCATATTGGCACATTCTTCGTATATTTGTTGCATGCGTGAATTGTACGTCCTAATGCACTAATGTACTTGTGTATTTATAGAAATTTCAAATTCAAATTAGGGCCCAATTGGTGCACAAGCTAACACACAACATGTGAGAAATCTCACAAATCAAGGTCACATGACACAAGAGACCTAAAACAAGGGACAAATGGGCCTTACCTCAAAACTATACATTGTAGACTTATGAGAAAAAACTCGTAAGTTTAAGGAAACATGAGGGGAGGAGAGATAAAGAGGAGAGAGAGGAAATGAGGGGGACAATGACAACAAATAGCCAAAACGTAGAGAAAGAACATACCAATAAAAGCCTAATATGTATCAACGATCAACAAACACACAAGTACCCGATGAGATTTTATGACTAATAAATACCCCTATCAAAATTATATGTCTACAACAATTCAAAATAATAAGTGATACATTAGCATGTTATATTGAATAGAAGACCTAGAGATTAAACAATTTAAAAATGAGTGAGTGATAATTTTGAATAAAATTTAACATGTACAAAAATTTAAACAAGACTAATGAGTCAACCCACAAGCAAAACTTACTGATAAAAAAAATGAGTTGTGGTCACAAATATTATAGATAATACATAATTATTAACCTATAAGAACAAATAATATAAATAATAACTACAGGTTGGGCAACAAACATTAAACAAGTAGCTTAAAGTTTAAGCTTACGAGAAACCCCACTTGCAAAATACACCAAGGCAAGCCTTGGGGCATTTTATTTGTTTAGTTGAGGATAGTTAGAATGACGTTAGATGGAGTTCCAAATTAGTGAGCCAAAATAAATGAAGAATGTTAAAGGTTGCTTCTATATAAATGTGGTTTGGTGACATTCATTCTCTATACACCTGAGTTGGCTTAATGATGAAGAACTTGTATTTTTGAAAGAAAGGAGATAAGCTCTGATCTTGCAGGGGATAAGGTATATATGCCTTGTATATGAAGCACAGTTAGGTGCCTCTTGCATAATGGGAATATGAGGTAGTATCATATGTTGTAAACTCCTTCCAGACTGTAAAGAAGGCCCCTGACATCATGGACCTTAAAAAGGACTTTACTTATTTTTCTTTGTAAACGTAAATAATGCTTGGCACATGTCTTGTTATTTTCATTGTGTTGATATTAAGAAGTGGCAATATTGTTAGAAATAATGTCCATTTATGCTCATTTTTAATTGTAAACACTCACTTTTAGTATGGTGGTATTTATCAGTCCTAAAATTACCTTATTCTAGGGTACTTATATGCTTATCAATATTTGGTTCAAATCAAACTTTCATAAGTATGTTTTCCCTATGTTTTTTATTGTTTTTAAATTTTTAGAGATTTCCCCAAAAAGGTACATTGTACGATTATGCGCCCCCAAAAGCCTACAATGTAAGATTATGGGATGAGCCCTTTTGATACTTATTTTTGGGTCTCTCTTAAATTGTGGGTTCTCCCTTGTCGGCTTTCTTCCCTGTTGTATGTTGGTTTACGTGCCAATAGAGTCATAATTTGAATTCGATAAGTCTATAAATACATAGGTGCATTTGTGCGCTTAGGACATTAAGAGATAAACAACGAATGTACTAAGTTAATCAATTTAATAATCTAAATAAATTTGAAGCATTTATTATTACATCAAACATTCATTCTAGCACGAAAAGTCATATAGAATAGAAACTAGATCATCATTGGACTTTTTCACCGACAATCCATATATTTGGTTTGTTATTTGTGCTATTGTGATTTGTTGAGGGGCATGATAAGTCGCTGGTGCTTAAAACCCCCACTAATCATGAACATAAGCTCTAAAACAACCATTTTCCTTATCAATTTGTAGGTTTAGTTTCCCTATTAGGGTTTTGAAGAAGGAAATTATTTTTTTAGATATTTGCATATAATTTCAAAATTACGAGTGAGGTTTAAAAAAAGCCATAACCTTGATGAATAGAGTTGTCAAATCAATTTTTGCAGCTATGTGGTTTGTCAGGGTTACCATCATATTTCATGAAACAACCCTATTTTTTAGAAGCATTCAGAGAATTATGAGCATTATTGTTGTTTCTTTTAATATTTCTAAAATGGTTTTATTGTTTTTAATTTAATTTAATTTATTTATAATTTTTAAGAATATATATGATACAATTCAATTTAGATATATTTATTTATAAAATAATTATATATATATATATTTGTTTTAAATTTATTTTTGTGGGGGGTTGTTTCGGTGGGCCTCTCCGGCTAACCAAAGACCCCCAAACCCTCAGAACCCAAAGAAAAAAAAAAAAAAACAAAAACAAAAAAAACTAAGACTATTGTAAATGCAAAGCCCTCAAAAAATCTCTTTCTCTTCCCGCCATCATGTTTGTTTCCCGCCATGTTTTTGGCGCCAAAATCCTGACAAAACAAATGCAATGCTACTACACATTCATCTTATTACACCTCTGTTTAGATGAGCTTTAGAGCCCCTGGATCATCTTACGGAGCGAGCGGTTGCCAAGTTCGAGTTGCGATTTCGTTTTCTCTCGCATCACTGATTCATACAGCCTTTTCCTGCGTCAAAAACAGCTGAAAATAACAAAATCCACATCGTTTAGGGTTTCTATACTGTTCGAAAATGCCTGGTCCAGACTTCAAGGCCGATAAAGGTCAGTTAAATCCGCCCACATTGGAATAATGTGCTCAAATGGATCTGAATTGAATGATTGATATTAATTTTGATTTTCTTCTGTTGCAGAGATTTGCAAGGATTTTCTGAAGAATTTTGTAGCAGACAATGGGGCTACAAAGTACTTGGACTTGCTGGTATTTATTTTATAGCGTAATCCTGTTTTTTTTAAGAGCACGGATGTAACATAGTAGTTGAAATGAGTCATGGATTTTAATTTTTATGCATTTGTGTATTTCTTGCAGCAAGATGTTGCTAACAGGAGGACTCGTTGCATTGATATTGAGCTTGATGATATCAGCAAGGTAAGTTTTAGCAGACTTTCTCTTTGGCTTTTAGCTTTTAATTCGTAAGCTAAAAATATTTGGAGGTTTTTTTTGATTGAACATGAGGGTCTTTCTATGAAGCCACATCCTTGGGACACAATGGGGGTGCAGTCACTGTGTGTGGACTTTTATACTTTGCCCACGTGCTTTGGGACTCGCATTATCATTGCCTATGCGAGCTTATGTTCCGCCATTCCCATGGTGACTTCAATCCAAATCTTTGTGGTAACACTCAGCATTCACCACACAGTCACATCCAGCATACCATAAAAAAACTAGAGTCAGTGTCCCAGGGTTTAGGTTTAAATCCAGAGTGTTATAGTTCTTAAGCTTCCACAGACTATGAGAGTATGGCAAGTCTTTTGGAAAGACCCGTGTGGTAGTTTTCTGATATTTGGTTTTTCTGTTTCGCAGTACAAGGACTTGGATGAGGGTTTTTTGGACAGAGTGAGGACAAATGCACGTCGGTATGTCAGCATTTTTGCTGAAGCAGTTGATGAACTGTTGCCTGAGCCTACTGAAGTTATACCGAGGGATGATGACTATGATATTCTAATGAGACAGAGGCTGGAAGAGACTGGTGAGAATGCAGATACTGTGGACCCTTTTCAAAAGATGCCTGCAGAGATCAAGCGTTTCTTGTAAGTTAAACGAAGTGAGGTCTATTGTCTAGTCAATAAGCTATCTTTTGGGTTTCTTTTATATATATTCCATTTCTGCATGGTAATTTATTGTATGAACTTGTGAATGGCTAAAGAGTAAAGAGGAATTCTCCATTAGTGTACATTGTTCTGATGTGCCTTTCGAAAACATCATCATGAGACTATTAGGGTTTTACCATTCACAAGTCTGGGTTAATTTCTCCTGTTATACAGGGGTTGTTAGGAGGTTCCCTGTCGTTGATGGCATGTGTAACCCCTGCTAGAGAGTTTCAATTCAATTGAGCTTTGAACTTGTGTCTTAATGAGATTGGGTTGGCGTTTTAGCCCTCAGCCTCGCCAGCTGAAATCAAATCCAAACAAATGATCATATAAACAATTCTTCAGCAACTACTTAGAACTGAAGGATTCGGATGAATTGGGGACTGAACATAGACATGCTAAATTATAGTGAGTTACTACGTGGAACATGCTTAACGGCAGTCCGAATTAGCTGGATTAATATAAGCTGACGGGAATGTTTTGTACAGCACTATGGAGCATTATTTTAGTTTCTTTTGATAAGGCCAAAGTTGACAAAGATCAACTCGTTGGCTACAGTCTTTAGTGGACCCTGAAAGGAATCTCGAGGTATGCCATAAATTTGTAAGTGCTTAGATTAATTTATTGTACAAGTCTTAAAGTCTATTTGCGATAGACTAATCTGAAATGACAAGCCCTCATAATGGCTCAATGAATGTTTTTTGTGGTCTGAGAGACCATGGTCCGAGTGGACACAAGGAACCATTGGACGTAACACATATTCAGATTTAAAAGCTATTTCAATTTAGCCTGAACCTAATACTGATGTTCTACTTCCCATCTTTAGTTAAGCTGATTTAGTGAATACAATACCCTGCTAGTACTACCACTACGTCATTGTAATAGGTATTTTGCCATTGTTTGGTTGTAACTAGTTAATATGTTCCTGTCAATACAGTGAGGTTCACATCAAAGCCTTTGCAAAGGAGAAAGCTTTTACATTGAGAGAAGTGAAGGCCTCTCATATTGGACAGCTTGTCAAAGTGATGGGTATTGTTACACGCTGTTCGGATGTAAAGCCATTGATGCAGGTTGCAGTTTACACTTGTGAGGAATGTGGATTTGAAATATATCAAGTAAGAAACTTGTAGTTGTTACTTGATTAAATTGTGCCATGTACCAATAATTTTTATTGACCTTCATTACATCTATTTGCCACTGGGATGGTTCATTCCTTTGGAGAGATGGATTTTCATTTTGCTTAGCTTTGTTTCTAATTTATTATGGTTGAATCAATGATCTTCAACAGGAAGTGACAGCTCGGACTTTCATGCCCCTCTTTGAGTGCCCATCAAATCGTTGTAGGACAAATAATGCCAAGGGCAACCTCATTCTTCAGTTAAGGGCCTCCAAGTTTTTAAAGTTTCAAGAGGTAATCTCATCTCTTCTTCCCTTGGGAGTACAAGAAAAATTGCTGATCTGATATTTTGACTCTTAACGGTAAAAAGGAAAGGAAAACATACTTCATTGTACTGAAGGAAAGCCACATTAGCATAGGCATATAATTGTCCTAATATATTAGTAATGCTCAGGGGTTGATCTGTTTACTTATGTATTTGATTGCGTTCTAATATATTGAGAATATTCTCTCCACAAGTAGTTTTAACCCCAGGTAGGTCTGCTTTATTCTGTTATTGACAATGGTTTTTTATTATGATTATTTAAATTATTGCACGATGGATCTGGATTAAGATTTACAGAATAAATGCTATATATGCCAATTGTCCTAATATATTAGTAATGTTCAGGGGTTCTGTTCACTTATGTAATTGATTATGTTCTAATATATTGAGAATGTTCTCTCCAAGTAGTTTTAACCCCAGTTAGTTTTGCTTTATTCTGTTATTGACAATGGTTTTTTATTATGCTTATTTAAATTACTTCACGATGGATCTGGATTAAGATTTACAGAATAACTGCTATATATACCTATTTTCAGGGAAGTTCATAAATTGAGCTGTTTTTTTTCACTTTCGAGGCATTTTAAAGGACATTTTGTACTTATGCGTGCATTTTGGCTCACCATATGTTGCCAAGTTTGATTCTTCCTGTTACTATAAACTTGTTCTAATGTGTTATATAGTCTTGATTTGTTGTATGTGTTTAATTTAAAGATTTATTGGGGCCTGAGTGCTTTGTGAAATATGGCAAGGTGAATGACGTCTTTTCACAAAAAAATCTTATTTCTTTTACATGAAATGCCTTCTGCATGCATTTTATACTCAGAGCGGTTGGTTTTCAGTTTTCAATACAGTAGTGTTAATGCTTGATGGCATTATACATGATACTATCATCTTCCCGATGCAGGTTGAGCTAGAACTTGGGCCCATTAGAAACTTCCTTTAGTTTTGGGGTTTCAGGGTTTTGGGGTGCCCCACTTGGGATTCCAAGTTCTTGCCAAGCTGTTGCAATTAAATATTCTTTAGATTCTTTGACTAATCAATTAGACAGACTTCGCCACTGTTTTAAATCTTGAAGTTGAAGAATCTTACTGTAGGCTGTAATTAGTATTTATGATATCGTTGTCAGGTTTCACAGGGAATTATTAGCGTGCATTCTTTAGCAGTATGTGATTCAGTTATAACTCAGAATGTCTCTTTCTATCACATGTCTCTTCTATGCATTTTTTAATCTTTTCTTAAACAGTAGATCCCAGATTGCATCATTAAGTAACATGTGATTTTGCTGGTTAAATTAAGCATTTAGAGTGTAAAGGTTTTTAGCTAGACTGTGAGTAATGTATGATCTTCTCCAATTTAAGAAGCTTTCTACCTTGCATTGTTTGTATATCTAATTTTTTTCTCACCGTGCAGGCTAAAATTCAGGAACTGTCAGAGCATGTTCCCAAAGGACATATACCTAGGTCAATGACAGTACACATGAGAGGAGAACTCACCAGAAAGGTATATTTTCTGTGAGATAATGTCCAGTGTTTGTGATACATTAAACTTGATTTTACATGTACTTAAGAAGCAATTAAAGATAATCATAGCCCAACTTTTGTTTTGACCAGGTTGGGCCAGGCGACCTAGTCGAGATCTCAGGAGTATTTCTTCCTATGCCTTATACAGGATTTCGAGCAATGCGGGCAGGTTTAGTGGCTGATACATACCTTGAAGCGATGTCAATTACTCATTTCAAGAAAAGATATGAAGAGTAAGTTATTTTGATTCTCAGGTGCCTTTTAAGGTATCTTCATTAGTTTTTCGAGGACTTCTGCTTTTCCAACACAAGACTTTAATAAGTTATATGAACAAAAACCAATATTGTGGAAGCTGCAATTTGTTCGCTTTCTATGTTTGTGAATGAGACTTATTATTGTTATCAAGAAAGATGAGAGTTTTTCAGGTCATATAAGCATTACATAGCTTTGGTGCTGCTTCTTATACTAAATACTGTTGTAATAAAAAAAATAGTCAACTGTTGGTCCTATTTTTCACTTTATGTTATACATGTCACTGTTTTCAAGGTATTGAACAAAATATAATGTTGTAGTAGTTTTAATATGACTATTTATGTTTTATCCAGTCTGCCATAAGGAGCAACATTGAACTTGATATATGAAGTCTTTCATGAAAATTTGTATTGTCCATTATTAGTCAGTTGAGACGGGTGAATTAAATACTGATTGCTTCAGACATGAAAAGCTATGGTGTAAGCCTTTTACCTACCAACAAGAAGTATGAAAGCTGGTTTTTTATCTGGAACGACCCCTTTTTGGCATTCAACTCAGTGATCTGCATATTGATTGAGGATGCGTTGTCTTTAACTGCTAAAATTGGAAATCTTTGATTAGGTGGCATGTGACAATATTTGGTCAATCAGCAGTACACATTTTACTGCAATTTTCACATGAATGTAATATACAGATATACTTGTTTTCCATCAATTTAACACATCAATTTCATGTGTCTGTTTGCTAATTAGTTCTTTCATTAGTGTGAGAAAGCTTTATATGTGTTTTAACTGGCACAATTTTATCAAGCAAATTAACAAATTTTATGATATATGTTACTATAATTTTGTACTGGGTTGTTTTCTATTGATTTAGGGCTTTTCTGATTGATCAATCTCTTGTTCTGTAGATATGTTTTGCAAGGTGATGAGCAAGAACAAATAGATCGGCTAGCTGAGGATGGGGACATTTACAACAAACTTGCACGTTCTTTGGCTCCAGAAATATTCGGTCATGAAGATGTTAAGAAAGCTCTGCTACTGGTGCTTGTCGGTGCTCCCACTAGAAAACTGAAGGATGGGATGAAGGTACAAATCTTGCACTTGAAAGATTAAATGGATAAGTTTCAAGGAATAGCCTTGTTGTAACTTTCGCGATTACAAATTGTTGTAGATTTTGGTTTCAAAACATTTGATTTTCTTGGATGATTTTTACCTGTTGTCATAATCTCTAAAACTTTTTGTAGCTAGAGCCAAATATCCACTTGCTCTGTCAATTCCTTTTGTAACTGAATGATGAACTGTATAAAGCTCGTTTTTCATTTGATTTACAGATAAGGGGTGATCTGCATGTCTGTTTGATGGGAGATCCTGGAGTTGCAAAGAGTCAGCTGTTGAAACACATGGTCAGTGTAGCACCTCGTGGAGTCTACACGACAGGACGAGGAAGCAGTGGTGTTGGTCTCACAGCTGCTGTTCAAAGGGATACAGTCACCGGGGAGATGGTCCTTGAAGGCGGAGCTCTGGTATGACTAATTCAGCGTGTTGATCTCTTAATGACATTGTAGCTGTAGGTTAGGATGGAAATCCCTTAATCTCTAAGGTTGATTGTAGAATGTTTTTCTGATATTATTCTTTGTGGGTATATATAGAACAACTGCAGTAACAATGCATTTGTGGGATGAACTAGGTGCTTGCAGATATGGGTATATGTGCTATTGACGAATTTGATAAAATGGACGAGATAGACCGTACCGCTATTCATGAAGTGATGGAGCAACAGACTGTGAGTATTGCAAAGGCGGGCATAACAACCTCCCTAAATGCAAGGACTGCTGTTCTAGCTGCCGCAAATCCTGCCTGGTATGCATTTTCATCGCTGATTTCTAATCTGGCTTTTTGGGTCCTAAAATTGAAGATAACTCTGATTAATCTGAATCCTAGAGCTAGACTTAAACGGAAATCAATAAACCAAACAAGTGTGATCTGTTGTTCACTTGATTATGGACCTTGTTGAGTGCTTTTATAGAGGATTTGATTCTAACTTGAAACAGTAGTGTTGCTTTCTTTGGGCATTCCATTATCCCTTCATTTGAACAAAGGTTTTGGTTTTGTTAGTTTTTGGTCCTGGCCTTATATTTTAGGCTATTTATATGCACTTGAGTCTCGGCCTTGAATTTTGGAATTGGGAGATTCTAAGAATGCTATTTCTGGACAGCAAACATTTCAATGAGAATCTTGCTACATAGTATGGTCTAAAATGTCGATTAAATTCTTTTGTTCGCAAATTTTCCAAAAACCTTTCTTCTTCAATCTTGCTAGAGTTTTTTTCCACGGTGATTATATTTGACCCTTTATGCAATGGCTTTAATTTATTTGTTTTTATTGTAAAACGTTTACTATTCCAAACTGAGTTTCTTCCTTTCCATGATTTTGATTCCGACCCTTAAATTGTTATCCTCTTTGACATTATTAATTATTCCCAATGAATGAATTCGCAATAAAAAATGTGCATCTAAAACATTCCTATTTCGCTTTTGTTATATGGGGTTTTGTACCCGTTGCCTTCATTGTAAGATCTTGATACAATGATCAACCACTTTCTTCCTATTATGTTTTTGGGTTCCAATTTTACTCCTATCTTTTGCTGTTATTTTCCGTTATTACTTAATCTAAATAATGCTGATGTCAGTCTTTTTCGTAGATTCTTTTAGTGTGTTCTTTCTTGAATGTAAAGTTTTGTTCCTTATGGTCTAATATACTTATTACTATGACAGGGGTCGGTATGATCTACGAAGAACTCCTGCAGAAAATATCAATCTTCCTCCAGCATTGCTTTCCCGCTTTGATTTGATGTGGCTTATACTTGACAAAGCTGATATGGATGGTGATTTGGAAATGGCAAGACATGTTTTACATGTGCACCAAAAGTGTGAGCCACCACCTTTGGGTTTTGCCCCTCTCGAGTCTTCCATACTCAGGTGAGTAATTGTCTGGTATACTCTTCAGATCTTGATTCTTAAGCTTGCCTACAAAAATGTTAAAACAATGCAAGAAGGGGTCCTCACCCCATTGAGTAGCAACACTAACAAATCGATAAAAGGAAAACAGCAAATAATTTATATTTATTGGGAGAGGCCTACAATTATGTTAATGCATTGATTATTTATTTTATGAATGTTGATGTTCTACAGGGCTTATATAGCAGCAGCAAGACGGACAGTGCCTTCAGTGCCTAAAGATCTAACAGAGTACTTTGCCAGTGCTTATGCTTCCATGAGGCAAGAGGAAGCACAGAGTGATGCACCGCATTCTTACACCACTGCAAGAACTCTTCTAAGCATTCTTCGAATCTCAATGGTATATTTTTCCTAAATGGTTCACTTTTGTAATCACTAAACATTTAAGTTCCTGTGTTGATGACTTAGTGTTTGCCTTCTAATAGTTGATAGAGATGCTTTGTGATAATATCCTCCTACTTTCTGTATACTTGATAATCTTGTAATATGTGAGATCTCTGATCGAACTGTTCATCCACAGGCTCTGGCACGGCTTCGGTTTTCAGATTCTGTGGCACAAAGTGATGTAGATGAAGCCCTCAGGCTGATGCAAATGTCAAAGTTCTCCTTATATGCTGATGAAATAAAGAAGAGTGGTTTGGATGGCATATCTGACATCTATTCCATCATCAGAGATGAAGCCTCCAGAATGAACACCATGGATGTTCGATATGCTAATGCTCTCAACTGGATTTCTCGGAAGGTACTTTCCATTGACTGTATTTTGGTCCAAACAATACCCAGTGTAATTCTTGTTTTGTTTTGTTTTTATGCAAAAAAATAATAATTGTCGTGCATTGTTCATTGCCTTTTGTGCAGGCTTACACAGAAGCTCAGCTGAAGGAATGCTTGGAAGAGTATGCAGCACTGAATGTGTGGCAAATCGATCCAAATACATTTGATATTCATTTTATCGATGCTTAAGCATGCAGAAAGATTACAATGTATTATAGACATGTAAAGTAAATGTTCTTCTGTTCCAAATTTTTAGTGAACTAAAATTTGCTTTTTAAGCTGGTCTTATTAAATTGTTATCAAAATCAAAATCTTCCTCTGCTATGATTATTGAAGCCAATGTCACCTATATCTTCTTTCACTTATTCCATTCTAAAAATAATTGCTATCACCTCTTGCCATTCTCTGTAATTGTTTCTATACACTTATATTTTTTAAAGGTTTATACGTTATTTAGGCTTCTTGTTTGTAGTGGCTGAAGAAGGGCTTATGAATATTCAGAAGTTAAATGTATTTGTTATGCAACGATCCATAAATAGTATAAATGTTTTATAGTTTAATTTATTAACAATTTTTTTAAATGAGAAAATTCCTTAAATAATTATAGTTACTATTATTTTAGAAGAAAATTATTATTTATGTTTGGAAGGAGTTAGTCAATCAATTCCTGGTAAGTGTAAGAATAATAACAATCAAAAGTGTAAAAATAATAAAAATTAAAATATAAAAATTAAAAATAGATTTCATGATATGTTTTGGAGAAGTTTAATGCAAAAGATTCTTAAAAAAAGAAAGATCCATGTCTTCTCTTATTGTCATGGTGATATAAGTAAAATAGATCTAAGTAAAATTTCAAATAAAATCTCATCACATTTAATAGCAAGTAAAATTTCATCACATTTAATTGCAAGAATGTATATGTATGCGTTTTTGTTAATGGGGATTGGCAAGCAAGGTCACCATGTGAGGTGAAGGGAACATTGCAAGTATATTTAGTTGATCTAAAACCAAAAAAAAAAAAAGTTGTATAAGTATTTATTTTTAATGTAATATATGATGAGTGTTCACGAGAAATATTTGATTTCACTTGATTTTGAAGATGGTTGCTATGATCAAATAGTATACGATGGGTTTGGACAACAAAACAAATAAAGCTTAAAAAATTAAAATTTAATAGAGATTGCTCCTTATAGGAGATAAATAAAAGGTGAAAAAAAAAGTGAAGAGAGATGGCTCTTTAGACGAGACATAAAAGTTGAAGAATAGAAATTGAGATTTTTAGGAAGTTGACCTCTTCACAATTTTAATAGGGTAATTATGTTTATGAAACTTAAAAATATGGAAAAGGTATTTTGGGGCTAATGTTATTCTTAGCTTAATTGTTATTAGCTCCTACAATGTTTGTATATTTTAAAAATCAACACACTTAGTGTAATGTAGGTTTAAGTACTTAAGTGATGATGTCTACCCTAAAATATAAATAGTAACAAATTTGATAATTCTTGTTTGTTAGAATTAAGGCTATGAAAACCTTGGTCACTTTCTCAAAATTGTGTCAATCTTGAAGTTGACCTCTACCCATATTTATGAAACTTGAAATGAGGAAGGTCTATTGGGACCAATGTTATCCCTAGCTTAATTCTCATTAGCCTTCACAACGTTTATACATTTTTGAAAGTGACACACCTAGTCTAATGTATGTTTAAGCACTTAAGTGTTGTAGTGTCCATCTTATATAATTTTATGTTAAAAAGGAATAATAAATCCCTCATATCTATTTGTATTGATTTAGTACATCCATAAAACATATTTTGCATGCGTGTTATTGATTGTCTTGATGTTCTAAATATGTTAATGCACTTGTTTGTTTATAAGTTTCTCTAATTGAAATTTGGACTATATTGGCTCACAAATCTCAACACAATTATTGGGAAAAATTAACAAGTTAGGATTGCATGAAATGAGATGCCAAAAATGATGGTTAGAAAAGCTCATCTTAAAATCTCTCTTTTTTTATTAGGTAATGATTTTTGACTAGAGTGTGGACCGGTTGGGACACGATTAGGGGCCAAATCTCCTTGTGATTTATTAACCACTTGAATACCATTTGTATATCATATATTACTAGAGATGAATACCAACTATTACGAACAATGGCCACTATCAATTTCGAGAATAACCAACAGTCATTAATGACTTTGAGAATACAACTAACAGTCACAATCAATTTCATATGTCTTTCTTGAGATTTGAATCTAGGCAGGGCTTAAACAACCAAGCCACTTAACCAACTCATCCACATCTCATTGACTTAAATGTTGGGTAACAAGGTTTATTTAATCGGAGTTCGAATCGATTGCAAAGAGTAGCCTTGCCATAGACTATGGTTTGTTTCATTGCATTGAACACATGTTTAAAGCCACCTACTGATCTCCATTGCATTGAACATCAAATCAACTAGTCCACTACATTGGGTACCCTTATGATTGCCCTGTTGGAGCCTAGTGTGTGAATGATGCTATAAAAGTAGTCAACATAGGGAATGGACCCCAAAACCTCTTACTTCTAGCACTCAACTCACACTGTTAGGCTATCCCCACTAAGTCAACCCATCTTAGAGTCTTATAGTGTATGTTTTTGGCAAAAGTTTGAGAAACCTAGTAAAATAGAAGGGTAGCACTCAACTCACACTGTTAGGCTATCCCCACTAAGTCAACCCATCTTAGAGTCTTATAGTGTATGTTTTTGGCAAAAGTTTGAGAAACCTAGTAAAATAAAAGGGGAGGAGAGAGGAAATGAGGGGAAAAAGGTGTGGAATAACAAAAAAATAGAGAAAATGTGTTAATAAAATCTTTATTTGAATTGATGATTAACAAGTGCACAAGTATTTTAGAATAACATAAATGTTGGAAATGCTAGTGGAAAATTGCTTTTGACCAGAGGGATAGTGAATGTATTTGCATTTTCTACATTTAGTCTTTTGTCAAATTCCCCTAGGTCCACATGCCCAATCTGTAAATCAATAATTTTGGGGTTGTCCAATACCAACAATGGCTCGAAGCCCATATATTTGTACTTCATGTTGTTATGCTTTAAAATCTCGAGAACAACTTCAACAAGGTTTATAGCAGGTTGAATGAGTTTGGAGGAAGGAAAGGTTGATGTTGCTGAAACAAGTAGGTCATTGTGGTCATGAGATAGACTCTACACGTGAAAATACTTCTAGAACAAGTATCTAATGAGGGGAACTTCTATGAATAGGTTGTAGCTTTGCTCAGGGAATGGCAACACTGGAAATATCAAAATTCTATAGTGTTTCAGCAACATAGTGCCTTCGGAGGAGAGAAATCAGATTGGGGCAAGATTGCTTGGACATAATAATAAAGCAAATGTGGCCTTTAAAGGGCTTATAAAGCTATTTTGTTGCCAATTTAGCACATAACAATCGGTGCCCTGGCATAGTGTATGACCACCTCCTATATAGACATATGTGCCACGTGACCATGTAGGTGTGTTGGATGCGTGGACACACCTACGTTGTCCTCACGTTCATTGCATCTACGGGGATGGGCTCGTGTCCACCACATTCATGAGGACGCGCAGGGGTGGTTGAGTGTGGGTGACACATTTTTGCACCTTGTGTGGTCTAAGGGTCAGGAAGGCCTGACCCTCAGGGCATGCAAGGTGTAACAACGTGCCCTACATGTTTGCCCAAGAAATAATTAGTTGATTTTTGAAGTTTTCACTATTCAATTCAGAGTTTTCTCATTTTTTGAAATGTTCTCAATTCTTGTTAAAAATTGTCTTTGGCAATTTTGAGGAACTGGATCAGGTTGGGGATGTGGGTTTGCAAGAAGACATAAAATAAACTTTCAGAAATTCTTGGTTTTGTAAGCAAGTGCCTTATCCATTAGGCTACAAAGTCATATTGAAGACAATAGGGAGGAAATGAGGAAACCCATACCCAGGAAGGGAGACACATAACATAAGAGAATCACACATTTGAAGTAAAATCACCTATGGGGAATGGTAGGTGATAACGTACCTTCACTATTTGTAAAGCTTCAAATATTATTCGTTGTATGATAACGAGAGGTGAATACCATCTCTTAATGCCAAATAATATGTATTCTTAGTGCAAAAGTGTCAAATTTTGAATGGTCCCATCCATAGGGAGTTAAACTTCTCATGACTTCCTTGCGGTTCTCTTCTATTGTCACAAAGTAGGACCAAATCTCCAACTTGAAAATCATGTATTGTGGTTTTTGATCAAATAGTTCTTTGACCTTTTCTTGATGTGTTGTAATCCTGTTAATTATCGTGATTCATTCTTCTTCTATTTTACCCAGATACATGATCATTTTTTCCATTGCATCTTAGAATTGATCATCTTTTATAACTTGCACCAAATTCAATGTTAGAAATTCCAAATATATAGGAATCATTGCATCTATACCATAAAGTAGATGGAAAGGAGACAATCTGATTGCTCTCTTGGGTGTTATATGATCAACCCATCGGGCACCATACAACTTCTTGTGCCAGTTTTTTTGATTCTCATCAACCAACTTGCAAATGATGATATTTATGTTTTTATTATTGGATTATGCTTGACCATTACCCTAATGATAGTAGTCTGACAATGTGCCATAAAAATTCCATACTCATAACAGAAGCCAATTATCTCAATTGAGGAAAAAATTGAAGCATTATACATGACGATTTTCCGAGGAACCCCCAAACATGACCAATATGTTTTCTTTTATGAAATTGCAAACAATTTCATAAGTGGTAGATCTTACGAGTATAACTTCTATCCACTTAGTGAAGTAGTTAGTCATTGTCAGGGCATGAGTGTGTCCTACACTAGAATGGGGATTCAGAGCCCTAATGAAGTCTAATCCCCATTGTTGAAATGGTTCTTCGATGGCCATAAGGCATAGAGGTAATGCTGCAAGCTGAGGTCGACCAACAAAATATTGACAAGCCTTACATTTAGAAACCCATTCTTGTGCATCCTTGAACAACGTTGGCTAGTAATAGTGGGCTTGCAAAATTTTGAAGCTGTGATTGAAAATGGGAAGTGTCCTCGACAGGGTTTGTCGAAATGCCTCAAAATTTTTCTTTTATTGTTTCTTGTTTACACACCTCAAGAAAGTATAATCTAGGGACTTCTTGAGCAATGTATTATCCCAAATTACATACCTCGTTATTTTCAACTTGAGAGTTCACTTTTGTTTAGGGTTCAAATGTGCTGGGCATTCTCCATATGAGAAGAAATATGCAATATCAAAATACCATTCTTTGAGAGAGTTAATGAATACAATCATTGACAACTCTTCCTCTTCTTCCCTTTGCGAATTACACCTTCAACAATGAATTGATAAAGGCCTTGTCCTCTTACCAACTTGGTGGGCTTGATTTCTAAATCATATTCTTAAACTTTGGTGATCCAACCATCTCTTTTCGATCCAAGCTTTTGTCAGGTAAGAATTGATTTAACTATCAAATTTGGAACCATTACGATGGTGTGTGAGTTCAGGATGTATAACCTGAAGTGTTTCAATGTTTTGACGACTACATATGTGTGTTTTTCAACCAACGAGTATTTGAGTTCATGCTCTTTTAACACATGAAAGCAATGGGGAATTCGATCTCTTCCTCATTTTTATACATTAGGATAACAATGTGTAGAATAAAGAATAACAATATGCAATGAAGTCTTTTTAAAAATCTGGGTAGGTCAAGATCGATGCTTTATTGATTGCTCCTTTGATTTCATTCAAAGCCCTTTATCCATCATCATTCCACTTGAAAGAGTTCTTTCTACTCATCATTTGCACAATATGCTCGGTGAGTTCAACAAAGTCGGGAACAAATCTCCTAAGAAAGTTGAGTTTACCAAAGAACGAATGAGTCTCAGGGTTGTTGGTAGGTAAAGACAACTGTTGAATTGCCTTTACTCTTTTTAGATCAACCTTGGTACCTTTTTGGAAGCCACATGATCCAAGATTTTGCCTTCTATTACTGTAAAGATAGAATTTTTGGGATTCAAAGATATCCCATGAGTTCAATACCTTTCAAAGATCATCTTCAGGTGTTCGATGTGATCCCCTATTTTATTTGAGAAAATCGTGAGATCGTCTAGGTAGATCATTATGATCTTATTATTCATGTCGTTGAAGGCCAAATCCATTGCTATTGAAATGTTATCCCTACATTGATGAGGCTGAGAGGCATCATCTTGTAGGCAAGAGTTCCCCACGAGGTGGTGAATGTAGTTTGTATTGATCTTCCATAGCCACTTTGACTTGATTGTATTCCAAAAATCCATCCAACATAGACATCATTTTAGATCATGTGACAACTTGTAGGATTTGATCGATAATCAACAAAGGGTAATTATCCTTGAGTGAAGCTTGATTGAGATTGAGCAAATCCACACAAATCTTGATTTCCCCAGTCTTCTTCATGACATGCACAATGTTAGCTACCTAGGTTGAATGGTGGATAGGAAAGATGATTTTGGCATCCAACATCTTAATCTCTTCATAGATTATGCTGACAATCTTACTATTGTAATGTTACAACTTCTACTTGAAAGAATTTATATTGGGTTTCAGCTGAATATTGTGTTGCATACTCTTGGGTCTGAAAGATTTAAGATCAACATAACACTAGACAAATATACCCCTATATAGTTAAAAAAGAGCAATGAACCTTCTACGTTCTTCTTTAGAACAACATTTTTCAATATTGACATATCTTGGTTCTTCTGTACTGATGTTTACCTTCTCATACATGAGTGATCCTTGAGGATCTTCTTGGATCTTTTGTTTTATATACCTGTCATGTTTGTCAAACATCTCTTATAGAGAGACCAAACCTTTTGGGATCTTATTTCCTTTTAGTTGAATGACCTTATCATCCAATTGATTGGCTTCTATATTTGATGATTCCAAGATTTTCACATATTTTTCTTCTGGAACATAAGACTCTTTATAGGCTGTTGGACTTCCTTCATAACACAAATTTATGAAGTTGTCATGTTGTTTCAAGAAAGAGATAACTTATTCATAGTTGTTGAACACTTGCCAATGTTTAGAATTATCAGGTACACTAGGACGATACACTATCTCGATGATATATCAATCATTATCGATTTCTGGATAAGGTATCAATAGAGACACAAATACAACTAGGGCATCAACTTTAGAGTTTTTGAGACAACATAAATGGAAAAAGATTTGAAAGCTTCAATGTAGTCTCAGGCCCTATTTTTGTAATGATTGAGCCTATCATTATTCACTTGATACTTGCCTCATATCTATTTGACAATCAATTCAACATCTGTTTGAGCTCTGAGATTCTAGGTGCCCATTTCTTCCACCACCTACAATTCTAGGAGTAATGCTTCTTATTCAACAATATTATTGGTACGTTCAAATTGGACCTTATATGAAGAAGGGAATAATTCCTTTTTTAGAGAAATCAAAACTTCTCTAGTACTCGAACCTGTAGTTGAGTAATTATTATCAAATCCCAATGTTTAACTATCATTAGGATCACCTTCCACAAGTTCATGGAGTTCAAGATATTTTTTGGTCATCATCATATAAGTGTCAGGGCCTGTTTCTTCACACAAAATGTCTACCTGAGGATCATTTGAATTCTACACCAAATGCTTAGCTTTTGGTTCTGGGAGCAATTTCCAATTAAGTCCTTTTACTAGGATCACAGCTTGTGTCTAATCCAATTTGATTTCACCTCCAATATATTTTTAGAAAGATCAACTCAAAAGCATTCCATAGTTGAGAGGAATATTTGCCACTAGTATGGTCATCTTGACTCTCTTTTGAGGAAAGACAACCAAAGAAACATATGCATCCTTTATCTGTCCAATCAATAAAACTTATTTTACTTCCATGTTAAAACATCAACCAAAGGTTTTAGTGCAAGTCAATCCCAAGGCATGTGTGACTTGGACTGGCATGACATTGTCCAAGGCTCCTGAATCAATTATGTAATTGTTTATCCTGAAACCACCAAAAAATAAAGACACATAGAAAGGTTTCAACCTTTCGTCACTTTGAGTAGAAATGGCTATGTTATTTTGTAAATCAGAATTAACCATTCTGATGTGTGCTCCTTGAGAAGGTGTATTAGAATTTCCTCCCTTGATGAACTTGATCAATCTGCCCAATTGCTCAAGATTTACCCTCAGGTATTCAGTTTGAGAAATTTGAACCTTAGTCTTATTCATATGATCAGTTATGTCAAAGGAATAATTTGCATGTTTTTCATTGATATAAACATTAAGAGAATTAGAACTTTCAAACCTCTTTGGTTGTTTATCCTTTGAGAAATTTAGAAAATGAGTGATTTTGTTAAGGACAACCATAGGAGTAGCTACAACCTTAGGGATTTATTTAGATTTTTGTTTATTAGACTCCTTGATTTTTTCATAAGCCTTCATCTTCTCATTCTGGGCTCAAGTGAATATTACATATGCATGACTACTCTTATATTTCACGCTTCATGAACTCATTGCCTTTGGGTTCATATTTGAAATAACCCATAATGGAATCACCATTGGGTTTCTAAAATTTAATATCAGAGGTGCCCAAAACACCTTCCTTAGGTGGTTATTCAATGGTACATAGTTGCAACATTTTGACCATTTCTAGGTAGTTAAAACCATCATGATCGTTGGTAGATGAAAGATGCATGCATAATGAATAACAACGGGCCTACTTCAATAACGAGTTGAGGACTTGGAGGAGGTAGTCTATGATGAATGTTACCATGATATGAAACAAAGGGTCTCCTAGGTACATCTTTGCACAGAGTATTTTGAGATTAGGGAATCTGCTTCTTCAAAGCCAAGACACCATTTGCCAATCTCTGAACCAAAGGGTCTGCTGAATTTTGTTCTTTGCTCTTGAAAGAGTCCCTTTTAAACTTCTTAGCCATGATCATGTCATCTTCAATTTTGGTGGCTTGAGTTTGTGTGGCTGTCAGAGTTGCTATATTATTCCTTAGAAGAAAAAGCTTACTTTAGGTGCTTGTATGTTAAAAAGGAAACATTTTTAATTTTCTGCTGTAAGCATACAACTACTGGAATTTTGTGTACTAGCTTGTTGAATCAGGCAATAAACTCCCTCATGGGTTCATGGGATTCTTTCTTCATCTGAGATAACTATGATAGTAGAGAATGTTCATATTTGACAAGCTTTGACCTTTCTTCAAATATGGTTCTCATTATTTACCAATCTAGAATGGAAGCAACATGAAAATAATGAAACCATTATGCGACTCATTCGGCTAATGTTTCCACAAACAACTAGACTAACACATCTTCATGTTCCACACCAAGAATACCACAGACGGAAAAGAAAGCCTTTTTTTGTCTGTTAGGATCTTGTTTACCATCACCAATAAACTTGGGGAATTTTTTCTTAAACCTTCTTGAAGTTCATGGATTTGAGCACTTAAAGCCAATGGGACTATGTGAGGACCCCACGATACATCAATATCCACGCTATGAAAATTTAATTCTCTAGGAACTAATATGTCAGGTAGTGACAAATTTCTACTAATGGGCTATACCTATTTTATCTTTTCAAGAGAAAGTCTGAAACTAGATTATTCTTGCAAATCAAAAAATGGATTAGAAACTCCTTTTTGTTTGCTGGACCTTGTGTACCTTTTATCAACCAGGATGATATTTTAAGTGCTTATTTGTATGTCTCAATTATTATTCTTCTAACAATGAGTGCAACAATTCTCTAAGTAAAATCTTCATGTTTTTCTTCCTCATCTAACATAATTTCAACTCTTTGAAAATGAGAATTATTCATTCTATTATCCCAATCGAATTGTCGAAGATCATAAGAGATATCCACTTATGTAGCTTGTGTCCAATCTAGGCTTGCTTGGATAGATGGATTTTGATTTTTGGGGATAATCATACAAATGAATACAACTGATAGATGTGGTTTGCACAGAAAGCACAAAACATGCCCCATGGTGGGCACCAAAAAAATGTTGGTGAAATATTTGGTACTCATGGAAAATAGAGCTTTCACAACAGTGAAGAAGATGAAAAGTCTCCCCTCTATTAGGAGGGGAGATTCCCTTTATTGAAAGTAGTAAAAACTAAGATAAACATATTTACATTATTTACAAGTTGATTGGGGTTTTGTTTTGTAACATTCAACTGAAAAGAAAAATGGATAAAGAGAGAAGGTGAAGAGTCACGTATGAATGAATAAACACAAATTTCATTCAATAACACAACAAGCGAGTGTTTAATGGAAATAACATGCTTACTTGAGATCAAACACGATTATTGCTCAGAATGATGCAACATGTATTAACATAAGAAAATTACACATTTATAAAGGAAAGTAAGACACATTTTTGAAATTCCTTGGTTCTTGGTTGAATATTGAGCATGAATTTTCTTTTTCCTTCCTTCAAGATTCAATACTTGTGGACATCAAACAAGTCCTTTTAGAATTTCTATTTCTCCTTTTTATAAAGATACGAGGGAATGGATTGACCCTTCACATTCTATGTGACTATTCATATTCAAAATTTTATCCTATTATATTTTTACTATTTTTAAAATTACACAAGGGAACATACAACTTTCAGAAAATAGAAAGTCGACAAAAATGGAAAGAAACACCTGCAAACATTTTTAGGAAGTATTTTTTGAGGTAATGACTGGTGTCAAAGAACTTGGAGCAGCAATATAATTTTTGACTCGTTATTTGCTTTGGGAAACTTTAAAATTTTTGAATTTCTTCATTGCCTAAGTAATGTCATTCCTTTTGGTACTACCATCTGCTTGCAACGTGTTAGCCACAATTTTGAAACTAACAACATAATATTTTAAGCTTCTATGAGTTCATTGAAATGATTATTCATTTTTCCTAGTGACACATGAATTTCACTGAGCATAGACATGAAAGCAACACTAAATACATTATATTTGAATAAATCTTCATGAATCACCTTCTTGAACCGAGCTTTTATTTCATTCATGGTGTTGAGGGTGACTGTATCCTCAATTATATCACAATGTATTTCATTAGTATTGAAAGAGAGCAAATTCTACTTCTCCCTTCAAATGCTAACTTGTTCCCAAGATTATTCAAGTGTTATGTTAAAAAATTTAATCTTTTAAATAATGCATTTGGATCACTTATATGTGGTGTCATCTTCCGCTTCATTTAAAATTCCAACTTTGACCATCATGCCCACTTCAACATCAATCATTGCATAAACATCATCCCTCATATTCTCCCACACTTTTAAATCACTATCATGGGATTTAATTTGTTGATTGATAATGATGATTTCACTATCAATATCCCCATACAATTTCAACACTTCCTCAATATATTTCATCACCCTCAACAATACTTCCTCGACACAAGATTTTAGAGTTATACCATATGAGTTATATTTGCTGATGGTGGCAATGGGTTTTTTGCTGATACTGGGCACTTGGGAAGGATCATCTACTTGCACTGTTATAAGTGTGTTGATTGGATTAAGAAGATTTTTGACATATCCTACCAACTCCCTGATCTAATCTCTAATCTGCTCTTGAGTGAGCTCATCTTACTCTAACATTTTGATCATTCTCTCTGTGGTCTCATGCAGGTTGTGAACATCACTTTCTTTAGTTGCCTCCCCAAGTGATGTTATCTTGAGAGTGTAATCACTTGCATTCATTTCTTCCACATTATTCTCCACATTGGGATCAAAAATTTCTTCAAATTGTGCTCCCAAAGGGTTTGAAACCAACCTAGAAGTGGTTATATCTTTCTTAAGAGGGGGGACTTAATAAGATCAACTACTACATTAAAATCTAGAATGTCTGCCTCTACTACCCTATGTATCTTATTCAACATGGGCTAAATCCATTGAGATGACATATCATTGAAGGTATTCATTTGCATTCCAGTAGGAGGTGATGTAGGTTACTTTAGAAGAGAAGCTTTTGGAAGTGGAAGAATGGTAGGGTAAATTAAAGGGGGTGAAATAACAATTGCTTCAACTCCTTTAGTAGGTACCATTTGAGTTATCTCTGAGGCTAAGGCAAGGTACTATTGGGTAGTGTTATGAATGAGAAGAGAGGGATCACTAAGAGATAAAAAGGATTACATCATAACAAACAAATTTGCTTTCAATTTCCTACCCATAACAGGTTTCACTTCACAATTTTTACCAAGTGATTTTGTTGGGTTTTTATTCTTTAATCATGTTTTCAAGCACTGAAGTGTAGACCCATTGAGCTAGCACACTGGGCCTTCATGCAATATTGTGGTCTTGCATGCTTATCCAAAGTGCATAACAAGAGATCAGTTCTCATGGGTTATGTTGCATAATAACATACTAGTCATATTCTTGACTTTCGAACTTATATCTAATTATAAGTTGCATAGAAAAAGAAATACACTAATTTGGTCATTGTTTATTTAAGCCTAAAAACCATAATTACGTGGATAAATGCCATGGAGTTCAAAGATTGTTACACAAATTATAAAGTACAAGTTATATAAATCTCATATTTAGTTACAACTACAAGTTACTCAAAGCAAACCCACTGTAAGATGCAAAACTATCAATTATCCAGAACATTAACATCAAAACTGATTGTAATATTTGTAATTCTATATTATATTTTGGTAAAATGATATCCAGTATCAATCACCTTACAATGATTTCATCCAGGTGTATTTATACTTGTTTTCCCTTGACCAAGTAGTTACATAATAAATGACATGAGTGATTGGCTAATGAACTCTCTATGGATTGAGATTCATGGCAGTCTACCAATTGTTTTCTCCTACGGACCTGGGCCTTTTCACCCCCTATATACTTTTTCTATGCCAGATCCTTGCTTCCATGTGTCTCCTTCTTTGCAGGTCGATGTGAAATTCATGATGGTTAAAATATGGATGGTCCTTGAGAATCGTTCCTCAACTGTATCCCACTTCCCATGCACTCCCCAAGTCTTTTGCTATTGTTATGAGTCCTATGCTTTTGGGTTCCTTGTAGTTATATTCCATATTTGATTGGGTCTTCTCATGTTAGTGCTTTTACACCCTTTTCATTTGATGCCTTACTACTTCTGTACCACGGTCTTTCTATGCCAAAATAGTACCATGCCATAGTATTTCTACGTTATGATCCTCTCGCATTGTGCAAGTTCCATACCAAAATACTAAAATACTTGGTCTAAGTGTCAATTTTGGCCTCAACCAAAAATTCAGGCCCAATTTGTTCAATCTACTTCTTGACATTGTCCCAATGTGACAATGTGTTGAGTAACTTTGATGTTATTTCTTCAATGGCCACCTTTGATTTATTCATCTACTCAGGTTGGTTAGGACACTCATTAGTCTTCTTGACCAATTGGTCAAGGGATGTTCTGGCATCCTTCTGAACTTCTTCTAATGTTGAGACCTTACCAACAACCTGTCCTCAGAGGCTATAAAATTGGCATTGAGTTGCAATCAATGTATGCTTATTTTCTCCTCCATATATTCAACATCTTTGAATGCCTTCATGTACTTGGCTTGATCCTTTATTAAGAGGGAAGCATCTTCTAACTATTGCCTTTGAGATTCCTCTACGTGGAGTTGAGCCTCCAAAATTTTATTAGGTCATGCCAATCTCTCAAAAATCTTATCCAAGACGGGGATTACTTCCCCAACTCTTTCAAAAGCGTGCTTACAAACTTATACTACCTCAATAAACTATTCTACCTCTAATAATGCCTCATTCCTTGGTGTAGGATGTTCCTTGTAGCACTTCAATAAGAGATTCACCAAGGTCTCCAATTTATTCATAGCTTCCCCATTTAGAAGCACTCTATCTGCTAATACTAGTTCTTGGCCCAAAATTGATTTACATAAATTCAAAGTTTTTACCTTAGCCTCTATGGCCTCCTTCATTTGTTGTTTTAATACAACCCCTTCTTATTCAAGTGCCTTTTGGCCAAAAACCTATTTTCATACATTGTCACTACCTGGCTATGTTTCTTCTTTGCATCATGCATGTTAGAATTAGAAAGCATATTTTGGCACGTGACTTCAAAAATCATTTTTAAAAATGCAACACTATCTTGTAGAGGGTTGATCTTCTAGGGATTAACCCATAGTGGGGTTGGTATCACTAGAGCTTGATAATCTAATAGGAGGCTATCTAGAGGGAGCTTAAAATGGTTCTCTTCATTATACATGTCCAAAAGGAAGTACATTTATCACCTTGTGTTAATAGTTGAATCTTGGGGAAGGAAATGTGGCCAAAGCTAGAGCATCCTATATGGAATGCCTAATTGATACTAAACATGTAGATTAGTGGATGCATCAATCAAAGATAATTATCCCTCAAAATTAGAAAGCTCCTTTCCTTTATTCAGGTTGCACTCTAGAATTTTGACCTCTGTGTTGGTAGCTAAAGAAGTGATACCAATGGCCATCCCTCTCATCTGTTGAGTATCATAACCATCCCCCTCTTCGCCAAATGGACCCCTAATGTCCAATGATGAGTCATCAAAGGTGGTCTCCTCCTCTTGCATCGGGGAGGGTGTCTTTTTGGAATTAGAGTCCTCTACCTCTTCCTTTTGGCTTTCAGGTTCTTCCTACATTGGTTCTTTCTCTAGTATACTTTGTAGAACAACCCTTGATGTTGAAACCCTTGGTGGTGATGCCTGTAAAGATGTTCTTAGAGGTGAATATGGAGGTGGAGGAACCTACAGGGGTGGAGGAACCTATGGAGGTGATGCTAGGGGTGGAGGAACTTGTAGAGGTGAAGCTCTGTGTGGAGAAGGTCTAGGAGGTGAGGATATAGAAGGTGGCGCTTGGGTAGTCCTTTACCATTTTATAAGATCCTGATATGAACTTGTGTTGGCATTGTGCTCAACTTGCTTCTTCTTCACCAATTGTGGTACTGGTAGAATTTTTTCTTGAGTCTGCTCCATGCCTTTTGAAGTCTTCTTCTTAGGCCGTAACATGTAGAATAGATTATGCCCTTATTCTCCCACCTTTGTCTATTTGACCTTGACATCAGTCTGATCAGTATCCCACTTCTCTTGGTAGGCCTTCTTTCTAGGATAGACATACATCTTGCAGAGAGTGTGAATTTCCAAGTCGATTTGGTCTACTTCTAAGGTGAGAGGTTGTGCATTAAAAATGTGGTTTACTGAGTTGATGAAGTATCATGCCAAAAATAAATAGGGTAGATTCAATCATGCTAAATTTTTTCCAAAAGGGATCATCTTGATGCATGCCAAAGAGAAATGTTGATTTACAGTAAACTAAGATTACTCACCAACCTGGATGGGCAAGTCTTTAGGGATACACCATTCATTCCCAAAGGCTTCTTTCATTCTATCGTACCATGATTTCATCTTATTTTTTTAAGTGGGGGTGATGTGCTCGGGGCATGTGAATTCTTTATAGCACTTGTTATGGGAATTGTGTTTAGGTGGATATGCCCACTTCAACTCTCCTGAGGTGTAGTCAGGTACACTGATCTCATCAAACACCATTGATATAAAAATACCCCCCATGAGAACCTATGGCTGGGTATTTGATGGGTCTTCTAACATCCTCAATGATTTTGTGGGCAAAATAGATGGCCCAATTATACTTTAAGCCCTTAGTTACTTGGTGAGCGATGTAGAGGTGAGCTATATCCACCTCTTTCTAATAATCAGTGCCATCGATCTTGGTGATGATGATGCATGCCACCACTCAGAGAGAAGGATTTTGTAGGTTCTTGATGTGCGTGGCATGGCTATTATTTTGGTACATTAACACCATTATTATTTTTCTAATTTCCTCTGAGTCTTTTAAGTTAAACTCTACATTCATGATGGAGCACTGCAGTCCTGATACTTTACTTATTCTCTCAGGTATAATCTTCATGTTGTACCCAATAAAGTAGAGGTAGTCCTCATGGATGCATGAGAGTATAAACTTAATTTCTTCCATAGGGTTTCCAAAGTATGGAAGGTTGAATAACTAAAATAACCTTGCAACGTCCAAGGCATTGAAAATTTTGAGGTCATACACCAATTAATTTTTGGTGTTCTGATGCTCAAATCAGTAGTGGTTTTGTAACTCAACCTCATTCTCGAGTTGACAGTGGTTTTAGTCAAAAATGGTATAATAGTGTACTTTCAAGACCCAATTTTCCATGTGCAACACCATCTCTAGATACTGCATTTCCTTCATCATCAATGGCAGAGGTGAAGATGATTGTGCTTTCTTTGCTTGGTCTGTCATCCTAACCTCTTCTCCTTCTATGTGTTGTGCTTGTTCTTCAGGTGTCTCTTCCCTAATTAATACTAATTCCCCCCAAGTACTTCTTCTGATATAGTTGGCAATAGATTGGTTCTTAAAGCCTTTTTCTTAGGTCACATCACCCTTCGAAGAGCCTAAAGGTTGAGGCACAACCATCCAACATTCCTAAAAGAATATGTGATTGCTATGTAGATGAATTCAGTTTTTCTTGTTTTGATGCCTTTTAATGGTAGACGTCTACATTTTCAACTTGCAACTACTAGTTATTTCTATTGTAGGTAATGTTTTAGAGTCAGATCTGTGCTTGATTACTTAGCTCAATACTTGGCTCAATAGCTATTTATAGAATTTTGATGTTATTTATTTGATTTAGAATCATTCTGTCATAATTCATTCTTTGGATTTGTAAACTCAAATGGAATCAAATGTAAAAATTAAAATGAGCTTTCTCATCCTTTTATAGGTTCGAGGAGGTAACTTGCATTTACTACCCCTTTCTTTTCATCCATCACTTCTCATTATTAATGCACTTGTAACGAACACCATTCTTCAACCTTTACTTCTCACCATAAATACATTTAATGGTATTATCTTGTCATGATGTTGGCACATTTATCAATACTACTATTTCTTTCACATTAATGATACGTCTTGTCATGTGCTTTTCTTTAAAGTGGAAGACAAATGCGTTTTGTGCTTTTCTTTGGAGTGGAAGACAATTATTCTATTTATTTCAAATTTTCAAACTATTTAGTGGGAATATCTTATTATTCGGCTATTAAACTTGTGCACTTTAAGTTGCACATGCATCCTTAAACATGAATACATATACCTTTTACCCCATACTTAAAACTATGCTGTGGTCTTCCACAAAATTATAAGTACAAAATTAAACTACTCTATATTAAAGAAATGTTGCATGTAATAAAAGCAACACTTTTATTGAAAGTAATAAATCATAGACTAATGGTATAAGCCTTATTGTTACAAAATTTATACTATTAAGATGAGAAATACGACCGTAGCCAGATTCCATTGTAATGTCTAGGAAGAAATTGGCCATCCAACCTTTATAATTGACAAACATCGGTAGGTCAAATACTATCAGTTACAAAAGGACCATCCCAATGAATTTAAAGTTTTCTATAATGGCACACGAACTTGGATTCATAGAGCAAGACTTTCATTTTAGGGGTAAATGTTTTATGCTTGATGTGTCGATCATACCATGCCTTTTATTTGTGTTTATCCACATCTTGAATCTAATGAGCAAGGAAACAAGCTTCATCTAGCTACAACAAAGTATTCAAGCATGCTTTCAAGGATGATTCCTCATCCAATTATCCAACATGTGCAACATAAAGAGATGGTACCAAGAATTCAATTGGCAGAACTACCTCTTTGCCATATACCAAATTGAATGGTGTCTTCTTATTCAAGAACTTATAGGTTGTTTAGTAAGCCCAAAGTACTACATATACTCTATCATCCCAGTTAGTTGGGCCAATATTATAAACTTTCATAAGTGTTATGCCTAAGATTTTACTGAATGCCTCGGTAGTGCCATTTGCCTAGGGGTGATACAATGTTGTTTTATGATGGGAAATCATGAACTCAACAAGTAAATGTGAATATTTTCATTGAGGAAATTTGTACTATGATCACTAGTAAAACTTAGTGGGCATCCAAAATGGGTTATGATATGTTCCCAAATGAAGCACGTAATAGTACAATCCCTTGTTGGTGCAGCTTCAACCCAATGTGTGAGATAATCAGTTGCTATAATGATATAACGACAACCTGTACATCATCCAAATGGATTGATGGGGCTAAAAAAATCAATGGCTCACTTTTCAAATGATTTTCGGGATAGAATCAAATGTAATGGAATGATATCCTAATGAGTTGGTTTTCTCATGTGCTAAAAAATATCACACTTCTTAACATACATCTTAGCATCTTAAAAAAGGGTATGCCACCATTATTTGACCAACATTACCTTGCGTGCATTAACCTCTCCAACATAGTGTCAACCTACAATGACCTCATGAAATTCATGGAGTACTTTAGAGCACTCATGTTTTGTGACATAACATAGGAGAATCTTGTCTCAACCAAGCTTGTAAAGGTCCCCTTAAATGAGCTAAAAAGGTGTGGTACAGACTGTGAGTTATTTCTTAATCTATGGAGTCAGACAATCATGTGATAAACTAATAGTTAAGAAAGTTGTAATATCTTGTCACTCCTTAGGAACAAGAGAAACACAAAATAATTGAACATCAAGCAAGTCATCTTCAATAGTGTAGTTATTTTCCATAATCAATTCAATAAAGATGGCCAGAACCACAATTAGTTTTTCCACGTTTAACTATGGTAGAGAATTAAAATTCTTGAAAAAACACTATCTAGCAATAAATGCATCCATGTAGCACATGTTTATTCATTACATACTTTAAAGTTTCATGATCTGTATATAATATAAAAGGAGTTGCCAACAAGTATTGTCAATTTTTTTGCAAAGCATAAACCATAGACAGTGCTTCGCATTCCATGGTGGTGTAATTTCAATTAGCTAGAGTAAGTTTCCTACTAGCAAAATAGATAGGGTGATCAAGGTGAACTTCACCTAGTTGTGTAAGGATTGCACCAACTACCATCCCATAAGCATCAACATGGACATGGAATGGTTTTGTCCAATCAAGGAATTATAGGATTGGAGTGGTGACCAATCTATCTTTTAAGGCCTCAAAGGCTTCTTGGCAAGATTAGATCCAAACAAAGTGCTCATTATGTATTAATAGTTCTTCTAGAGGTGAAATAATATTTACATATCCATAAATGAATTTATTGTAATACCCAATATGTCCTAGAAAGGTGCAAACCTCGTGTTGAGACTTTGCTGCTGGGAGGCAAAGAATGATAAATACTTTTTCTAGGTCTACCAAAAGTCCATCCTTGCAAATAATATGTCCTATAAGAACACTGAAGGGTGTATAAAAAAGACACTTTTTTTGATTCAGTGATATTTCTAAGACTCAACAATGCTCAAGCATGAGTTGTACATTAGAACAATGGTCCTTGACCAAGCCATAAACTATCTGAGTTAGACTTGAAGAATTTTATGGATGAAATATTTAAAGGCCTCAATGGCTATACATGAAACATAAAAGGTGCATTCTTCAACCCAAAAGGCATGACAATATATGTGAAGGATCCCCATTTGATGGAAAATGTAGTCTTAGGTTGATCCTCCTTGATGATATGGACCTGATGGTACTCGAAGAATCCATCTATGAAAGTATAAATTTCATACCTAGTGATGCCTTCACGTATTTCTTCTATGAATGGTGTTGGGAATGGATCATTAACACACAATGCATTAAGTATCCAATAATCAATGAAAATTATAATGCGTCTATATTTTTTAATACTTATCACCATGAGATTGACCCACTCAGATTCATCAATTGGGGTGATCACTTTGACGCACAACATACTATCAATTTCTTCCTTTATACATGCTGGTATATTTGGATTCATCCTATATAGCCTTTTCCTGACTGGTCGAGCACCATCAACCAATTTGATATGTATTTTGCCTAAAGATGGATGAACACCTTTCATCTCATTATAGCTTCTTGGGAAGACATCTTGGTATTCTTTTAATAACTCAAATATCTTTGAAACTTTTGTGTTCATCCAATAATTACCTACAATAGCTATTTTTGGTTCCTCTATATCAATGTCATGCTGGATAGTTTGAATTGGTTCTAAGAAAGGGTTATCTATATCAGGACCAATATCATGAATAGTTCATGAGCCATAATCTATAGGGACCTCTAAATGATTTGCCAATGGGTTAGGTGGGTCAAACCCTTCACCTTCACTACCTAAAATAATAGTTTTTGCTTCCCAAGGTGTATCTCTTCATGACATTCCTGATCAAAGATAAGGTCTAAAATGGGAATGGGTTTTATAGAAGGATCATTAAAGAGGACCAACCCTTCTTCTAGGACATCATGGATATATCTCAAGAAATCTTCAATAGAACTAGGGTCACCAACAACTACTTCGTACATAGCCTGGAGAATGAGGTGCAAGTCCATTCTCAGAGATGAGTAAGACAATGCCAAGTTCATGTTTTCTTTCAATAGATTCTAAAAATAGGTACCCATATACACTCTTCATGAACATATCATGCTCTCACCCAGGTTCATAAGGTTCTATAGAAATCATGTACCCATAGGTATTCTGACAAGAAAGACTCTTCAACTCTCCACATGGATTCACAAGCCTCTATATGGGGTTCAGGTACTCATACTCTACTATAGCTGATTATTCCCCGTATTCAATTATCATGATGAAACAAATGATACAAAGTAGAGCATACTTGATCCCAATGGAGAAGTCGATCATTATGGGCTTGCCACCACCTTGTGACTAAATCGTAAAAGAGCTAGACCAATGATCGCATACGATCATTGTCAGAGTTATAAAAGTTTTCAAGGCACTGGACAAAGTCATGGACTTCTATTTGTTCATGAAAAAGAGGAACTTCAACAAGCCTTTCTAATGGTGCATCCATAATTGGTCCCCTCATGACTTACTTGGTGATAAGGTGAGAAAACCTATGGTGTTTATGATACTAATGTGGAACATTCTCATGACTACCAATGGAATTGCACACTCTTTCAGTGAGGTGATAGTCATTGTGCACCCAATAATTATAAGCATTACTTGTAGTATTAGAAAGGGATTGAGTGTCTATCCACCGAAGGATGCCATCAGCATTAGGATCATGTTGCTCACCATATTTGGTTGTGAAATTAAAAATATGGTTAATATCTTCTTCTGCATTAATAGGTTCTACATAGAGAGGCCCATGTGTTTGATCAATGTAATACTAATGCATTGATCAATATTCTCAAAATTGATGTAGCACTTTTTGAAACTTAAGTTTATGTTGTTTTCATAACACCAGGGTTGGCCAATAGAGTTTAAAAGTAATGTATCTCTGTTAACTCAAGAAATTTAAAGCCAACATTGAAAGGTACTCCAAGGATATCCACTATTGCATTCTTAAAGATGTCAATTGGTAGAGCATGAATTTTATTAACCATAAACAATACGTGCATGATGGTTGTAATGATGGACTAGCCATTTTGTGCCATGTATCCTTGATGGGGATGTTAACCTCAATGTCAGTGTCAACTAAGATGTCCCAAATCACCCAACCGTCAATGGCAACATTTACTAGTATTTATTCATCCTCTTGAGGGCTAGGAAGAATAGGGGTATCTTACCACTGAGCATGATTTAATCGATGATCCTCAGTTTATTGAGTTAATTGAGGTTGAGTGTCAATAGGTGTTTGTACCCAATTTTCAATCCAAGTAATTAGTTATGGGACAATGTCTTCATCTAACATACACTTACAAAGCTCTTGAAAATTATCTCACACCATATTTTGAAGCTCTATTGCCTTCTACATATCGGCACGTTATGTTGCTTCTTGGTCCTTAAAAAACTTAATTTACCCTTGTAGTTCTTGTACCAACATCATAGTATCCTAGAGTACATCCTTCTATTACTGGGCATCAGGATACTTCCTTTCCCGAGGCTCTTCACACTATGCCTTCTCAATAGGAGTAGATGTAGATTGAGATTATCCATTGGTACATGTAGTGATATTCACCTGTTGAGCTATTGGGGTAATTTAGCATGACCTCCAATGAGGTTTATCAATGCGAATCATACCTACACCTTTTTCACTTATTTCCTTAGTGATGGCCATGTATAGGTTAGGGTATTCTTCCAATTGAAGCTCTTTTTTATAAAAAGCACATGTCCTTTCCCTCTACCTCAACCATCATATCCACTATTATCTTGATTGTGAGACATAGAGGTTTGGCATGTACCGTGCATGCATGATTCATGGATATCACTAATTAGTCAATAATCATTTGTGTTATGGGTGTAGGAATTGCATATTTTGCAATATTAAAACACTTTATAATGTGTAACTCACTGCAAGAGAGGACATAAATGTATATCATGATCTTCATGGTAAATTTCACATGACTGCTTTAGTACAACATAGATGTTTTTATGTGGATAGTTGCTTCAGTTATGTCTTTCAGACTCATAATTAGTACACCAAAAACCATTACGAGTATCATATGCATTGTTTGTTGTTAGTTTTTCAAGGTGTGATACCATTGAATCTATTTGGGTTTCCATGAAAGGACTAATCCTAGTGTCAATACTACTAATGGATTCAGTGTGGAAGGCAGTTTATAAAGCTTCGTGTAGGCTAGTAGACAATGTTCATCAAAAGGGAAGTAAAAAACCTCCCATAAACCATTGTGCATGTTGAGCAACATTTATCAAATGACAACTTTGACAGAAGTGTCTTGAACCATGCACCATATTCTCATACACGTTTAGTGAGCTCCTATTTTATATATTTCAATGTGACAATAATTTATTACTCAAATTTGGGAATGTCAAATTCCTGAAGGAATGATATTTTGAGCTGATCATAGTCAATTACTACTTGTTGAGGGCCAAAATTTCTATAGCACTTGTGCGCTCTCTCTAAAAGTGTAGTTTCTAATTATGTGGCCTTTCACTCAGAAGAAGTTATGCCTCACCCTTCAAATGAGTTCACACTTATGGACATGTTCTATGACATTATTCATGCCTTGATATTTAGGAAGATGAAGCATCATTTCATAATATACTATTGGCAATTAAGGTACTTATGTTGGTGGCTATTGAAAACCTCCAATCCTGTTCCTTGAGGGGGAAGTCCACCACTTCATTTCATTCTGTCACCTAGTCTACCTCCAGCACCTACAACAGTAATACCCATGGGGAATGGTAGCTAGTTTATTAATAATATTTGGGCGTATACTCTATCCACTATAAATGCCAGGTCTGCTAGGCATTCCAAGTTGAGCCATGAAATTCCCTTGAACAAGAAAATAAAGTGTTAATTATGTATGAGTTATAATTGGTTCAGCTATAATTTCCCTTCTAGGATCAGTTTCTAATTCTACACTATCTGTATCCTAATTATGTATATGTAATTCATCTAATTCAAAAACATGAGCGTGCACTATGGTTGGGGAACTTGGTTGGTTCAATCTTGATTCTTCAATTTCTTCTGTCTAGCTAGTATCTCCATATGATAAAAGTGGCATGGGGCATGGTTTGAAACTGATGGAGTCCTCTTTGTGTGTTTTCACTTCCCTAAAGACCCTAACAACACGTCCTAAGTTCTCCTGATCCCTTCCCACACCATTCCCTCCTATGATCCTCTACTGAGCTTCATTATATGTTTGCTTCCAAAATGCCCACTGACTAGATACCATTCTGAACCTAAAATTCTTTACCAATACTTCTATATTCCCCTTCTAATTATGTGGCTCATGCAAGGATGGATTTATCTCTCCATTGATAGAGTTGCAAGCCCATAGTCAAAGATCAATTTCTTGACTTATAGTGGGATATGTTTAATATATCGACCACGTGGCTCTCTGAGAAATTAGAACTTGGCTTCTTCAGGACAAGCGTAAATGGTTACAACATACTCCATAATGTAATTATTCAAAACTTCTCTCCACTAGATATTAATAGCTTGTGTCCATGGTGTTCCTAGTCATGCTAAAGCCCTTTTATTATTATAATGTCCAAGATTGTCTTCTCCCAAAATTTTGTGATCAACTTAGAGCGTAAGTAGATAGCCAATCATGAAAATGAATAGGGACTTCAACAAATAAAGTTTCATATAATGCATTGTAAATATGTTGTTCCATCTATTGACATGCCAAAACTCTTGGTTCAAGATAAGAAACCACAAAATTATCCTTGACCCTAGTAATCCATTATTCAATACTTTCAAGGGTGATACATTCAAGCATCTCCCATTACTATGCAACAAGCGCTATGGGTTCCTAAAATAGAACCAAAATGTTGGGTTTTTATTCTTTAATCACATTTTCAAGCATTAAAGTGTATCCCCAATGAACTAGGATGTTATCCCTTCACTCAAGGCTATGGACTTGTGTGCTCACCTGAAGTGCACAACAAGAGATCGATTCCCATGGGTTATGTTGTGCAGTAACATACTAGTCATATTCTTGAGTTTCAAAATTATATCTAATTATAAGTTTAAAAAAAAAAAAAAAAAAAAAACACTACTTTGGTCCTTGTCTTATTAAGCTTAACAACCATAATTACAAGGATAAATGCCACAGATTTTAAATATTATTATGTAAATTCTAAATTATAAGTTGTATAAATCTCATATTTAGTTACAACTATAAGTTACTCAATGCAAACCTACTATCACATGCAAAACTTTAAATTATCTGGAACATTAACATTAGAATTTGTTTTAATATCCATAATTTTATATTACATTTTAGTAAAATGATATCTAGTATCAGTCAACTTACAATGATTTCATATAGGGGTATTTATACTTGTTTTCCCCTGACCAAGTAGTTACATAATAAATGACATGAGTGATTGTCCAATGAACTCTCTATGGATTGAGAGTCATGAAAGTCTATTAATTATTTTCTCCTAAGGACCCGAGCCTTTACACCCCCTATATACTTGTTCTATACTAGATACTTGATGCCATGTGTCTTCCTCTTTGCAGGTTGGTATAAAAATGGTGGTGGTTAAATTCTGGATGGCCCTTGAGAATCACTCCTCAACTATCTCCCACTTCCCATGTGCTCTCCAAGTCTTTCAATGCTATTCTGAGTCTTATACTCTCATGTTCCTTGTGGTTATACTCCATATTTGACTGGGTCTTCTCATGCTGGTGCTTCCACGTCCTTGTCTTTTTGCATCTTGTTGGTTTTGTGCCATGGTCCTTCTATTCTAGGATAATATCGTACCATAATATTTTTGTGCTATGATCCTCTTGCACCATGCAATTTTTGCACCAAAATACTTAGTCAAAATTTAGGGTCTAAAAAATTTCATCTGCTTAGGATATTCATCATCACCATCCTTAGATCTTGAAGAGCTAGATGATTGAATAATTAAACTAGTATTGCTTTTATTTGGAGTCATTGCAAGGGTTTCCTTTGGAAGTGATGATGTACTTTATCTCTTATATCCACATGCTCCTATAAATTATGCCACTTTATTATTGAATGATTTCTTAGTTCTAACTAGAATAACCTTGGTTCATCCCTGTATATCTACAATTTTTATTACCGACCAATTTATGGTTGACAAAAGAGTAATAAATTTCTCAGTGTACCTAGGGTCAATGAGATATGTCATGTCATCCACCATTCCATATGGGACCCATTAATTTGTGAATGCTCTGATATGATCAATAGTCATTTTGCTACAATCTCGTCTAATTTCTTCATATTCATCATAACAATCTATCTAGTAGTCCTCTATGTGAGACACATGATTGTATGAAAAACCAATGCTGAGATTATTTTTCATGAATCCCTTACTATCAACAAAAGTTTTTTAGGGATATGAGTGAAGGGTGAATTGAGATATTAATGATTCAAAACCTGAGCATTGACCATTGTTTTATATGGAAAGTGTCTTAAAGAAATCAAGAATGAAACACCTAGAACATGTCTATCTCAACAATGTTTTGAACTCTTGCTATTTACCTACACAACTATATTAATATGATCTTATTATTGGCTAACATTGGTATCTGTAAGGGATATACTTCAATCATATAACTTTGATATAGGTGAACTTTTGAAATTGAATGAAGTAACTACTATAAATATTGATCAAGATAGTTACTTCATCTAAGATTCTTCTTCCCCAGTTTTCATTAAGAGCTTGCACTATTATCATTGTGAAAGAATCGATCACTCTTTTGAAGTTTTTGTTACTATGATCTAGAGTCAAATTAGGGAAGCATTCATGTACTTGAGTTATAGGGGAGATGTTACCCTTTTTAGAAAGACCATGATATGTTCTCTGAGAAGCTAATGAGTATACCAAATACAAAGTCATGAAGAATTGAATCATATAATCTACATTTAATAGATGATAGTGTAGGGAATCACTGATCATCTCACCCTAGCCTATGAATTATTTCCATTGTATATTACATTCATTTCCATGAACATATAGGGGTATAATTTTTGAGTGTTTTCATTACCAACCACATGATTCAGGAGAGTGATAATGTCTAAAGTCTCCTCTTTGAAATATGATATGAATAAGCTTTTTGGTAGCTTAGATATCCTATTCCTTTTATGCTTTAGCCAGGAGTCATTGATTACTGCCAAATACTTATCAAGATTTTTGTCCCTAAATAGTGCTCATTCTGGCATAAGTATTATGTATAAGGATTCTCATTTTCATTCCCATTGATGTACCATCTATCTTGGCCATTAGAAATCCTCCACTTTGATTTTATCTCCTTCATATTATGATGTAATGTCTTGCATAGGTGAAGACCAATTATGAGAATGAAATAGATGTTGGAAAGTTGGCTGCTTGTGAAAGACTGCTTTTGACTAGGTGGAGAATAAATGTACTTGCATTTTATACATTCAATATTTTGTAAAATTTATTTAGGTCCACATTCCCAATCTAGAATATATTATTTTAGGGATGTTATTGTCTAATGCCAATAATGGTTTGAAGCCCATATATTTATACTTCATATTTTTTGGCTTCAAAATCTTGAGAAAATATTCAATAAGGGTTAACGGATTGAATAGGTTTAGAGGGAGGAAATGCTGATGTGGCTAAAATGAGTAGGTCATAATGGTCTTGAGATAGACTCTACATGCTATGAAAATATCTATATAATAGGTATCTAATGAGGGGAACTTATGTGAACAAGTTATAGGCTGATTCAAGAAATAAAAACATCATGAAAATAAGAAAATTTTGTAACATTTTAGTAGCATGGCACCTTTAGAGGAGAGAAATCACACTAGGTCAAGATCACTTGGAGAAAATAATAATCTAAATGAGGCCCCTTAAGGGATCATAAAGCTATTTTTATGATGGTTTGGAAAATATTAGTTGATGATTTGACACCATGCATGATCGCATCCTACATGGACATGTGGATATGCCACATGCCCATGCAGGCTCATTAGATGTGCCTATGCTTGCAAACACATCCTTGTATTTATCATGTTTATGGGTATGGGCTCGTATCCATTGTGTCTATGAGGATGAGATTGTGTTCACCACATTCGTAGGTATGCATGGGTGCATGTGAGTGCAGGTGGCACATTTTTGTGTTCTATGTGGTTTGAGGATTAGAGAGGTCCAATCCTTGGGCCACATAGGGCATGAATATGCACCATATGTGCTTGCCCAAAAATGTTTACCGAATATCTAATTTCCACTTTTCAATTCAAACTTTTCTCATTTTTTGAAATGTTATTCTTGATTTCTATGAAAATTTATCTTTAGAAAATTTGAGGAATAACAAAACCATATAATGATTTTTCAAGTTTGCACAATTTAGGATCTTAGCTGCTTACTACAAAACCTTTGGGTTGTATCATGTACATTGTCTCCATGAGATCACCATTTAGAAATGTGATTTTGATGCCTATTTGATGAACTTTCCACCTGTTATGAGCTGCTAGAGCCAACATGGTTTGAATTTTAGTCCATCTTGTTGTAGGTGCAAAGGTTTTATTATACTCAATTCAGTACTTTTGAGCATATCCATTTACGACAAACCTTGATTTATGTTTGTCAAGAGAGCCATTTGACTTGTATTTTTTGTGAAAGGCCCACTTGAATCCAATTGGTTTGCATTCTAGTGGAGGATCCACTAATTTCCAAGTTCCATTTTTGACTAGTGCATAATATTCATCTTGCATAGATTTTCTCTAGACATCAATCTTTACAACTTGTTTAAAAGAGGTTGGTTCTGAATCATCAAGCTCTTATTTTGAAGGGGAATTTAAGGTATACAATTTTCTATTCTATCTTGAATTTATTCAAGGAACTTGTTTGCTAGTTGTTTGCATGTTTGGGAATTATGAGTGACAGTCTTTCCCTCCTCATTAGGTTTGGCATATTTCAATGTCTGAGCAACCCATTTATGCATCTTTTTATGTACCCCTGCTAAAAAAATGGCACCTCAATTTCATTTTATGAAGCTTCTTCTTTGTCTGACCTTTGTTATGTAGGTATCTGATCAATAACTGATGAAGTGTCCATTTCTCATTCTGAAGGATTTTCATTTTCAATTACAAGAGACAATATTGATTCAAATAACTCCCAATTCTATGCCCCCCTTCACTGTTTAGAACATCCAAGTTACACTCCTTGTAGACATCAAAATTTGCATATTTATTTAGTTGACTCGATTATCAATAATGTTGGCTTTGTCCTTTGGAGTTTCACAAAAGAACACATCCCTTGTAATGATTAACTTATTATTTTCATCATATAGTCTATATGCCTTGGATAATTTAGAATATCCCAAGTGAATTCATTTGTGACTCCTATGGTCCAATATATTCCTTTTCTCTTTTAGAATCAATGTGAAATAAGTGGATCCAAAAACCTAAAAATGACAACCTAAAGGAAGATGACCACACCGCATTTCATAGATAGTCTCCATTTCAATGGTTGATGATGGTGATCTATTTCCAACGTATATTTTTGTTTGAATTACCTCTACCCATAAATGCAAAATTTTCACTTTTAAGTATAGCATTGCATGAACCATATTCATCACAATTTTTTTCATTATTTTCACTACTCCATTATATTAGGGGTATGAGGAATGTGAGATGATGTTTGATTTTGTTTTCTTAGAGGTAGGCCTCAAAGGGATTTGAAGTGAAATTTACACCATTGTCTATCCTCAATGTTGTGATGTGGGTTTGGGATTCATTTTTAATCATCTTTTGTTTGATTTTATTTTCTTTGAGGTAGGCCTCGAATGCCTTTGAAGTAAACTTTCCACCATTGTCTGTCCTCAATGTCATGATTTGGGTTTGGGATTAATTTTTAATCATTGTTTGAAACTTTTTGAATGTATCAAATGCTTCAAATTTATTTTTGAAAAAATAGATCCAATTCATTTATTTTTGAGAAAATAGAATACAAACCTAAATGAACCAAGTGTAGTTTTTGATCAACTTTTCATTATGACTTATGAAATGGTTACCTTTAATATTTGGCCAAAATGCAGGCCTCACACTTCTCAAATTTTAAAAGTAGGATATGAAAACATGATACACCATTATCTTTCATCAAAAAAATGCAATCATGATTTGTATGCCCAAATATAACATGCCACAACATGCTTGGTGACATACCCTCTTCAACGAGATGAGTAAATTTTCTCGTGACATTTTATTGGAAAATAAATGCATTTTAAACTCTTGAGACAAGGGTATTATTGGCTTACAATGAAACAATAATTGAAAGATCATGCCAAGTTATTCCCTTAATGTCAAAATCATAGTAATCTAAATCATGCTCCTTCACAATAACTACAACCTATTATTTCACCATGGTCATTCCCTCTTTGGGGCTTTGAATTGATCATAAATATAAAAATTAAATAATTATAGGGTTACAAATTCATTCTCAAATCTACAAAATATTTCAAAAAATGGGTAGAAGTCATACCATTATCATCAATTATAATAGAAGATATATGTCGATTCCTAATGATGAATACCATTTTACAATTTAGATTGCCATCAACCATTGTTATAAATAATGTATCTTCATTTAATAATAAAAATCTAAGAGATTTTGTGCCAAGATTCATCATACATTTTCTAAACCATATTATCCACAGTGTAATGGACAAGAAAAGGTAACAAATAAAACACTTGTAAAGATATTGAGTAAAATAGTCATTGTTGGTGGTCCGTTTGGCACAACCACACCAATTTTAGGGGAAAAGAGGGAGAGGAAAGGCTCAGTTGGTGAAGATTACCAATTTTTATTCTCTTCCACCTGTCTTGAAAGGAAGTAGGTTATGACAAAAAAATCTCCAATAGAACTGTCTGTTAGGTCATGGCATACCAAATACCTTAGTTCGCTGATGCAATTTGTTCCATATCAAGAGACCTATTTAGAGTATTTATTTGAGACTCATGCAAGATATTTTGGCTTATATTGTGTTAATAAGAACCATCTAGTTTAGATTTATCAATGAACTCATGGCTGGTTAACACCTGCCTCTAGTCTACTAATTTTAACTATACATAAAGATAGGTGAAATAATGAACATGCAGTCCAAATAAAGCTTGAATAACTGACTGTAATTTAGAATAAACTAAAAATAAACTAAAAAAAATGAAAAATAAAAGAGAGGGTAAAGAGAAAGGAAATATGATCTCAGTTTCTAATGAAGACAATTATGGCTTTGTTAAACAAACAAATCTCATGAGAAATCAATCTCTATTTAGCCAACATAGCACAACCAAAGGGCAAAAATGGTGCAAGAGTCTAAGGATCAAGTAGTAATGTATAATATGGAAGCAAAGTCACCATAAACATGTGAAAACAATGGATATAATTCAAAAATATTTCATATAGAAGATAATTCATGTATTTTTTTAAAGATTCATCAATGTTCAGATGAGTTACCAAGAAAGTCTTCACACAACCTCAACTCATGCTAAAATAAAATCTAACCTAAAAAATCAAGAAATTATAAGAAAATATGTTTGGTTTTTCACTCTATTCTAGCACAAATAAACCAACCCCTAATTCAGTGTCATGGTTGGCCTTATATAGACTTTCAATAGCCTCTCCCACTAGCCAGGTGGTTGAAGATATTCAATGAATTACCCACCCACTAAGTGGTTACAAGAATTTAATAACATGCACAAATAAACATGATCATGCCACTTGACACATTTCTAGGCATTTGGGGTTTGACTAACATAAGGAGTATAAAGACTACACCAAGGGCTTGAAGAGACAAGATCACACACTCTCACTCATCTGAAGGGTCGATGGTCTATTGAAGAAATTGAGGAGGCTCAAGGGAGTGGGGATGTGAGATTATGACATGCAACATGATCTTGTTCACTTAGAAGGTTTAGGAAAAATGGCTAAGGAAAAAGAGTCCTAGGAAAGAGAGTGAGCATAAGTGGTACCTCCTTGCTTGCTCAAGGACTCGTGGGGAAATTCACACAACCATTGGTCTGTGCGAAATTAAATAGTTGTTAGAATAAAATATGAATTTGAAAACAAAATGGTTAAGTCTATTTTAAACAAAAGTGACTAAGTTCAAATAACTTTGCCAAAACTTTGACAATTAATTAATTCAAAAACTAATTAAGCCCACTTTTGGGAAAAATCACTAAGTAGAAGAATGAAATCATATGAACGCCTAGTCATTTTAGATAGAAACAAAGACATAAAGAGACCAAATTGTTTATGAAAAGAAGTAACAAAGCTTGAAATAGTTAATAAAGTTGTATAAATTTGAGGTGAAATGGTCTAAAAATAGGAGTTTTAATGCAGTATAAAATGTGATAAAAAATAAACTAGGACTTATCAAAATTAAACAAGGTCAAAATGTCAAAATAATACAGATCCAATTGCCAATTTTTTTCTAAACCAAGTGTATGAAATGGATGATTTAAGTTCAAACCTACTCCAAGGAGTAAAGCCAATGCAATTTTATACCTGTAACTTATCAATAATATGTTCAATCAGAACATGAATAAAAATAGACCCATACTTGATTAGGCTAGAAGACTAGACTTTATAGAAAAATAGGTTCCTTGATTATAGTGATGAAATTAGGATATGTTGTGCAATTAAAAATAAATGGTGACTCTACTAGAAAATACTCTTGAGTATTTTGAATATAAGAAATAATCAAAGAACCCAGAATCTCTAGTTAAAATAGTGCATCGGTCATTAATAAATCTAAGAAGGGAGAAGATGGGAATTAGCTAAGTGACCAAATCAAGCATCCCTTGTGACTCACGATGGGCAAAATGATTTGATTTTCTAGTTCATAAGATCTACAAGATTAGTTGTTATGTTTTCAACCATCAGGCTAGTGAGTCCTATCTTAAATACATTTGTTTAAAAATTATTTTGTTGTTAGTCAGGTATTTATAACCCCAATGGAGTTGCCTTTGATCCCACTCTAAGCCTTATTCTACTTCCATCTAGGCATCCATAGCTCCGATAGAGGTTACCTGAATCACCAAAGGCTAGTTTTTTTGAATTTGATTTTCTATTATTTTTTATTTTATTTTCATGTCCCAGTTTAGGGTTGAGGACCACTATGATAAATAAAAGGTAGGAATATAGATTTTTCAATCGATGTTTTCTTCACAACAAGTTCCCCCAACTAGACTTAAAAACCTTTTAAGATGTAAAATTTGTGCCTAGTTTTAAGAAAATACCTTCAATAACCACCTAGTTTTACCTAAACTTACCCAAATAAGAATAGGTCTATGAAGCATACAACAATATGAACTTTCAATTTTGATTCAATGACAAGATATAAGGCAACAAAACAGCTCAAAAAATATATTCACACAAAATGTCACTTATGTTAATTACTTGTAGGCTTTCACTTCATCACTTGTCATTGACTAATGTGAAATTGTTAGAACATTTAATGGCTAAGTGGGCTATTTTAGACCCTTAGTCAATTTAACTAATTAAATAATAAATTATTTATTAAACACAGGTTGAAAAATCTCATGTAAATAAATAATAAAATATAATTTGCTTATTGCTTACCATTTATTTAAAAATAATTATCACGGAAGGATAGACCCATTGGTTACAATGATCACCTCTCCTCATCCCCATTATAAATAGGATTTTACCTCTATTATAATTCATCTTGAATGCTCTTAGTGAAAACATTAAAGTATTGAGTAAATTGATATTTGCGTGTGATAAATATCTTGTTTAATGTTTTTTGAAGAAGATTAACAGAGAGAAAGTGAGAAGAAGAAGGCTGGGTATTAGGGTTAATTATTTCTTAGATATATGAATATTATCATTTGTGAGTTTTTTCACCTCTTGGAGGTTTTGCTACGTTATCTCTATGTTATGTGTTCATCGACCTATGATTATTCTTAGGCTTTGCTTATCATTTACATCCTAGGTCTACTATGTATACATTCTATATATTGTACATAAAATTTATCATGGTTTCATAGCTTATGTGGGGTGTATTTATTTAAACAAGCTATTATCAATTGATATATTCAATTTCAGATATATATTTTTATTTTTAAGCCTGGTTTGACCTAGTATGATACAAAGGAAGGAAGAATAAATTTGTCGATCAACTTGGAGGCATACTTCAACCTTGTATACATTGCATCTTTATTCAAAATCATTGAAGATCCTTGTCAAAGCAAACAAGAGTCAATTCAAGTGTGGAAATCAGTGTCCAACGTCCTTGTGGCATATTTTTACAGCTTGTGTGCCTAAAAGTATTTTAAAATAATTCTATTTAGTTATTTTATAACTTGGTTGTTGTTGAAAGAGATTAGATCTTGTATATAAACTCATATAAGCATCTATATTACCTTTGAAGACTTCCTCAAGCACCGATAATTTTTTATCTTTATGTGGAGCACCATAATACAACTAGGGAAGCTTTAAAAAAATTAATTCTCAACCAGAATTCAATTTTTAAGTTTCCTTTATCATCAATAGGAAAAATCAAGAGGATTGATAAATTTTGTAGGTCTCTAGTGGTCTATTCAATTTTCTTGAGCTTCTATCCTTCACTTGGAGCACCATAAATAGCTACAAATATGTAGTTTCATTTGTATAGTTTGAATTATTATTTAAAAAAAATAATTTTTTTAATTCAAATATTTCCATGAAAGCCACTCCTAGGTCCCACTTTGGGAAATAACCATTTATCAAAAAGTTAAAAAAACTTTAATTTTTTTACTGTTTAAAAATTACATGCATGTTATATATCTATTTATATTTTTTTTATTAAAAATCAGAAAAAATAATGTTCATATATATATATATATATATATATATATATTTGTGCATTTATTATTCCAAAACTTTAGCGTAGATGAGTTGGTTAGTATATTTTTGCTAAAAATTTGTATGTAGGATGGTTTTATGTTCAAAACCCTTAAAAACAACTCTTTTATTCTATTTTTGACTTGGTCAAATTTATTTTAAATTTAATTAATTTTGAATTCCATTTTTTCATTTACGTGCCAAACTTCTCACATCTAAACCCTTCTCTAGTGTCATTTTTTGGCGACATTTGACCTAGTGAATTTTTTACTAAGCATAGTCATGTGACCAGTTATTTCCTAAATTTTAACACATATTGGACGTATTGGTGTGGTTTATTTTTTATTTTGAAACCTTATATTATAGTTTTTACACCTTTTTTAATCACAATATTTAGATAGTTGTTATGTGTACAACACTTGCAACATAGAAATTAATGCATTTTATTTCAATTTTTTGCATTGTTTAACATATATTTGATTTTTTTTTTTTTTTACTCTTATAATTTATTTTTATATCAAATTTTTTTTAAATTCATATTAAAAAAGTTCAAGTTTTAAGCATTATCTAATATTATACTATCATTCTTAAAAGAAAGCAATGGCTTTGCCAAAATTTGTATTAGATAAATCTCAAATGCTTAATGTATCAAACTATAATATATATAAAATTCATATTAAAGTGGAATTTATGGATTGAAAGTTGTGGAACATTATCATCATGACTAAAAAAGTCATGTTAGGCTGACATGTTACCCTTAAGCTTTCAAATGGATTTCAGCATTAATTATAAGAAGCTATGTTAATTATCTTATGAAGTGTTAAGGATAAATTACTAATCCATATTGATAATCATAAGTCTCCTAACAATGCTTGGAAACTCCTTGAGTCTATGTATGAGGGCACTCATCTCTCTAAGTTTATTAAGTTGATTGTTGAATTGTTTACATCACCTATGAAAGGTGATAAAAATGTTAACTTTTTTACTAAAAGTAAGAATATTAAAGCTTAGTTAGATGGATGTAAATGTAATTTAATTTAAGATCAATTATTTTATTTCATTATTCAGTTGAATATTCATGAAAAATTTAAAGTACTAAACATAATAAGATACCCCCAACCTCACTACCTTATCAGATCTTTTGATTCAAGAACAAATGATGTCTAATTTTGATTTTAAAGAAAATATCACTCAAACAATTTTTGTTCTCATCCATATTTTTGAGAATAATAGAAACCCAAAATTTAACCCTAATTTTGCTAATGGAAAAAATAGAAACAAAAAGTCTAGTAATAAGAATCATAAACCCAAGTTTAATATAAATTGTAAGATGTATGATAAATTTGGTCATAAAAGAGAAAATTATTATAAAAGCAAAGATAGAGTTAACAATAAAACTTATAAAAATAAAAAGGGAAGAAACCTAATCAAAACTATTAGAATAACCATAATCAAAACAACAATCAGAAACAAAATTCTAATATTATTGTTTTATATTCTACCTTTTTTACTTTTAATGAGAATGAATGGATTTTAGATAGCGATGTATCACTCCATATGAATTGTTTATGTATTATTTTATCTGATACTAGAAATATTTCTAAAAATATCTATATGGGAGATAATTTAATTTTAGAAACAACTAAGCAAAGAAAGACAAAATTTATAGAAGTTATTAATGATATTTTCTATGCATCTAAGCTTAAGAATTTTTTTTGTCTTATTTCTAAATTATGAATGATAACTTCATTGTAACTTTACTTAAAGATAACTGGTCCATTAGAAATCAATCTACTATTCTGATTGTTGAAAGCATTCAAAATAATGGTTTTTATATATTTATGCTTCTTTTACATGATGTCTTTCATTCATAGTAAGAATAAATCTCAATTATGATATGAAAGATTAAGACACGTTAATTTTAAAAGTTTAAGAATAAATCTCAATTATGACATGAAAGATTAAGACATGTTAATTTTAAAAGTTTACATAATATGCATTTTTATAATATTGTTGTTGATCTTCTTTCTATCTCTTTTCATTATGAAACTTGTAAATGTTGCTTATATGGTAAGCAACATACTAATCCCTTTCACAAGAATCATGATACGAATTCTTCTCATCCTTTAGAGATAATTCATAGTGATCTAGCATAACCTCTTGAAGTTGTATTTATTAATAGTTCCTTGTATGTTGTTACTTTTATAAATGATTACATTATAATGATTTGGTCATATTTCATTAAAAATAAATCTGAAGTATTGTCTAAATTTAAAGAATTTAAAACTATTATTGAAAATGATTATAATTTTTTTATTGAGAGATTAATATTTGATAATGATGGTGAATATATTTTTATTTGATATGGTAAAAACCATGTTTTAAAAGGATCCTAAAATTGTCAAAGTGCAGTACAAAAATTATAAACAGGCTAATAAAAGGCCAAACAACCAAAACATAAAAAATTATAGTACTAAATAGAGAGCTAGAAAAAGAGGAAACTAAAAAGACACTTATGAGGAAAGTCCCCCTGACAGGTCTTCATCATCTTCATGATTATTCTTTGGGATGTTCTATTTTACCTTAGAAACCTTTGCCCTAGTGCGGTTCTCGGGACCTTTAACAACTTTGCTAGGGAATATCATACGAGGTCATTTTTGTCCTTTTACCTACAAGGGAGACTACTTGGGGGGACCCCCTTGAGGGAAATCAAGGGGGGACCTCAAGTATTTAGGTAATTGAATGATAGGGGATTGGGTGGATTGAGTAGATTGAATAAAACCCTAAACTATAGACTCAACCTGTTTGTGTAAAGTGTTACAGTCTTGAATTATGGTGAATATATTAGTAAAGATTTTGATTATTTTTACATTAATTTTTGTATTAAAAGGGAACTAACAAATCCATATTTTTCTCAGCAAAATGGTATCATTAAAAGGAAAAATCGTACCATTATAGGAATAACTAGAACAATGTTACAAATTGTAAATGTTCCTAAGTTCTTATGGGCCAAAGCCATGAATCATGTTGTGAACATTTTGAGTAGAGTCCCTACTAAATCTTTTCATCTTTCTACCCCTTTAGAAATGTGATCTAAAAATAAACTTAGTGTGACTCATCTCAAGATATTTGGTAGCATGCTTCCATATTTGTTCCTAAAGTTAAAAGAAAAAAGCTTAATCCTACTTACTTTTCTTATATTTTTGTAGATTATGGAGGTAAGATTATATGATCTATATAAAAGACAAATAATTGAGAATAAGAATGTTCTTATTCTTGATTTTTTTGTGAACCCTTTATGAAACTTTCTCAATATTATTCTTTTGATGAACCTCGTTCGCCTGTTTATCCTAATGAAGAAATATATACCCTAGATGAAGTTGATCCATATTTGGATAGCCTATAATTTGAGGAACCTCCTGAGTTTCGTGTTCAATCTAAAAGATATAAATGGGCATAATCCCTAATCCAGTCTTCTATTCCTGATAATTTTAATAAAAAAAATCAACATTCTTATCATGTCTTAATGACTATTTATGAATGCAAACCTCAATATTTTGAGGAACCCATTCAAGATGATAGATAGAATGTTGCTGTGCAATCCAAGTAGAATTTATTAATTAGAAATTAGACTTGATATCTTGTCTGACCTCTGTCTAAAAATCATGTTGTTGGTTGTAGGTGGTTTTATAAAATCAAGTATAATTCAATTGGTGAAATTGACAAGTTTAAAGAAAGATTAGTCATTTGTGGGTTTACTCAAAAACATGGGATTGAATATGTTGGAACCTTTGCTCTTGTATAAAAAATGAGTAATGTTAGATTACTTATTGATCTTGAAACTCAAAATGGTTGGATTATCCACCAAATTGATGTTAAAAATACTTTTTTAAATGATGATTAGAAGAGTAAATCTTTATGACCCAACCTAGAGGTTTCACTAACCCTAATAGAGAACATTATATGTGTAAGTTAAAAAAATATCTATATGGTTTAAAACAAGTTCTTTGAGCTTGATATTTTAAAATTACTTCTTTCTTTAAAGAACTAAGTTTTTCTAACTACTATTCTAATAATGATCTTTTTGTTAAAGTTAAAAATAACATTTAATATTAATTTTATTATATGTTGATGATCTTTTTATTACCACTAATTTGATAATTTAATTCTTAAATATAAGGATAAAATAAGTCAAATGTTTGAAATGATTGATTTAAGCATTCTGCATCATTTTTTAGGAATGGCTATATTTCAAGATAACATTCTATAATTGTGTCACAATATCAGTATTTACATAATCATCTTGTTAACTTTAATATGATTAATTTTAAATATAAATATACTCTCTTGAAGTTAATGTTAACCTTGATCTAAAACCTACATATTGAAAATATAACCATACTTTGTATAGGCATCTTGATGGTAGTTTGATTTATCTGACCATTACTAGGCCAAATATTTCATATGTTGTTGGTGTTGCTTCTAGATTCATATAAGATCCATATTTGGATAATTATAAATTAGTTAAATGTATACTTCATTATATCAAATGAACTCTTAATTTTGGTTTGCTTTATTCTTCCATTGATAAAGCTAAACTATATAGTTATTATGATGCTGACCATGCTGATGATACTATAGATTGCAAAATTACTTTTGGATATGTGTTGGTGCAAGTGCTATCACTTGGATCAATTAAAAAACCAATTATTTCTATCTCTTATATAAAATATGAGAGTAAAAGTGTTATAAAAGTTGTTAAATAAGTTGTGGCTATGAAAGTTGTTAGGAGAACTTCATTTATATGTTTCTCATTGTACCACCCTTTATTATGATAACCAAAGTTAGATAACTCTGGAAAAAAATCTAGTGTAGTACCAATGAACTAAACATATTAAATTGCATGTGTATGTTATCTAAGATAAATTCCTCAATGGTGATATTGATCTACAATTTTGTCCTACAAATGAACATGTGTCAAATATCTTCATAATTGTACTTGATATTAACAAGTTTTGTCAATTTCATACAATATTAGGCCTATCAGAGTTTCCATTGAGGGGGAGTGTGCATGACAATTTTGATTCCTAATGACCATGTGTTCCTTCTTATTCTCTATACTTATTTTCTTTGTAAAATATTGTAAACTTCATTTGGAAGTTATGTGATTTGAGTAAACTTTGTGTAACTTTTAATTTTGTACCCTAACACGTAAAAACTTATTGTAATGGAGGTCCTTATGTTAGAAAAGACTCCGATAATACTTAGATGATTATTCATGAGAAACTATCATATGTAATCTCACGATCATAATAGCCTAGACTTACTTTATAGTAGTTTATGGATTATAATTCTTTTTATTTCAAAGGGTAATGCTTGACATGATGAAGGTTTTTTAAATTCTTTAAATTTTGTACATAGTATAATTTATTCATTAAGGTGGGTATGACATGTCTCCTATCTTAGCGTTAAGGGGGAGTGTTAGGACATTTAATGGCGAAGTGGGTTATTTTAAACCCTTAGTATATTTAAGTAATTAAATAATAAATAATTTATTAATTATTAAATACATGTTGAAAAACTTAACGTAAAAAAATAATAAAACATAAATTATTTATTACTTACCGTTTATTTAAAAATAATTATCATGAAAGGATGGACCCGTTGGTTACAATGGTCACCTTCCCTCATCCCTATTGTAAATAAGGTTTTACCCCTATTGTAATTCATCTCGAACACTCTTGATGAAAACATTAAAGCATTGAGAAACTTAATAGTTGCATGTGGCAAATATCTTGTTTAAGATTTTGTGAAGAATAATAACATAGAGGACGTGAGAAGAGGAAGGTTAGGTATTGGGGTTAGTTGTTTCTCAGATATATGAATATCACCATTTATGTGTTTTTTACTTCTTAGAAGTTTTCCCACGTTATTTCTTTGTTATGTGTTCATCGACCTTTGATTATTCTTATGATTTGATTATCACTTACATCCTAGATCTAATGTGTAAATTATATGTATTATACATGATATTTATCAAGAACCACAATACAATAGTTTAAAACAGACATAACAAGGAAAATAAAACATAAAAAAAGAAAACAACCCTAAACTAAGCAACAAAACAAAAAAGGAAAACAAGTAAGGAAAGAAAAGTAAAATAAATGAAAAGGAAAATATTTATAGGGTCATTACAAGATATTTAAAACTTAGAAATGGGATGGAAGATATTCCTTTTGATGAGAAACAAGAACTATTCACTAGTTAGACACCTAAAATAAAACAAGGTCATGTTCATGATTTTGAGAAGGTTGGTAGGAATCCTACCAAGGGAAGACATGTAATTGCATCTATGTTATAATTTACATTAGAAAAATCTATCCCAAAGACTCTTATTAATATTATTTTCATGCAAGTTAATTAGATTTATATTATAGAATTGAGACATGCACTTACATTCCATTAACATGAAACACCTAGTATAGAGTTTACGAAAAAATTCTGTCCAAACATTAAACTATGGTGAGGGATAAGGGTGGGAACCAATACATGATAGAATAAAATATACACCAAACCTAGCAGAGATGTTTTATTTATGATACCCAGTGGTGAAACTACAATTGGTTTTTTTCAATTAATATGGTTACTTTGGTCATATCCATATCATCATTGTTATCATCTAGAAGAGGTAGACTTGGTTCTTCCCAAGTCAAGGACCTTATATATTTATCATCAGTGGATGAAGTATGTGGAGAGATGTATTGGATCCAATCATTTTCAGTTTTAACTCTCATTGACTTCATTTCTTCATTCAGGGCAACATGTTCATGACTGCTCATGTTAAACTTGATTGTGTCTATTGTTGAGAAGATTTCATGAGTAATGCAGTACCATTATATAGGATGATTAAGAGAGTAAAAGTATTCAAATTCAAATATGACCACTTAACTCTCTTCTACTTCCTCCATATCTAATGAAGGAATGAGTGTTAATTGGATACCACCAAGCTGGTGATCTTCTAAAGCCAAATTATCAGATGTAAGAGCAACATCATATGACATGGGTATTTCAGATCCATATCATAAATTTTCCTCATCTATCCAATCCAATTATTCTATCTCATATTTAGGCTAACTACAGGAAATAATTAATTATCCCTCTTGTTCACACAACTCTTTGTTAATTGAATATTCATGTTGGAGCTCACCTAAAATCACGGCTATCTCTTCGTCATCAAAATCATAATTATCACTACCCTAAGGGACTGATTATTGCCTTTTAAAAAGGACATTCTTTGTAAAAATTATTGATTTAACATCTATCCCATTTTTGCATCCATAAACTCCAAGTTGTGAATCTATAAATGTAGTCTCATAAGCTATCCCATGCATTGATTGTGTAGCACCTCCTGCAACAAATAACACTTGATTAATAAAATCACCACAAGATACTTTATTATTAGCACAAGGAAAAAAAAGATACTAATAAGAGTTGAACAATCATTATTGCTTAAATTTGGAGCCACACCAGGGTTTTATTTTATTTGGGGAAATCTAGTTGAACATAAGCTTGAGATAAATTTTGGATATAAGGCACACATTGGTCCAAAGGCCGATACATAGGTAAATAAGTTTAAATATTTTGGGTGTGGATACCTAGATGTTCTAATGAATAGAGTGGATCAAAACCATAACCATGTGGCATAACTTATTTTACAATGATGAACTCCTTTTGATAAGTGGATGCTAAGGATGTGAATGAAAATGGGGTCCTCTGGATAAACATAAAAATTATGGGATCTAATGTTCTAAGATAAAATTTAATAGCCACCACCTCTATTTATAGGAATGGGTCTTTAAACTTCTTATACAACTAGTGAAAATGACTATTGAATGAACTTATGGACTCATTGAGCTCCCTATAAAATGTATAAAAATGGTAGTATAAGGTAACAAGGTCAATAGGCACACTAAAATGGTGGACAAATACATTTTCAAAGATACTCCATGAAGTTATATATCTGTTTGACATAACTATATACCAATGGTAATCATATTCATCGAGGGAATAAGAAAATAGGAAGAAAGCCACATATTCATGTTGGATTAGGTTTGAATTATGGCCTATTTAAACGCATGAATGTGTTTCTCAATAATCTAAATCCCACCATGAGTATATTTTGAACATAATTTATCAGGATTCTTAGGCAAGCCATGAGCAGACCTTAGAATGTTCACAAGGTAGAAACTTCCACCTAGCTTAGACAAGGCCATAGGTGGGTTTAAAGGTAGGCAATAAGATAAAAATTAAACATAAACATTAAATAACATCCTACTCATGGCTCTTTATTTTACTATGCTGTCAGTGTGTTGTTTAGACAAATAATAAGGTGTAGAAATCATAACCACAAGATTAAACTAATATTAAATCCAAATAAATATTTTAGATCATGCCCTCCTTCTAGTGTTAATCTGTTGGTGGTCCATTTAGCACCACACCAAATCTATGGGAAAGGAAGGAGAGAAAAAGCTCAATAGGTGAGGATTCTCCCTTCTTATTCCCTTCCACCTCTCTTGAAAGGAAGTAAGCTATGTTAGTAACTTCTCCAATGTCTCTGTATACCAGGTCATGGCATACTAGATACCTTAGTTGGATGATGTAGTCTTTTCAATATTAAAGTACCTATTTGGATTAATTATTTGAGACTCATACAAGATATTTTGGTCTATCTTGTGTCCAAAACTAGCTAGTTTAGATCTGTCAATCAATTCCCTGCTGGTTAGCACCTACCTCTAGTCTAGTGATTTCAACAATCCACAAAAGATAGGTTAAAGTATGAACATGCAGTCTAGATAAAGCTTAAACAATTGACTAAAGTTTAGACTAAACTAAAGCTAAACTAACAAAGATACATAAATAATGAGAGAGAGGGTAGAGATAAATCAAAGATGAGGCCACTTTCTAATGAAGACAATTCTTATTGTATTAAACAAATAAATCTCATGATAAATCAGTCTTTGTTTCACTAGCATAACACAACCAGAGGGAAAAGATGGTGCAGGAGTCTGAGGATCAAGTAGCTTTGTAAAATAGGAAGCAAAATCATCATAAACATGAAAAAACAATGGATATCATTCACAATGCTTTCATATATAAGATGATTCATGGAAAAAAGTTAATATTCATCTATTTTCAGATGAGTGACAGAGAAAGTATTCACACAACCTAAATTCATGATAAACAAATCTAACCTAAGAAAATAAAAAAGTAAAATAAAAGATATCTGGTTGTCCACTCTATTCTATCAATAATCAACCAATCCCTAATTCAGTGTTATGGATGGCCTTATATAGACTTTCAACAATCTCACCAACTAGCCATGTGGTTAAAAATATTCATTGAATCACCGACCCACTAAGTGGTTACACACATTTAATAGAAGGCACCCACTAAGACATAAATTTAATATGTGTCTATCTTCAAAGATAAAAAATTTTGTTCATTATATCATTGGTTACATGAAAAAATTAGACTCATTTATCACTTTCACAGACACAAGTTTAAGTTGAAATCTACTCCATTAATGGATCATTGTTATATTAAAATCAAGGGCACAGGTTTCCATCCTCTAGCTGTGAACAATCTTATTGATAATTGAATAAATGTGGGAATTCTTTATCTTCTTTTGATCCTGGATTATTTGATCATGATGCACATGTTAATGTTTAACTTAACCCAAAATATGATTTACTTTAGAATTTGCTTCCACAGTCTATTTGCATTAGACAATAAGGTACTCAATAAATTTATACATCTGAGTGGACTTATAGTCTAATTACTAGATTTTGAAGGGCTAGTTGGGTGAAATAGGCACCATTTTCAGCTTCAAATTTGGTTCATAGAATTCCACTTATCATCTTTTATAAGGTCACCCTATGTGTCCTCTCCTCATTACTTGAAAAGACAAAAGTCCTACTATGTGGCACCTTCTCATTGATTTGCATCTTACTGAGGGGATTGACTCTTCTTTGAACATGATGTAATGGGATCATGATAAGTGGTAAGATCTCACTCACTCGAAGCTTTGTTGTCCTTCATTTTTTGTTCTATGCCTTGATTTCCATAGAGGCTTCAGATTATGCCACATGGCATCATCTCAGGGAGTCGCTCAATCCAAGTTTTATCATACTAATCCTATTTGATTTGAAAGGGTGGAGAAGTAGGATGATGACATGTGGCACCATCTCATTCACTGGAAGTTTTATTGTTTGTTCACTTTGTTTTAACCATCCCGAGGGCCTAGAAAAGTAGTTCATACCATGTGGCTTGATCCTAAGCATTCAGAGGGTCAAAGGGATTAGATCTATATAGAATGTGTTTCAGATCCATGAAGCTCTGAGATGATAACAAGTGGCACTTAGTGAATTTATACCTATAAGATAAGAAGTTAGCCTTTAGATTACAAATATAAGGATTAGCTATTCAAGTTTAAATTCATGATAATCAACTAAGGTAAAAACTTGAACAAAAAACTTATAAAAATAGCAATGCAGAAAGGGATTTTTGCTAAAAACGCAAGTGATCCAATTCATTAGATAAATAATTAGGTCCTTTTAGATAAAAATAATAGATAAACCTTAGTAATTTTTAGATTTTTGATCCATTTAATTAATGAAATGAGACTAAAAAATGAAAAGGAATGCAAGTTACAAGATGGTTTTAATGGGATAAACAATCATTAATTTTAAGCAGATGGAATTTTGATGTGGATGCCAACACTCTATCTAGTTAACAGTCAATGCCATGTAGCATTTATTCAATCAATTAGGGTCTACTCAAGTGTATGCTTTGACTGATGACCTATATAATCCTGATGAAATGATATCTTGACACGTGTCTATATATTATTCATCTAAGGCTCAAAAAGAGACTCATAAGGATAGAGACTACACTAGGGACCTAAATAAATAGGGTGTGCTACTTGGTATGATCTTGGGCATCTAGGGTGCTAACTAACATAGGGAATGTAAAGACTACTTTGAGGTCCTAGAGAGACAAGATCATGCCATGTGGTGTGATTTTGCTCATCTAAAAGGTTGATAGTCTGTTGAGGAAATTGAGGATGCCTATGGGGATTGGGGGTGTGGGTAGGTGACACACAATATGATCTCATTTACCTAGAAGGTTTAGATGAAAATGGCTAAGAAACAAGCGTCACAAGAAAGTGAATAAGTGCCAAGTGGAAGCTCCTCACTTACCCTGGGACTTTCAAGGGAATTTAGATAACTATTAGCCTATGATAAAGTAAATAGTTGTTAGAATAAAACATGCTTTTGAAAAAAAACAACTAAGTCTATTTTAAATAAAAGTGACTAAGCCTGAATAAATTTTCTAAGACTTGGACAATTGATTAATTCAAAAACAATATAATCCCACTTTTGGAAAAATTGACTAAGTAGAGGAATGAAATCATATGAATGCCTAGTCATTTTAGATGGAAATAAAAAATAGAAATGGACCAAATTGTTTAATAAATGAAGCAACATAACTCTGAAATAGTTAAGCAATCTGTATAAATATGAGGTGATGCCTAAAAATGTGAATTTTAATATAGTTTAAAATGTGATACAAAATAGATCAGGGCTTATCAAATTTAAATAAGCTCAAAAATTCAAATCAATATAGATCCAATTGTCAAAATTATTGTAAACCAAGTGCATGCAATGGATACTTTAAGTTCATACCTGATCCAAGGAGTAAGTCCAATGCAATGCTATACTTGTAACTTTTGAATAAAAATTTCAATCAGACCATGAATAAAAAGAGATCATACTTGATTAGGCTAGAAGACCATTATCCATAGCAAAAATTGTTCCATGATTTTAGTGATGAAATTGAGGCGTGTTATGCAAGCAACAACAATCACAAAAAATGGTGTAGATTGGCATAATTAGATTATTAACATACTTTGGGTGTATCATATAAGTGTCTGCACACCAACTAAGGCTACACCTTACTCTCTTGTTTATAGAATGAAAGCAATATTACATTTATAATTGGAAATACCTTATTTATGTGTTTCTTGGAAAGACAATTAAATATAATGAATACCGTGAGAAGAAATTATGTGAATTAAAAACACTGGATGACAGATACATGCAGGCTATTAAAAATATTAAAGTCTACCAAGATTGTATTAATAGAGCATATGGAAAAAAACTTTACAATCATGAATTTCAAATTAGAGACTTAGTACTAAAATAAAACCAAAAGAACACCAATGCTGATAAAGATAACAAAGGAAAATTTAAGCCAAATTGGTTGGGCCCAGTCATGGTTACAAAGAAGGTATATATAAGATCCTATCAATTAGCTACATTAGAATTAAAACATATGAGGAATCCTATGAACATGATACATTTTCACTGATATTATACATGATTCTATATACATTTAAATATGTTATTTATCACATATTTTTTGGATGGCATATTCTTTACATACACTCATTAATTTCATGGTATCTGAGTGTTATGGACATATCTGTTACACATGGACATATAGATGTTGGTTTTCTCTCTACTTGGTGGCTATTTTAATATTGGGGGTATCTTGTTCCACATATTTCATTAGTAAACTGTATATCTTTCTATGACCTGTTTAACATGTTGAGCCACCTATATTACTTACACATGCCTTGATAGTTTATCATTTATTAAACAATGATACAAGTTATGTTATTTTACTACGATGTGACATTGAGACATATGGATGGTGTAGAATAGTTCCTTATTCTATGCTCAATTGATGATGTTACTCTTTTACATGATAATTTAATATATGTGGCTATTGTGTGTATCCATTGGGATTTCATGATGCGATATCCTTTATGTCCCTTATTTATGATATTTTTTATAGAATTTTATGTCTGACCCTTGGCCTTGTTTATTATGACATTTTATGTCCCTTATATGTGTCTCTTGGCCTGATGTGCAACACATAAAAATTATGTTTATTGAGCTTGCTGGCATTAATGGGTGCCATGATTTATATAATGCATTATTACAACATAGTATTATTTAGAGATAATTATACTATGTGCCTAATTGATACAACTATCTAGACATGACACTTACATGCCCTGTATTCCATAAGCTACATACATGCCTTAAGTGACAAATATACTACTATGATGACGTCTTCTCCATGTGAACAAATCATGATGATATCTTTACACATGATATGATATAGTTAAATCTTATTTAAAAATGAGTGACTTAAAATATGCATCTCTCATCTCAAAAGGGGGAATCATAATGGGATTTTCATAGAGACATAAACCTCCATGAGTATAAAATCAAAGCAAAGTAATAGTTTCATATATTTCATAGATTTAGATACATGACTGATATTGGAACATTAATATAGAGTACATTAATATATGCTATGCATATGCATTCATTTTATAAATATTTGATCACAACTTCATACACACTTCAATGCATATACATGGTCATATGCATAAAAAATTATAAGAGAAAATTATAGGTTTTACATATACATATATTGGAGATATAGGTTCTCAATTTTAGCATATAGATGCATAGAATTATATATCAATGGTATAGATTAAGGGGACATGATACTGGCTTATACACATATATATTTATAGTTGAATGGAAACTAGTTATCATTCCAATTCACACTTATCAAATATACAATCATGATGAGGCTATGGACATGGTCCATTCTCTTTAGATCATGTATTCTATTCTACATTGATACAAAATACATAATCAAAACCTATGTACATGATGAGAGCACATACATTGTTCATTACCTTGTGATCATGCATTTTTTACATAGATAAAACTTGATCGAACTAGAGCAAAACAATACATTTGAATCTATAAGCCATTTATAGTAGTTTATTTTTTGAGGTAACCTTTCTTGATCGGTTCTCTCATTTACATGCGTAGTGATCTATTTGAGTTGAACCTAGATGCATGGTTCTCTCTTTTTCCTAAATAATTATTTGGGTTCATACATTATGTACTTTCCCCCAAATTCATGAGGGTTGAGGCATACTTCCTTCCAAAATTAGAATCCTACATAGTTAAACAAGTTTAGGGCATAATCACCCAAACTCTCCAATGCTTCAACATCTCCAAATTTTTTCAAGGGAAACATGGTTTTCACCCACATGTATGTGTACTCTAACCCTTGATCTTGAAAATTTAGACTTGAAATTTCATATATGGACATCAACTACTATATTTTCATTGTAGGTTTACATGAAGCAAATTTATACATTTGAACTTTCTCCCAAAATTGAAAGTGTGCTGTACACACTCAGGTATATTTTATCCTTTTACTCTAGCAATCCATTACCATAATAAAAAAGGAATATTTGTAGATACTAAAATCTAGTCTTTGGTACTTGAAAATGACAAGCTTGACACAAATTTATCATGCATTAATTTAACACCCAAAAAAGATCCTAATTTTTCATCCTCTCACACTTGCATTGCATATTATGAGTCAACAATTTGTTTTGTTGTTATACACCTATAAGAACCTCACTATCTATTTCAAACCTATTAAATATCTTACATAGACATCTAAGTTCTTGGTTTAGTCCACTAATACATAAGTTAGTTTTGCTAGTATGGTTAGTACCATAAGTCGACACTGACCAGCCTAATGAAAACTGACCCACTCCCAACAATGGATATTTTATAAAATTAAACCCATCCTTTAGGGTCAACTCATATTCCTAGAATGTTAGTGGTGTGATTAATTATTCAATTATATCCATATATAAATAAATCAAGGTCTCATTTGAAATTGACTTGGAACTTACCTTATACATATATATACTATTGAAAACTAAGCAAATATACCTTATTCTTCCCAATTTTAGAACTTATCAGTAGGATCATTCATAAGACAATCTAAACCACTCAAAATTCAAGTCAAATTAAACATCATAAAGTATCTAAATCAATCACTATCCACATACACAAAGTGAAAGATCACAATTATGCAATCACATAGGTGGGAGAACTATGTGTGGCTTGATTCTCTCCTTGGAGTATTGGATACATAGGTAATGACTAATCATCATGAAGGATGAATTAGGTCATATAAATCCATTACACTTCCCGCAATCATTTAGGTTTCTATCCGTAACAAACATATCTAGGGTTTTAATGCAAAGGAGGTTGATTTATAGATACACACAAATCATCAAGGTTTAGGATCGAAAAACACACAGTAAGTAAAGACAATCATAAGTGACCTTATAGTCAATGTGTCAAACTTATGTATAGGTCAATATTGACCAGTAGGTTAGTATTAACCAATGATACTAACCCTATCTTACAATACCAACCCAATGTAGATAGTACATTAGTTACAGAACAAGAGGAATCATAGGTGTGCTTATCCCTAATTTTCATTTTCATAATACAATCATAGTCAGATAGTCAACCAAAAAAGCTAAGTATCACTATATCTTTAGTACTTTATATATTTAACATATGCTCCTATCAAATCAAAAGAATTAATCTCAGTATTTTACATTTAGATGTATGATAGAATGCCATATATATTAATTTGAATTACATTTCGAATTTATATCTTAATTATACTAATTAACCCACTAATCTAAATTAAGGTAAAACATCATAGTAGCTTATATCTTACATTTTAATTAATATGCCATTATTGTACCATAGTTTTATTATTTTAAAATAGCTTGTAGTTCTATATGTTGTATCTTTCATGTAATTTCCTCCCTTGAGTTTGATTGCACACCTCCGATTCTTATATGTTTGACATATTTGGCTCCTTCACTCTATTTTGAATCGGTATTCTTTCATCCCCTTGGGTTTTAATTACTGTCATGTTGTACTAGTGTTTTCCCTTTGATTGTTTATCCCATTACACACACTTATACATATTTATTGATGTTGATAACATCTATATGAAGACCTTCTATCTTACTATGTACCAAGTTATGAGAGAAGTGCTAGGGTTTTTGGAATCCTCATATTCTTCTTGTTTGTTTATTCCCCTTACTTCCATATTTGCATTATTTTCTTGATTTTACCCTTTGGCCTTCTTATTTGTGTCATTTCTTGTTTTTGCCCCTTGGATTCATTTATTTATTCTTATAGAACTTTACAAAACTAAAACACACTATAAAATGCAATAAAAACCAAAATTTGCTTTATCAATGAATATATATCATTGTTATATACATTCTATAATTTTTTCACATCCATGTTTTACATGTGCACTTATCATGGTATCTCTTTGAGTAGGTTAGATGCATGATATACAAGTTTTATGTGATTATGGATTATCAGATGTTACACAACTACTTTATTATCCACACCATGGGCGACATGATCAAATTGGTGGCGTGCCCTACCTTAGGGGTATCTCTATGCAAATAATTTGATGGTGATATATTTCATCCTTTACATTTATCATATTTAACTATATTATATTGATTACATAATATCATACTAGCATCTACATCTTGCTTCTTTCATGGATATTTACATTATTAAGTTAGTTACATTACAATTATTACATTCTTGCTTTATATAGGTGCCTATGTTTTGGAATATTACTTATGCATTATTTATGTGTGTTATATTATTACATCCTTATCCATATAATATTATTTCATTGTCATGTTGTCATGTCTTGTGAGTCATTTATCTATACATGATGTTTTCCTATATAATTGCATGCTTGTGTGCAATAGTTTTCACGACCTATATCATGCATTTACTATGTTTGAAGCCATGATTTTTGTCATGCAAGATATTATTTATGATATTAATATGCTTGGAGCCTATGTTGATATGGTCCTTACCATGCATTTATCAGGGCATGCTATTTGTATGTGCTTTATTGCTTTATGTAGCCCTATTAGAGGCACCATTGTGACATTTGGGGCATAATAGTTGTCCCTTATTTAGTTTTCCATTTGGAGGAATCATACCCTTTATAATCAAGTTACTACAATGATACATATTCTATGCATGCATAACATTCATCATGGCACATTATTTACCCCCACACTTTCCTATTTTGAGCATTTCACAATGTTATCTATAGTACATGGTTTCATATGAACACATCACTTGTCCATCTTTCCTATTTCCACTATGGCGGGGCATGTTGTTCCCATCATATCCTCTAGTATTCCACCCTCATATGAGGGTGTGCACATTTTTATTGAGTTTTACATGATGGTAGTTTATAATCATTACATTTTTCATAGAATTATATAATTATATTATTGCGATGGTTGCATCCAATTTGTACAAAGTTCTCACACATTTTGACACTTTTATTATATACATATTATAACACATTATGAATTTGACTCTTTATTTTGAGATGAGTTATTATAGTGCAAGTTTTTCCAATCCCTCACCTAAAAAGGGGGTAATATATCTAGATATTTTAGTTTTCATGGTGGAGCAAAAGGTATTGAATAAACTAGATTGAGCAAACTTGGGTAAACTGAGAGCACCATATTTTTTTTAATCTATTTCTAGTTGAGTAAAATATATCATTTAATATATATATTTTCAACTATTATGTTAATGACTTATGTCCTTTCCCCCACATTTTGAAGCTTCAAGCTTCTCTTCAACTTGACTCAATTCTTTAATAGCATATATGATGTAAAAGGATATGTTTAATTCCATATCAGTGATTCTGTTCCTCATTATATTATTATCCCAACTTCTAGAGGCCTAAGTGCCTTAGTCATTTTTAGGGTTCAATGCTCATCATTTTGATCCCTTAATCAAACTAGGAAAAATCTCACAAGGATTTTTCACTATTGGATCATCCTTAAATACAACATCATGAGCAATTATGAGGAAGAAGCGACATCATTTGTTGAAATACCTCATACCATTGATCTATGGAAACTCTTACCATTCGATAAATTTACATTGAAAATCCAAGAATAAAGATTAAAAATATGTAGGATTGATGATGTAACCAAATGTAGGGGTCTCAATTAAGATATACCTTCTAATGTGTAACCTATAATGACATAATGGAAATTCATAGAACAATAACATATTTTTATTGCTTCCAAGAGAGCATACACAACATTAGATCGATTGCCAATAAAACAAGCTTAAAAATTCAAAAAAGATAAACATTAACACAACCCATATGATTAAAAACATCAATCCAACATTGCAACATAATTACAAATGATTCTTAACTCCAATAGTCCTCCTTAGATCTGCATAAATAATTATTTGTAGTAATCCTTTAAATTACACTTGTAGACTCTTTGTCTTGATTTGGAATTGAATGTATTATAAAAATTAGGAAATGTGTTTATATAGACACATAATACACCTAAATTACATTAAAAATTAGTAACCTACTAACATAATTAAACATTAGTAACATGCCATAGTGCACCACAAATATTAAATGTTCCTCACAATTCTAAGTCACTAACACATTATAGATTAATACATTAAAACATACTAAATCATAATAAATATTAAATGAATTCTTATCAACCTCCATGATTTAAGGAATGCAATGATTACTTTCCATAACATGTCACAAGAATATACGTGCCCGAGCCAGCTACACATGAATAAAGTCACACAAAGGAAAACCCTTACTCCATGATTATCATGTTTGTCGAGAACCATACTACACATTATTGAAATTTATTCAAATGTCTCATCAAAGTAAACAAATGTTAGACCATTTACTAAAGATGATTTTAATAACCAATCTAACTGAAACCTATAATAATGCTTGTGGGATAAATAACCAATTCCTTTAGGAACCCTTAAAACACACCAACTCCTTTTATATACATGCAAAATAAATACACTATGTGGTGACCCCACAAGAAACTATGATGCTTAGGAAGATATTAAACGCTGCTAAAAATGATTCACAAATATTTGCATGGCTGTGCTTCCACAAAATAATAAAAACTTTCTTGCACATAATTTTATAAGCTTCCACAAACCCAAATCAAAATGCTGCACAATAACAAACTTACATAGAACATAACAACTATTTGATAAAACACATGTGAAAAAAAAACATGAACAACTAGCCACATAGGATTTGCATTAAAAAAATTGAATAACTATGCCACACAATACTAGCATAAAAATACCTATGTGCAATAAAAAACTTACACAAATTCACACTTAGCTCATGTTCGTAATTTTAAATATTTTTGGTTGATGTACGACTACACATGCACCTATATTGTCCTAAATAAATGTAACCATGGAAAATCAAAGGTCAAGGGAGACACTTATCAACTATAGGTGGAATTTTAGAAGATTATATGAATAACTCCTACCATCTAATCTTTCTAGCAACCAACAACATGAGTTATTCTCCAAGATTAGGAAGATGATAACATGGAAAAGTGACTCTTACCATTAGATGATCTTATCATCACTAATCTTTAGCCATAGGATTAAAATTTCAATAAATCAAGGAAGAATAAAAGAAACAAACTACATAGATTTTGCCAGCTACATATCTTGATTAAACTAACCAATTGCCCTAATCTATAATTTAATGAAAAGCTATCCATTAATATGTTTCCAACCATATTTATATTAAATCAAAGGAATGATATACTATCATGTCCCCTTTTACAATTAATTTGATGTAGTGGAAAAATTGGCCATTCCAATATTTATCCAACACTATTCACAAACACTATTCACGAATTACTATTCACATGCACTATTCATGTCAGTATTCATGAGTGATTGAGCATGATAATGTGTCATAGTAATAAGGTAGCATAGTGATGAGGTGTCCCTTGGGGATGTGGCATAACCCATTTAAGATATTTTAAATATTGAAAATGGAGGAGAGAGAAATGGGGCACATTTCTTTACTCGAGCATATGGGAGGAATAGTGAAAACATGTGAGAGATCTTTGGCACATGTGGGAGGAATCAAAAAGGAAATATTGAAGATGCTTGGCCAATGTGAGATATACTTGACACATGTGAGAGGATTCAAAAATGAAATATTTAAGATGCTTGACACATGTGAGAGACCTTTCGTATATGTGGGAGACCAAGATGCATGTGGGAGACCTTTGTCATATATGGGAGATCTTTGTCATGTGTGGGAGATATTTGGAACATGTGGGAGATATTTGGTACACGTGGGAAACCTTTGGCACATGTGGGAGACTTTTGGCACATGTGAAAGACATGTGGCACATTTGGGAAACCTTTAGCACATGTGGGAGACCAAGGCACATGTGGGAGACCTTGTATATGGGTGAGCCAAATGGCATTATTGATGACTAATACAACCACTATAGCATGGCACATTTTAATAGTTTCTTATACAAGTTTCCTCATCTTTCTCTTCCTTCATTTTATATGTATGGAGAGCCTTCTGTTTTATTGAGAGATTACCAACAGTTGGGAGCTGTTTCAAAAAGTTTTGCCTTTTTTGGATTGTTACACGTGGAAGTATATCACTAGACCATGTTAGGATATAGGTGGTCCTAATAAGGATATGCAAATATGTTTGGGAAAACCTACTCTCCCAAACTTTGATGTTTCTTTGAAGTGCATAACAAGGGAAAATGACATAAAAGATTAGATGAAGGCTTTAGGGATCAACCCTAAATGTCAAGAGACTCGTTTAAAAGAAGAAAAAAGAGAGATGCAATAACTTGAAAGGAAGCAACCCATAGAGGTTGTGCATGTAAGTGCACACAAGGAGATTAAGGATCAAAATCCCAAGAATGTATTCTTTCAAAAATAAGAAAAATTAGAACTATAAAATCAAGAGATTGCCAAGGAGGAGATAGTTTTCTTGCATAAGGAAGAAAGAATGGAACCAAAAAATGTGGTTGAAAATATATGAACCATATTACATACAAGCATAGAGGATATAATAAGGACCAATAAAAGGTGTGATGAATGGATAAAAAGAGCTAATAAAGATAAATTGATAGCCACTCAAGCAAAATAACACCTACAAAAAATAAAAGTTAAGGATTTTGAAAAGAATGTTTTATTAATTTCTAATGAGTGTATATGCCAAGAAAAGATTATTGAAGTCAAGGAGCAAGGTAACATTGTGTTTGGAAATGAATTGGAGGATAATACTTTGGTCAGCCCTAAGTTGGGAATCTTAAGCCACAAAAATGGAGGTGTGGAGGATATTTCAGTAAACTCTCTTTTAGCAAATGAGGATGAACATTCTATTTGCAGCCAAAGGTGTGAGCATTCTATTTGCAGCCAAAGGTATGAGGATGAGCATTCTAATTTCTACCCAAGCTATAGAAATATTTCAGATTTTATTATACCTATGTCACTATAGAATTTTTGTCATCATGGAAAACATACAAAGAGAGGTGATAGAGTAAGAGCTACAACTTGTAATATAGGGCATTTGGATTCTTTGTTTCAAGTTACAAATTGTTCTTTCATTTGGGATCTAGGTAGTATCTTGAGGGTAAAAGTAGGTAGAGGCATTGGTATTATTGTTGAGTTATTCAAATATTTTAATTGGAATGAAAATAAGTCTATGAGGAATTGAAAATGGTTTTTTGTGCTTTCTAACCATATTGTAAAATATCAATGCTCACAGTTTATAGATCACTTGTGGAAGCCAAGTACCATAATTGAAGACAAAATCATGAGTTATGGATAAATGGATATAGTCCATACAAGAATATTGATGCTATATATCGGTAAAAAAATTAAGTGTTTTCTTTATGTCCAAGATTTTATGACTAAGCTTGTTATAATGTTTTGGGTATCAAGCTACAAGCAAGTTGAATGACTCATGATGAAGGGGGAACTACAAATTATTAACATCATGAAGGCAAGATAGTTAGTCATCATTTTGGGTGAAAAAGAGATATGTAAAAAATTCTATATCATGAGTCTTGAAGGAATCATCAAAACATGGAGCTTTCATGTTGAGCATGTTGTGGGAGAATTCACCTTGGAGTGGGAATCCAAGAAAGAATATTCTTTGGTCACTTATTGGAGGAATTTTCATCCCAAGGAAAAAGAGTTATTAAATTGTTCTTTCATTCATGTTGATGATATTTTTATCTCCAAAAATCCTTGGATGTATGAATGAGTATTCAAGAAGGATGTGATACCACAAGATGACTATGTTTTTCCTAGCATCAAAGAGGAAAAGATTCAGGTATGTTTAAAGTTATGGGATCTAGGTTCTTGTTTAATACACTTGTTTATAAAGTTTGAAATGAAACATTGGTTGAAAAGACACTCACCACTTTTAATATAGGTGAAAGGGGAAAAATGATAAGACTTGAGGTAGGTGAGTTTGAAGGCCCCAAGGTCATTATTGCAGAGAGACTCACCCTTCCATGTACCGAAATAACCTAACAACTCTACATAGCCATGGGTGATCATGAGGTATGTGATGATTCATTTATTGTGGGAGTAAGAGGAAATAACATACTTTATGATATAAAATGGTTTTACTTCAATTGTTATTTCTCACATAATCCCATGATCTCAAATTTAAATTTAAAGGAAAAGATGTGATGGTTAGAAAAGTTTCTCATGGGTCACGACAAGAGGTTAACATAATGGAGAGATCTTCTCTCAATGGACAAGTTATTTGGGAGTAATTTTTTTATTGATACCTTGTAAGGAATGTACTTATAATATTAGTAAATTTATTAACAAGCATAGTGTGGTGTTTAATGACTTGCCTCAAGGGTTACCACTAGATAGAAGAATCATCATAATAGTGGAATTAGGTACTATGTCTATTATGATCACTCAATACCACCAATGCAACATATATAAGGTGTTTGGTAAGCATTATTATAATTTCATCTCAAGATATGGGAATGATAGCACTGATATATTTTAGTTTTGTCATCAATTTAAGGATGGTGACAGAGTGCATTTAGATCCTTTGGCTCAAACTTGTCAATGCATAATGATGTGGCTTCTAGATGGTCTGATGAAATCTTTAAAAGATATAATTTTTGAGTTAAAAATCATTGCTGCTCATGATTTCATTGTGTCATACAAAGGGATAAGAAAATAATCTAAATTGACCTTATGTGAACTTAACGGAAATATGGTGAATGATAATATGATTCAATGGTTGAAGCACATAGATGTTTTTGTTCAAATTGGATTACACATCATAATATGGGATCTAAGAGATATATCTATACATAATAAAGGGAAATATTGTGATAAATTCATAATAATAATTATTTATGTTATGAATTCTAACCTGGTTGTGGAAGTTTAGATTAATATCAGAGTGGTGCAGTGGACACATGGTGCAAAGTTCTTAAGATTTGTTTGGGATCCTAGTAACATTCAGAGTCAAGGTGTTGGTACAATCACATTGCCAAATTGTTGCTTAACCCAAGTCAAGGATGTAAATTCATGCCTCACATTAGGGATCTCCTTAAGATTTGCATTTATGTTTTTGTGATTCATGCACATTTACTTGACAATTTTTCTCATGGGGTTAAGATATTTTTCACAAGGATGATAAAATGACATGAGTGGTCTAGGGGTTTTTTGAATGTTGGGTTACATATATATTGTAGTACCCTTTCGTGTAGGTTGGATCACTTGACAAGGACAGGTGCTAGATTACATGAGCATTACAGATGGATTCATCATAGTATCATAATGAATTTCAAGCATCTTGGTTTGAAATTGCTTGAGGACAAGAAATTTTGGGTAGGGAGGATTTGTCATGTCCCCTTTTACAATTAATTTTATGTTGTGGAAAAATTGGCCATACTAATATTTCTCCAACACTATTCACAAGCACTATTCTCAAATTACTATTCATGGGTCACTATTCATGAGTGATTGGGCATGATGACATGGCATAGTAATAAGGTGGCATATTGATGAGGTGTTCCTTGGGGATGTGGCATGACCCACATAAGATATTTTAAATATTGAAAATTGAGGAGAGAGAAATGGGGTGTATTTATCTACTTGGGCACATGGGAGGAATAATGAAAATATGTGAGATACCTTTGGCACATGTGGGAGGAGTCAAAAATGAAATCTTGAAGATGCTTAGCACATGTGAGATATCTTTAGCACATGTGGGAGGATTCAAAAATGAAATATTTAAGATGCTTGGCACATGTGAGAGACCTTTGGCACATGTGGGAGACCTTTGGCACATGTGGGAGACATTTGCCACATGTGGGAGACTTTTGGAACATGTGGGAGACCTTGCACATGCATGAGACAAATGGCACTACTGATGAATAGTGAAACCACTATAGCATGGCACATTTTTCTAGCTTCTTCTCCAAGTTTCCTCTTTCTCTTTATCTTCTTTCATTATCTATATATGAAGATCCTTCTCATTTGTAAATATATCTGTTGTAAAACATAAACCCCAAATTTTATGATATTGAACATTGGTTCAACTTATTGATATATTAGAGGAGATATATTCATAAGGTTGCTGGTTTTGGTAGTGGAAGATTCCTCCTTAACTAGATGATGTTGGTTTCACACATGAACCAGATTTGGGATTTATTAGAGAATGCTTCATTTGGTGTTAATGGTTTTAAGTGTTTGTAATTATTTATGTTACTAATGTAAGATTGTTTATAAGTTGTTAAATCCATTGTTGTAAGGAAATAGTATTAGTAGTAGCTCTTTGTATCTACCATTGTTATCATTGTAATAATTTCTATGATATGAATGAATATGTTAGTTGGGATTTGGTGTTATATTATATTCCTTGGAGTATCGATGTTGTATGTGATTTTTAATTGTTAATCATAAGTATTGAAAACTGAAATTTATAGTGTCATAGGTTCTTTAGGAAGTAATATTTTTATAGTTTTATGTGTTTTCAATAAATATCCCCTTTTGGGATAATTTAGATACTTGTATTATATATTATTGTTTAGAAATATTCCTTGAGCCATCTTTCTCACTAATTATAGACTTCTAAAGTCTTCCTACCTAATTTGAGTAACTTTATTTAATGGATTAAGTGAGATGGAAGTTATTTTTAACTTCATTATGTTTATTAGAATGATGAAAAGACAACCTACTCCCAAAAAGACCGTTGAGATGTTTATTTTAAAAAGTGGGTAGATGTTAAATCAAGAAATTGCAAGGACCTTATGGGATAATTTACATAAGTAAACTAACTACCCAAATGGACACAATGTATATCCCATGCCATGTGGAGCAATAAAAAAAAATCACTTAGAGCTACCACCCACTCTTTATTCCTATTAGTTGAGGATTCATCTTTCCTTTTCCTCGTATCATCCATTTATTATTCTATAAAATGGCATAATTTACTCATTATAAAAATTATTGGTTAGGTTCTTTATTTAACATGCGTTGTACATCTTATGGTTTCATGGCTTCTACTCTGTTCATGTAAAGAAGATAAGCCTTTGTGTCATTACAACTATGTATACTATCTCCAAATAATAAATGTTTATATGGTTTTTGTTGTCTACCCTATAGATTTATTCTTATTTATATACCTCCATTACCAAATTTGAGTTATATCTTACCATTTTAATTCATTCATGCATTATGTTTCCACTTATTTTGAATTTTTTAGATTTCTATGTTATATCAAGCCATATGCGGAGTACTGTGCCAACCATTTCAATTTTGGTGTATCACCATTTTTTTTCCTATTTATCTCTTCCCTTTTCCCCTAATTTTTTAATTTAATGTAGTTAGTTTAGGTAGATTAACATTATAATAGAAACTATAACAAAGAACAATCCACACTAAGTAGTCTTCCCATGTCGTGGCCATTGTGTGGGTGCAATAAATTGGACACATCCGACCATCAACACTTACTTGATAAAGAATTAGTTTGGTGTAGTCATTACCATAATCCAATTTTAATTTAAATTTTTTGCATTAATTTATTTTCACATTGATTCAATGTTGACTACTTATGATTAATAATTATCTTAGATATGAAAAAAATTTCAACATATATCAAACATAAAATTTGTTTAGATGGAGCCTATCTCAAGAATAATTCAATTCATCCTTCCTTCCATAGGTAAGTAAATATATGTGATTAAATTACTTATTTTTATACTTTGATTCACACATTCATTCACTCACATACACACATCAAATAAAAGACATTATGTACACACCCAAATTTGATACAAGTCCCTTTTCCATAGAATATTTTACCCATTTTTTCACACTTTGCCCACTTATCTATATTTGGATATTTTTAGGACACTTGCTATCCCATATTACTTTTTTTCCAATGTTTATCCCTATAGATGTCTATAATATTCATCCATTTCAGATTTTGAGCCTTGTATACATATATTTTGAGCTACTTTCACCCTTCTTGAGCATATGTCTCTTTTAGGATGGATTCATCGGCCATATGTCTATAATCAGATATGCCCATTATGGATTTAAAAAACCATCAAATATGTCCCTTTTATTTTCATGGTTCATTCATCTTGGCCTGATTTCCTATAACTTTTATTTATTGTATGGCTAATTTATATGGTCAGTGATTACATGTGTCATGTCTTAAGGATTCCTATATATACAAATCATTCATAATCATTTACTAAGTGGTGCCTAAGTAAGATTAGATGATGAGCCTTACAAAAGTTAGTGTATTCATTGATAAAAATCCTTGGCTACACTTAACAAGGAGCTTACACATTGGGCCATCCTTGGCCATTATTTAATTCAAGATATTGTGACATGATATACTTGTACAAAAATAGGTTTAGGTAAATTTTGATGTAGCTACATCATCACTTATAGGGGAGAGGACATTGAATCCATATTTTATTATTTTTTACACATCAATAGTATTTACTTTATAAATCATAATTAATACATTGATTGTCATCAAAGATCAACCTTTGCATAAAGATATGATACAAAGGTTCCACACTTTAACCATTCAAAGCCTTGCTCCAAGCTTCTCCAAGCAATTTGACTCAGTGATTGCAAACATATAACTAAATAAGGATGTCTTAGATGAGAGGCCCTTTGTAGTTTTCTTAAACCCCTTGGATCCATTCCAATTATTTTTGATTCAACTCTCCTTCACCAACTGTCATGCCACTTATCTTGCACATCAGAGTATTCCATATTTGATCCTTCCACCTATCTTACATATTGGTATATTCCCTCACACTTAAAGTATATCCTTGTCCAACCTAGATTGATCCCATGCAATGTAAATTATCTTTGGCTAGTTTTTGGCTACTTTTTAGCTTCTCCTTCATTGTGTTTATTTAAAAAATGTGTTTCTTCATCATTTTTTTTTAAAAACCATGCAGTGTACATCATGGTTCTTGCACAACTTGATTAGTCATGCACGCATTGCCTCAAAGATGCAATTTATAAATATATAGGAAACCTTGGCATGTCTTACTCAATCATCAATTATTAGATAATAATTTCATGTTTGATTTAAGTGCATTTTAGGGGTCAACATTCCCCCACACTATGTTTCTTGTTTTCCCTCAGATAAGTTACTAATTAATTTTTTGTGGTCAATTCTCCTTTATGCATAACCAAAACCTCAAGAAATTTAGCTTTCAATTCATTCTCCATTCTATACCAATGATCAATATCTGATTATCCCTATGGTAACATCTCTTGTGTATTTTATAAAAATTTCTTTATTACTTCTTCATTTTTTGGATTTCCCTCATTAGTCATTAATATGGCTTGTGCTAACTTCCTTTGACGCTCATATGATTCATGCACCATAGATTTTTATCCCATCACTTTCAATAATATTTATAAGTAAATCATCAAAATGTGTTCTTACTCAAATTGACCTTAAATTTGGAAGCTTACTTGAACTTCTTCTCCTTTTTCATTTTATTTGTTTCATCACACATGCACGTCATTGCATCTTTATACATGATATTATAGATACATAAATTTGGTATTAAACATTTAAAAATGTTAGTTTTGACATATCCTTGACATGCCTGACTTGTGCATAGACATATGCCTCTTCTTCATATTATATCCTAACCATTCACCTATCTATGAGTTTGACCTTCCAAAATTTCTATAATTTATATATAGGATCTTACTAGTATATGCCTAATTATTTTATTTTTACAAGAAAATTGTTGCCATTCTCTAAATAATTATTTCTTTATTCTTAGACAATGTCGATAATAGTCAGATGTTATCAGCTACCAACAATGCTTGTCTTCACCAATAGTGTCCTAAGTTCTCTAAAAAACTATTTTTTGAATTAAAACCTTTCCCTTGGGTAAACACACACATTTTGCATGTCAGTTATGGATGGAAATTACCCAAATATCCATATATAAAAGCACATTAAGCCTAAGGCCATTCCTATCTTGCAGTTATCTAGAGCTCATTTAAAAAACTACTTGTATATTGGGGAATACATATGCACATCCTTGAGGCACTATCTTAAAAAATCCAAATATAAAAACATCTCAAATTAAAAGTCCCTGATTGAGATATGAACACCTAAATTAAGGTCAAAATTCCATATTATCAAGTGTTGAAAGCCAAATATTTTCATTACATTCTAGTGCATCAGTATTGAGCACTCATACACATAAGTGGGAAAAATATGTTTGGTTTGAGCCCTTTTCAGAGTATTAGAGCATATGTAATGCTCCACCAATTAGTGGGGTGTGGTAAGGGCTATCCAACCTAGACTTATTTCCCATTTTTATATGCCAAGCAAATTTTGAAAGTGGATATAAGGTTTTAAGGTGAAAGAATACAATTTTGAGTTTGCACATAGGATCTTGAACATCTAAATTTTACATTAAAAAATATTGATATGAAAGAACAAAATTTGTGACAGGACATACTATAAAAAAACATAGAAGATAGTTTTGGTAGACAAAGGACATATTCGATCACCACATGTGTCTAAGCTTTATTGATATTGCCATGGTAGATTCTGATAGTCTCTCAAGTCGATCAACCATAGATCCATTTTAGGATATATCAGATGATTGTACATAGATAAAGAACATACTATAATAGAAACAAGCTATGTAACCTATCCTATTATCATATATATAAATATCAAGTTTGATACCAATCTATTTTTACATTTATATCTACATAGTTTATGTTATATCTTACATAATTTGTATTTTAACATTTTTTTTACTTATTTAGATTACCCAAATCCAGATTAAGTTAAAACATTTTGGTGAACCCAACCATTATTTCAAGTGTGGAAAACCCTATTATCTCCCTTAGGGTTTCATCCTTCTTTCTTATGGTTTTAGATTTCTATGTCAAGATATAATTTCTGATCTCCCTTTTAGTGGGTCCTCTTCTCCAAGGTTTCAGTTATTGATTTCCAATCCTTAAAACCTTAGAGTTCTATGTTCACCTTTATCTTAGGAGTAGGTATTATGATTTTATTCATTTTAATCTTAGGGTTTGGTAAGTTCTCTACAAGTATGCATCCAAAAAATCCTAATAGGTCTCATCTTATGGATTACTTATTAAATTTGGTTTGAGCTTCAACACACAAAACACTTCATCACATTACTCAACAGTGCGAGGCATACAAATAGATGAATGATATCCTAATCATAAGGAGTCATCCACATCTAAATACCTATTATAGGGTTAAGTTTTTCATAAAAAAATATTACGTGCTTTAAATAATACATTTGTACTAACAATACTCCAACATTCCACCGCTTAGTACAGACATAGGGTGTGGAATCACATCACACAAACCAAAATAGAAATGTATGTGAACACATACTTTAGGTATGAAATCATACTACTCATGATAAATACTACTAAGATCACCTACATATGTAAACACAATTATTCACGCTTTCACTTCTAGTGAGTGTTGGGCTACTCACATGTAAATCATATACTTCTAGTGATAAGTTACACTAACACAACTATTCACACATTCAATTCCATTGGTTTTTTAATACTCACTAAAAAATCACAAAAGTATTTAGTGAAAGAAAAACAAAGTAAATTATTGCTCTCTTATTCATTTTTTAGAGTAATTTTATTTTGGCCACACACACACATAATTAAAAAAAAAAGCACATATTTTTTGTTGCTTGAATGGGAAGAATATTCATTACATGAGGGGGAGCATATTCTTCCCAACAATTTTTCTAAACAACCAAGGCCTTTTTGTCCAATTTTCATTCGATGAGAGCTTGTTCTCTATATTTACAGTTTAGTAAAATGTGTTCTGGCTTCTTAAAATAGAAACACATCTATTTTCTTTTAGAGACTTGAAATTTGTTTCTTGGAAGATGAACTAGGCTTCTTTTTTGCAGACATTATTTCTTCATTTTCAGACTCAAAACTTCTAATTTGAGTTCCTTCATTAAGAAAGGTGGAAATTAATGCTTCTAGACTGAGATTAAGTATTCTTATATAAATACCATAGTCGAGAACTTTAGGCATACTATTCAAAAGTATGGATTTTGAATCCTCATATTTTACTTTTATTTAACAACTACTAATTGAGTTAAGAGGAAACAAAACTTAATGATGTGATATACCATCTTCAATTTTTACTCCATATTCAAATCATACGATCTTTGTTTTAGTGTGGTATTGGTACTTTTAGATTTAGATCCAAATAACTTGTTCGGTGAATCCCAAACTTCTTTGAAAGACATGAAAATCAACATGATGAAAATATGAATTTGACAACCTGATGCCAATGGTATCTAATAATTTTTGGTCCTTATTAGTCCATTTGATGAGCTCATTCAGATGTTTTAGCTTGGTGACAATGACTTTGAGGATCTCCCTCAGATCCTTCTCAACCAGCTATAGGTGTATTTTTACCTACCAAGTATGAAATGCCTTACCTTTGAATTTTTCAATTAAATGTAATTTTTCAATGACTATTATTTTATTCCTCGCACAAATAGACTCAGGCATCAATTTCAACTGATAATGTGTCCTTTAAAATATATAGATTTTGACTCTTGATTCTTAATTAAATGACATGATTTATTTTGACTATGAAATTAAAACTACCTAGACTCTAAAGACCTAATCATTTTGAATGACAATTATAGATATTTATACCAGTGTAAACCCTTATTTTTATACTCAAAATGAAATTATATAAATATAAACTTTAATTTATTCTAAAATAAAACCCACTAGAAAACAAATAACACTATAAGAATATGTACAAGAATTTACTTAAAAAATTAGTTTATAAACTTATAAATTATATATTAAAAAAAAGGTAGATTTGTATCAACTTTTAATATGTTATCCCTAATCCTTGTCAGAGCACATGGAGTAAAATTTGACTATTGACTAGAGCAAGTTCATGAAAGGAAATGAATATATAATCAAGGAGATATGAAGTTGTTAGAATAGGCATCAAAGTGTTTACAAAGAGATCACATGTGTCTACCAAGAATTATGCTAGGCTTTGTGCATGTCATAACCAAATTATACCCAAGATTTATTCACAAATGTTGATATACAAAAGTGCATACTTAAGTAGTCTACTAAGTGTAAGATGATCAAGATTACATGAGGATATATCAAATCTTGAATTCTTAGGCTATTGAGGAATAAAATAGATCATATCCAAGTGAAGCCTAAAAAAATGAATTGATAAATGATTGGGAAATAAAATAGAATAAATGATGGTGCTCATCTTGTGTTAAACTTATAACGCACCATTAATTTCACACCTGATGTGCCTTATAGAGTTACGAGACACCTTTTTTGCATTAGATTTGAATACCTATTCCAAATGCATTTATTCCAAAATCCATAGGAGATAAATATAAAGGATGACACACAGGGACTCACTAGCCTATAATAAATTTAAATAGTATGCACATAGATATAAATTATCAATGTGGCACACTTGGATTAAAAAGTATGAATTAGATCAAAACATAAGTATCACCATAAACATTGTCAAAAACGGTGCATTGGTAGATGATACTCAAAAAGATGTGGTAGAGATGTGTTCAGGTCATAAATTGATTGTTTTAAGATTGACAAGAAGTTGTACAACTCTACCAAGTTGTATCAAAATCTTAAAGACTACCTCAATTCCTTGAAAACAATAATCTAAATGATTTCACAGACTCTCATAGGAATGAAATTATCTGATACTAAATCTAAAATTTGGTCCCAACTTCAACCCAAAAAACACTTCATCACATTACTCAGTAATATAAAGAATAGAAATAGATGAATGATGTCCAAATTATAAGGAATAATCCACATATAAATACCTATTATAGGGTTAAGTTATTAATAACAACTTATTACATACTTCAAATAATACATTCATACTAACAATATACCAACATTACTTGTTATCTTCACACGATGTGCCTTATAGATATACTAATGAATGGAAAAATGCAAATGTAGATGACCTCACTTGTGTGCATGATAATAGTGCTTACATGGAAGAGGAACATGTTAACGTGATTAACGGAAATGGCTATGTTGATTATGATTATAATAATTTTGAAGAATGGTACGATAGTGATATATCCTTGTACACATATAGTGAAGAAGAAGTAGATCAAAGTAATGTTGTAATCTAAGAAATAAATTCCCCTTCCCATTATGTAGACCCTTCCACTCATCATGAAATAGAACAAGAATAAATTAGGATTGAATTAACTAACACACTTCTTGATGATACTAGGTTTCCAATTAAGAAATATGACACAATAAAGATATGGATAAATGATATACACGTTGATTCACACAATGTTATACCTTACAATGATGTTTTTGGTCAATTAAAATGTGATATTACTCATATTTAAATGTAATATGATATAAATTATTATTTAGACATAAAATATGATGTTATTCCTTCTCTAGAAAATAAATGTGTTAATAGTTCTAAACTATGCAACAATGTCACTATGGAATGCAATAGAGTTTCTAAATAATGCAATGATAGGGATATCTATGATAAGTATAATATACCTTTAAATGGTGACAATAAATCAATGAAATAATATTTCCAAAGCACCATGATGAATACAATAAACAAGATTCAAAACCAAGATGCTATTTTGAATTTAGAATTTAAATCACATAAAGCTAAATTGAATGGTAATTTGTGAACATGTACTTATGCCTCCAATTTTGATAGTTATAAAAATGAAACACCTACAAGCCATAAAAGTGAATCTAACCATATGGGTTAGACATTCCTTTGCCAAATGGGCAAGCATCTACCCAAATGGGTTAGGCATCTACACATGAGTAGGTTATGCTCTGCCCAGAGACTTGACTCATCGAGATCAACTAGATCTTGAGTCGCTCATAGTTCATCGCTCATCTATACTAGATAAGAATTGAGGTCATTATGATAGTATCATGTATAAAACATATATCAAAAATTCGTATTCTACCTCAAAATTTGGCCTAAAGCCTTAAGAATTATGATGATCCAACTGAGATCCTTTCGAGTGTATTACATATTTATTATCTTTGCTTTGTTTATATAAACTAGGGTCTTATTATAATGACTTTGATATTTTAATTAACTATAATCTTATTTAGCGTACAACCCCAAAACCCCATCCTATTCACCTGCATACTGGAAGCATCCTTCGCTTCCTAGACTACCTACATACTTGATTCTGAATAGGATCAAGATGTAGTATGCATGTAGTTTTATTTTATATTCTAAGTTTCATGTGAACTGTGAATCTGGGTATGCAACCCTTGCTAGGGCCCAGTTCCCCAGATAGTTCCTTTGTGATTTCTACCCAAATGGGAGTGTAAAGTATCAATGAAAGTGACTGAATACTTGTTTAATTAAACTAGCCCCAAATCTTAAAAAGAAATAGAAATAAACATTTGCAAGCTACATCCTCTTTATACTTTTTATTTACATCAATAATATTTTTTATTCTTACTTTAATCAACCTAATCCTTATAATTATTGTTGCCAAAGTTTCGTTATCTGAAAGCCATATGGTTGATAGTTTCTTGATAATAATAGGTTTAACATTCTCAATTCTGATTTTTATTGCTTTTTTTTGGTGGTACCAAGTTTTGAGTAAGAAATATACTTTCTCTAGTGTATTTCATAAGTTCATAAGTCATAATCATCTAAGGTAGTCAAAGTCATTTTCTTATCTTGATTAGTGTTGTTGACCAAGAGGGATTATCCTACCCCTTGGTCTTAATGACATGACATGATCCTTATTTCTCCTTGATAGTTTATAGGGACAATGCCCAGACATCATTGTTGTAGCTGTGTTAGGTTATGGATGTAGTAGCTCAAGTGCGATGGCATTACCCATAAACATGAGTTAGAGGCACTACTTGTACCAAACACTGCATAGTTTTATTTAACCTTAAATTCTTGATCTAAGTTTGAGGTTTAAAAAGTAAAGAATACTTGAAATAAATTAATATACTATATTTCAAAAGCAAAATCTTTAATAGGAAAGTAGAAACATAATCTCCTAGTTTAGTCATCATGTTGATTTTCAACCATGTTTATTCTGAACAATTATATCTTTAGTCTATTTAGGTAAACTTCTCTAAAACAATAACTTATACACGAGTTTATTGAACTTGAATTTAAATAAATCCTTTATACGTTTGAAAAGAGGGTTCAACCCTAGAATAAAGGATATTTATTTTCATACTAATCTTAATGATAATCAAAATCATCATCAAACCTCAATAACAATCAAAGTAAGGGTCTGCTCAAAAAATTATTTTATGATAACTTACATCATTTTATGGAAATTTCAAGTATCTAAATCGATATTGTCATAAATCTAGGTTTACACACGTAACCTTACAGACTAGGTCAAATGTACTTCATAAATTTATAACTAAGTATATAGAAAATAAAACACATTTATTTAATGTTATATTCTGCTTTTTTCACCGACCCAGGTATAGAGATCATTTTAACATTTGTAAATAGATACATAATGTAAAAATCATTTTATTTTAGTTTTCTAAAAATAAATACATTATATTTTCCCTTGCAATTTTAAATAAGATAAAATATTTATATTCATCTTACAATTTAAATAAAATAAAAATATTTCTCTTACAAATAAAATAAAATAAATTATTTACCTTTTAATTTATAAATAAAATAAAATATTTATTCTACAATTTTAAAGAAAATAAAATATCTACCTTTCATGTAAATAAAATAAATTATTTACTTCCAATTGTAATAATATAAAATACTTATTTTATAATTTAAATAAAATAAATTTTATTTACTTAAAAATTTAAATAAACTTAAATATCTACCTTATGCCGTTAAAAACCTTGACTGAAATGGAATGTGGATCCGCTTGAATCAGCTAAGAAAATGGTGGCGGTATTGATCTTGGCTGAGTTAAAGAAGTGCTATGGTACTGATCTCTTCCTCTTTTTCATGCATGGATTGATGCGTTGGGTGATATGGTAGATTAGTTTCATTTTAAATTTTGCTAGGTTATGGTTCCATGTGGGTTTTAATAGGTTGGAACAAATTAATAATCTTAATTTATTTATAATAATATACTTTGTTAGGTTTTTAAATTAAATATAATTAATTAACAATCTAAAAATTATTTATGAAAAATATAATTTTATTTGAAAATTTTAAAATCAACAATAAAAGGAAAATTCTATTAATAAAATGATCTTTGGTGATTTTTCTAAATATTAATATGTAAATATTAAATTCATTCATTATAAATGTGAGTATTTAAGCTAAGACTAAATATTTATCCTATTAAGTTTTCCTCATTCACAATTGTAAACATTGCATATAATTCTACGAAAAGAAATAGCTTTGATATTTTAATGATTTAATTTCCTAACTCTTGTAATTTGAAAATGAAATTAAATTCATACCTTGTTTCCTTGAAAAATCCCGTCGATGCCCTGATATCTCTTTGAAAATCACAAAAATTAAGTTAACTTAAAAAAATCAACTCATTCTGACAATAAAATATTAAAAGAGGTCCAAATCAATTTAGAGTATGAGCACAAGTCCATAGTGCAGGAAGAGAGGTCGTGACAATATTATGTAAAGGTTGATGTATCTCAAGATGTTCCTACAAAGGAAACAATGGCCATTTGAGCTCTTATAAAAGCTAGAAATAGAAAATGCATTGTTGTAGATAAAAAATCACAATGTAGTACTTGCATAATTTTTTTAAGAATTGGGAAACAATGAATGAGAGTTACAACATATGAGCACCTATGAGGATGTATTAGGGCATGTTGATATATTAGTTTCTCTTGGGATTAATATAGTGGATACATTATTAAATGTGAATCCTATTATTTAAAAGTTTAATGTAGTATTAGGACAATCACATTTACAATAAATTGAATCAAAATTAGATAAGATTAATATGACTATTTCATTTGATTTTCACAGAGTTTACTTACATATCAGAGTGATAAAATGATAAAAAATAATACTCCTAGTAAGAGTATAATTAAATATTGAAGCACATAAGTGTGGATACCAAAGTAAAATCAAGAAAATACAGATCAAGGAATTGAACAAGTAAAGACTACTATACAAGAAGATCAAGAACAAAAATAATCTCATGTTATTGCCATTTGTCAAGTGCCAATAAGTACATATTTAAGAAGGGTATGAAATAAAAATGCAAGTGTTCTTAAATATATAAGGTCAAATGTGAATCCTTAGGATCCACTTACTTATGAGCTACATTAGATCACTTTACATAAGCCAGTGTATGAATAATATCCATTTATCACACAATTGTTAAGAATGATTTACAAGAGTAATTTATCCCATTTAATGCTACCTTATTCAAACATATAGGTCATGCACACATAAATATAAAGGGATCTTTAATGATACCATTCCAATATATATCCTATCATAAATATATAAAGTGATTGGAATGACGAGTCTAAAGCAAAGAATGACTACGATAATACACTATATGATTATGATATATATGATGTAGGATGTGTATACACACATTTTTTTTAAACTTTAACATTTATTGATGCTTTATCTCTTGCAATAACCGATCAAGTTTCAATCTATATATGTGTACACCTTAAAGGGTGTACTCAGAAAGGGGTGGGAAAACCAATGGTGCTTTGCGATAGAAATTTTTATTTAATCTATCATGCCTATATCCACTACACTTCCTTCATACTTGATCCCCTAAGTAGTATTCATCCTTATAGCCCCTTTATATACCAAGACCCATATTTTATGACTATATCAACTTAAAATGATGTAGTAGTAATTCATTCATGATAATATTTAAACTAAGTCGACCCAGGTTGATGTAGTCTAAAAGTTACGACAAATGTTTCACAACTATATTAGCTTAGGATGACCTAGTTTGAGGTTAAACCATCATATTTTAAACTACATCAAGGGTGAATGATGGCATCAGGGAAAACTTTGAGAAATGTTAAGAATATCCATCACTATAAATACAAGTCCATATTTCAATCCAAAGAGAGGAACATTCATTTTCACATTGTCATTACTTGTAATTCTGATTATTTCTATATTTGGATAAGCCATTGCTTAGATCTTGTCATAAAAGGAAAAATCTTATCTTGTGGAGTACTAGATGCAATAGGAGGGGTCATTTCATCCTAGATATTTATTCAACCTTTATTATCCTTATAACCAAAACAATCTCTTTCAAAGCACCGTTGGCTAAAGTAGGGATTGAGGCTCGATATGTTCTATTCAAGGTAAGTGTACTCTGACTCTAGCTCTTTCATTTGATAGATATAAGTTACATAATTATTATATTGAATGAATGTAGAGCTCTTTTTTTGAATCTCCTCTAAACTTATACTTATTATTGTGGATATAGAGTTTTTCAAACTTGTTATTTCCCACCTTAGGTGACCTAGGTCTTCATTTACCTACCATGATCCTTTACCTTTTTTAGTTTATTTTTAACTATTCCCCTTATTTATGTTGCTAGTTTGAAAATATTATATTATATTAATTCTAATATTATAAAACCTAGTTAGAGTTATTTCATTATATTTATTGTATAGAGGCTTTGGAACCCTCTCCATTGATGTTGTGTCATAAGTACTCCTCTTGCTAGGTTTAGTAGATCCATTTGGTCATATCCTAATACACTAAGTATTAATGGGCTCTATTTGATTTACCTTCTTCAAGTTGGGATCTCTTAGATATAATAAGTTTTAGGTTAATCCCAACTCATTTTCATACATTCTAATGAACCTGATGTGAACTAACCATTGACTTTTCTCTTTCAAAAAATTATATCGACTTTGGTCAATACAATTTTATTTCTCTATCTTTTTTAGTAGACTAGATCGATGTAAATCAATCTAGTCTAATCTTTGTATTTTTAAGAAATTATATAGGTGCAAGTTAATACAATCTTATTCATCTATGTTTTTATAATAGGCTACATTAATGTAGGTTGATGCAATCTTATACTCATATCTACATTATTTTCCTTAGTCAACCAACTATATCAGCCAAGATTGATCTAGTTTTACTTACCAGGTTATCTTGTACCCAACTATATTGACCCATTCTGGTATAGTTTTGTTTAATCAAAATTTCAGTCAAATTTATTAATAAAATTGAATTAGTCATGTATTCTATTTTTAACTCTATCAAAATTTATTTTACTCAAACAACTATATCAACCTTGTTTGATTTAATTATTAATTAATTTTATCTCTCTGTAAAACTATATCAACCCTGGTCGATATAGTTGTGTGTTTACGTATTTGTTATAAACTTTATTGACCATGTTTGATCTAGTTTTTATTCCTATTTTAAACTATATTTACATAGACTATATCGACTAACATTGATAAAGTTCTGTACTGTGTGAATAACTACATCAACCTACACCGATATACTTATTCATGCTTTTTATTTTTTAGCAAAAATAAGACAAATCAACATTTATTTTCAATAATTAATTAGATATTTCCTTTCAAGTTAACTGTCTCTTTATTTCAATTCACTAAATGCTATAAATTTATTTTCGACATTGATTTTTAAAGTTTATTTTTTCTTTATTTGATTTTCTTTAGAAATTGTGTTCTGACAATTTTTAGACTACTTAGATATTGTCATGAAGGGCTACATAGTGTTTTGTTTACAATCTTTGTCTATTTTTTTATAAATCATGGTGTGAGGGGCTTGTCCAAATACTCATAACCATATTATAGAGCTAAAGTTGGACTTTAATTTCTACATACCTCTTGGTATATCATAAATGCCTAGAATTCCCTTTATATTAAACTTTAAGAATCTAATTATCCATCTGATTTTGTAGAGTAGCGATTAGCATCAAGAAGTTACTCTCAATGTACCCTTGAAACTAGGTTTAATGGGCTATGGGAATGGTACATATTCTATAGTTAGTGCTCTAAAATATTGGGCTGAAACTCTCCAATAAAAAAACATATATATTTAAGAGCCTAAAAATTAATCATATCCTTTTAGTACATCTACTTGATCTTCATTTCAAATAAATAGTTAGTAAAAATAGTTAAATTTTTAATTTCTTAATTGATATTATATTTTGTATTTCAAACTATATCGACTAACATCGATATAGTTTTGTGTTGTGTATTCCCACTACATTGGACAACGTCAATATAGTTATCTATATGTTAATAGACTACATTGCTTAGGTTTGATATAGCCTATTGAGTTTACTTTCCTTCTGTATATTTTTATCAGACTGTATCTCCCATTACGGATACATTATATTCATAATATTGTTAAATTTTCCCTAGATCTGAGTACATGGACAAGATCGATATAGTTTTATCTCAACCTTTTATTCCACATAACTACATTGACCATAGTTGATATCATACATTTTTTTATCACTATCTTTATTACTGACTACATTGACCAAGCTTGATATAGTCTATGTTTTATTTTCCAATCTGTGTAATTATATCGACCACAATTGATATAATATATTTTTTGATCATTATCTCTATTATTGAATACATAAACCAAAATCAATACAGTCTATGTTTTACCTTTTAGTCCATGTAATTACATCGACCATGCTAGATATAATACATTTTATGATCACTATATCCTTTACCGATTACATCAACTAAGATCGATATAATCTATGTTTTACCTTTCATCTTGTGTAACTACATTGACCATGATTGATGTATTAAGTTTTTTTATAACTATTTTAGGTTATCCTTTACTGATTACATCAACCAGGTTTGATATAGTCTATGTTTTACTATTTATTCCAATAACTACATCGACTATGTTAGATATAATATATCTTCTGACTTTAGATTATCCTTTCCTCACTACAAGGACCATGATCAATATAATTTATGTTTCACATTTATATCTATATAACTACATCAACCACGGTCAATATAGTAGATTTTATACTTTACTAAGTTGGTCAATATAGTTTTTCACTTCAACTCTCCATCATGCATTATATCTTTAACAATTTTGAACAAAGAACACAACACAATATGATGGATTTGACACTAATTATATAAAAGAGATATAAATAATATGTTGATTTTTTTTTATCCAAGTGATAATATCTGTACCAAAACTTAAATATATATCTAGAAGTAGATTTACAATCTACAATATCATCGACATGGTCAGTATCACAATAACCATATAAATCAACATTATCAATGGAAGATATATATATATATATATATATATATATATATATATATATATATATTTTGATATAACAAGGTATCTATTTTACTAATTAATAATGATCTAAATATGGGTCCTACATGAATATGTAAGCAATACCTATAACAAATAAAATATCTATATATATATATATATATATTGATATAACAAGGTATCTATTTTACTAATTAATAATGATCTAAATATGGGTCCTACATGAATATGTAAGCAATACCTATAACAAATAAAATATCTAGCCTAGTAATAGTTAGATAAATTAAACTATCAACTAGCTATCTATAAACAATGGGGTTGGCTTGATCACAAACAGGCTTTGGATCAATCTTAACACCAAATTTTATAGGGGTAGATTTAAGCTTATAATCAAACATATTAAATTTAACAAGCAAATTATGTGCATACTAAGATTAAGATACAACAATTAAATATTTATCCTGAGATACAACCATTCTTATAAAATGATGAAGAATGCCTAGATCAGTCATTTCAAAAAATTGACTTAGTTTATCTATATTTGAGAATCAAACTAATTTGATTGTCAATAATAATTTTTTTTTTCAACATATAATACAATTAAGATAAAATGACTATCTTCAACTTTTACAAAGAGATCATTATCAAAATAACAATTGGAGAAACTTAATTATTTAAAATAACTAGTGATTTTAGAATACCAAGCTAAGGGAGCTTGTTTTAAATTGTAAAAAGATTTCTTTAACTTATAAATACAATGTTATTTTTTAGGTTTGATGAAACCTTTAGGTTACATCATGTAGATTTATTCTTTTAGATAACCATTTAGGAAGACATTTTTGACATCTATTTAGTATATAATCAAACCATATAAAGCTATAAGGGTGATAAAAAATATGAAAATTCTCATTTTTACTACATGAACAAAAGTTTAAACATAGTCAATTTTGGGTTTTTGAGTAAAACCACGAGAAAATAATCTACCTTTAAATTTTTTAACTTTACCAACTAAATTATATTTGATTTTGTAAAGCCACACAGAACCAACAATATGCATTTTATATGGGGGCAGGATAAGATTTGAAGTTTGGTTTTTAATTTATATCTAGCTTGCATATAAACTTTTCATCTATTGTCTTGAATAGTTTCCTCAAAATATTGAGGTTTACATTCATATAGAGATGTCAATATGTGATAAGTGTGTTGGCTCCTAGTTAGTTTATTAAGATTATCGATATTAGATGATTGAATTATAGATTCAACTCATTTAGGTATTTTTATTTTAACACTAAGTGGAGAAGGTTCCCCCTCAGAATCTAAGTTATCCAAATTTGGATCAACTTCCTCTAGGGAATTTGTTTCTTCATAAGGTGTAACATAAGATTCAGGTTCATTTAACGAATAAATTTGAGGGGGTTCTACAAAAGGATCATAAAATATTTTCCAAAGATATGGACATTTCTATTCTCAATTATTTGTCATTTGGATAGATCATAAACTCTTAATCCTTTAGTTTTTCCTCCATAACCTACAAAAATACAAGAATAAGAGGTAGGATCAAGTTTCTTTATTTTTACTTTAAAAATAAAGATGGAAACAAAACTACCAAATATTTTAAGGGGAGCAACACTCAGTTTATTATTATACTACATTTTAAAAATGTTGTATAAATATGAAATTTTTTAGTAGGAACTCTATTTAAAATGTGCATAGTAGTATTCATGGCTTCAACCCACAAGAATTTAGGAACATTTGTAGAATGCAATATTTTTCTAGCCATTCCAAAGATGGATTAGTTTTTATTTTTAACAATTCTATTTTACTGTGGGGAATATGGATTTTTTTAACTCTCTTTGTATACCATGATTAAAGTAAAAAAGAATAAATTATTTACTAATGTATTCACCACCATTATCAGTTCTTAGTCTCTTCATAGAAAAGTTAAAAGAATTTTCAACTAAAGCTTTAAATTATTTTAATTTAGATAACATTTCAAATTTATTTTTAATATAATAAGACCATATCATCATAGGGTGATCATAAATTAAAGTATCAACATATAAAGAACCATTGAGAGCTTCAACTTCTAGAGGTCATATAACATCACTATGAATAAGATCTAAGTGATGAGATGAGTTAACATCATGAATTTTGTGAGTTTAGAGTGTTGCTTACCACGTAAGTAGCCTTCACATGTTTTATGATGAGAAGAAATAACAAGAAAACTAACCAAAGTATTATTTTGATACATATCATATAAACTTTTAAAATTAACATGACCTAATCTTTCATGCTATAATTGAGATTCATTTCTACTTTGTGATGAAAGACAACATGCATAAGAAACAAAAAATATGTATAAACCATTATGTTTAATTCCTTCAACAATGAAAGAATAAAACTGATTCTCAATAGACCATTTATCCTTAAGCAGAGTTAATATGAAATTATCATTTGTAAGTTGAGAACATGATAACATATTTTTCTTAATTTTAAGAACATAGAAAACATCATTTATGACTACATTTATAAATTTAGCTTTTCCTTGTTTAGTAGCTTCTAGAAATAAAATATCACCAAAATAAATCCATTAATATATATTTTAGTGTCAGATAAAATATTTGATAAACATGTGATGTGATGTGATGCACTACAATCTAAAATCCATTCATTTTCTTTAGAAGCAAACAAGACAACATACAGTGCAATAGTGTAAGTATTTTGTTCTTGATTGTTATTTTGATTTTTTTCATTGATTTCGATTATAAATTTTCTTTCCTTTATCTTTATAGGTTTTTATATTAGACATGTTCTTATTTTTGTAACAATCATGTCCAAAATTACCACAAAGATTATAGTTTCTATTAAATTTGATTTTATGATTCTTATTACTAGATTTCTTATTCCCATTTTTGCCATTAACAGGGTTAGTTTTCTAGTTTTTAGTATTTTTAAGAACATTATTAAGCGTGAGAAGTGCCTAAGTGGAATTTTATTTATAATCAAAATTTAATATCACTTTATTTTCTTGAATAAGAAGAACATACAATGTAGTGAGGTCTATAATGTCTGTTATGTTCGATATTTAGAATTAAAAATAGAAATGAAATTGTGAAACTTTTCGTGAAAGCTTAATTGAATAATAAAGTATAAAAGTTGATCTTGAATAAAATTAAAATTACAACCATCAAACTAAGATTTAATGTTTTAATTTTTTGCAAAAAAATTATTGACTTTTTTGTCATCTTTCATGGGAGAAGTAAGTAGTTCAACTATAAGTTTAATGATTTTTGACAGATGAACACCCTCATGCATAGATTCAAGGAGTTTATAAGACTCATTGGATAACACCTGATTGTCAATATGGATTATAAATTCATATTTTATACTCCTCAAAATGATCTACATGGATTCTTGTGATTTATGTTGAAACATATTGGTAAGTTTAGTCATGACATGTCTCCTTGACAATGTTTCTCTAGTCTAGACAACAATGTTCTAAATTTTTTGAGCCCTAAATTCAAATTTAATATGAATTTTACAAAGGTTATAGTTTAAACCATTCAACATTTGTGACTTATCTAGCACTAAATTTGGAGAAGCAATAACTTCCATTCAAAGTTTGACACTTCTTAGTTTTGTTTTATACTATAAATGATACTAAAAAAAGTTAAAAAATAATTTTTTAATGTGATTTTATACTTTATTTTTGTAATAAGACATACATTTTAATGTTTAAACATCAATAATCAATTAATTATTTTCAAAATAATTGAAAAAACATAAAAAAAACTATAGTAAGAGTTACAAGTGTCATAAAATAAACAATGTAAAAACTATTTTCAATATATTAGTTAAAAACCCATATAAATAAGCATTAAAACATAAAATGGATCATTCTAATTTGTCCGTAACATGAAAAAACTTAGAAAGTTACTATTCATATGATCGCCTTTATATAAAAGAGCGATTAGGTACAAAAGTTATAAGAAGTGTTGTAAGTGTAAGAGCCGCAAAAAAGACTTTTGCAAGGTAAAAAAATAAAACAAACTTTTTAATTATTTAAAAAATAATAATTTTGACAAATCACAAGTTTGACCAAAAAAATAGGATTATCATGTTTCGAACCTGGTATCTTCCTTTTATAAGAGCTCTACAAAATTACACTAACGAACTCCCTTACAACACTATATGGAATATACACGTAAGATATGATATTTATAATGTAATTAATTCATTTTATTCAAATAAATAAATAAATTTTTAACATGCATGTAAAAATCCATTGCATTTTTTCACTTTTAGCTAAAAAATAATTTGAAAAAATGGTTCTCTCCACTTTTATTGTATGATTTTTTTAATTTAAAACACAAAATTATTTAATAAATAAATTTTATAAACTTTATACGAATATTTTTAGAATGCCACAAGCAGCCATGGCATAGGAGGGAGGATGACATGAAATTGGTGGTGTGTAAGAGCCCAACACAAGTTATGAAAACTTTAATACAACCCTCCAAAAGCCTCTTGATGAACACACAATTGTAAAAATCAAATTTTATATCATTTTTTTTAAATTTGTAGTTGTATCAGGGTATGCAAGCACCACATAATATTTTTAAAAATTGTCAAGATTGGTTCTACTAGTCCACATGGTCTACAAAAAGGTTTTATATAGGTCAAAACTAAATTTTCACCACTTAAAACATAGAAATAGGATGTAGAAGTAATGAAATAATTTTTACTAGTTTTTCTCAACCTCTCAAGTTTTACCATGCCATACAGGGATGTCTAAGAGGATGTAGAATTTTTAGGGGATGAAATTAAAACTTGATAGGTTCTGTAGGAAGTTTAGGCAGGTAAAATACATAAGACCCATCTCTTAAACAAGATAAATAGGCTTCAAATGTAATAAAATATTTTTTTTTGAGTTTTCATCCCTCTGAGGCCAAACAAGGTTGTACCATCATGCCATAAGAAGTTTTTTAGGCTAATTTATTTGTAGTTAATGTTGTTTATTTCTTCAATGAGATTTTTAATGATAGAAAAATATAGATCTAAGTCCACAAGCCATATGGATGCCCAAAATAATGTTAATCAATTTTTGTTCCTTCTATGGCCATACATTAGGCTATACAAGTTTGAGTTTGTATGAAAATTTATATGCATAATGATAATTGAATACTTCACAGGAAAAATAAATAATTTTTCATATCATGTCAATAATCCACACCTTAATCTCACTCTGAAACCATGTTAAAATAAATATAAGCACACATATATGGATCTAGATATGTAGATTTTAGTAATAACATGATACACAAACACAACACAGAGTTACGTGGGAAGACCTCACAAGGAGGTTAAAAAAAACATAAACATTTATTCATTAATTTGAGAAATAATTTTATGCCAATGCATTAATTCCTCTCCTTCTCGCTTCTTCTTAGACACTTTTCTCACAAAACTTCAAACGCTCGAGTTTGAATGTGTTGGGTATGTTATGCTTTTAGTACATAAAATCATTTATAGGTAGAGTGAATCATTATAACCAATGAGTTCAAATTCCAACCCAATTCACAATAGTAAGAAATATAACAATGCATTTTATTATTTATTAACATAAGTTCAACCCATGTAATTTAAATAATAAAATATATTATTTTTTTACTAATGTTATTAACATTTAAATGGCATTTACCACTAACATTAATTGTTCCCTTTTTTCTCCCTTACCATCTATCAAAATTGTATCAAACCAAACAATACAATTAGATTCTCACTCTTCCATTGCTAAAAATTGCTAATATGATATTGACAACTTCTCTATGCTCAAAACTAACTATTTTGAATACTATGAATCAATCTAATATTGTGCCTACATCTCCACTCATAGTACCAACTACCTCAAGGGAGTTAGATATTAATCCAAATACACCACAAATAACATCAACCACCTCAACATAATTTCACCCACCTATACAACCTATGTTGGCCCAAACCAAACAACATACTTCCAATCATCATCAATTTAAGTGCACTTATGCTCCTTCAACAGACTTGATTCATTGTTATTTACCTTTATCTGATATGATTCTAACTGGATATGATGAATGGTATCCTATAACTAAACTTTCTCACCTTCCATCTCAAATTCTTTTTCTAGAACTCGTGAGGACTTCCCCCTATCATCTTAATCATTTAATGTAACTTTTATTTTAAATCAACATCCCTCAACCTCCACATATGGGGTAAGAAGCTGCCTTGTCTGGGGTTGAGGATAGTATTATTTAATAATGTGAAGAAATATCTATACATGTTGATGAAACTGTAGATACTTCTCTCTCACTCAAATTTCCCATGATTTCTAACTAAATATTACTTTTTGTGGATGATCCTCATTTATTCATTAGTGCCCAAATGGGTGATATTCAAGTAAAACATGCATTAATATATGAAGGATCCAAAACTTGTGTTACTTCTCTTAACTTCATTAATAATCTTGGATACTATAAATGCAATATTAAACCTACCTAAAGTATGTGCCAAGGTTATGATCGAAGATAAATGCCTCCCCTTGGTTGTGTTTGGATTTTAATCACAGTCCCTCCCATCATGTTTAGAGTTAAGGTCATAATTTTTAATTTCTCTCTATCATATGATATTTTACTCGTTAGACCTTGGACACATTACATGAGAGCCATTTCCTCTTCAACATGCTAATGTGTCAAATTTTCACATAACGGTGCTATATTTAAAATTCAAGGAGACACAAATCATTTAAATTATAAACAATTTTAAGATCATGGTGTTTTAAAAATACCTACCCTTTAACCTTTGCCTATCATCCTCTTTCATGAACATTAATGATTTAACTATCCCATCAATTATAATCATGGTTATAATGGACACCCTAAATTTATGGGCATTATCTACCTAACCTATTAGATTATAATGATAACAAGCCTAATGATATCCATTTAAAAATAAAAACTTCATAACTCCTTTTGCATATACATTCTCAATTATCTCCTTATTTACAATGTAGGTCTCATCAAAATCCATCTAATGACATTCTTGGCTCAATAGTCAGACCTAAATAATCACACCTTCATTCTTTTCCAACTGATAGAATAATTGATGCTTGCACTATTGATCTTCATACACCTAATTATGATAATGGTTATTCCCTAGATGACCAATTCTTAGATGGATATTCTCAAGCCAAGGATGTAAACATTATTTATTATAGATCTTCTTTAAAATATTCTTGTAAGTCTACCTTACATGTACACAACATTCACTTGGTAGATATAGTCTCTTCTCCTTCTACTACACCTCACATTATTTCTTCTTCCATTGATGTTCACATGTATAAGATGGAGTAGCTACCAAATTCTACTCACTCTACTCTAGTAACCTCCGAGCCTCTTAGGGTATGATCCCAGATCATGCCATGACATGACCTTACCATTTTGATAGATTTTTGGTCCTTCAGGTAATCTTCCCCAAGATATGTTGGCTACATTACTCTGACCTGTTCTAATGATATCTCTCATAGGTACAACACCTACTCAAAATCCTACTCATAGATTCATGAATCATAATGATTTTCTTGATGATGTTCTACCCATGCCAAAACATGATTCTCCACCTAGATGATAGGAAGATAAGGCATATTATGAGTTTCATAAGATAGTTGGTCATTGGGATAAACATTATCAAGCATACCAAATATTCTTAGCATAGTGTAGTCATACTAAAATGTAATTTTTACAACTTGAGCATGACTTGTGACACCTAAACCATAGGTCTCTCCTACTCAATTACACAACCCACTTAGGCATGTTTTCACTATTTCCCAGTCATCCAAAGCCTTCTAGATTCAACCCTCACTATCTTGAACTCCTCTCTTAGGCATAGATCTATCCCCTAGGGTCCTTTTCCCCTATAAAATAGTGCCATAAGTTGGAATACAACATTGGGACCCAGGGTGTCCACTTTTTAGTGCTGTTATCCAAGTCCACAATAGCCTCAAATGGTCAGATTTTATTGAATCCTTATCTTTTCCCTTATTGGCCTAATACGAGACCATCTAACCCAAGATCATTAGTTTCCCTATAAAATCCTATTCAAAGGTCATTTATAAGGGTTAGCAATCATTCAAAAGGCACAAGTTAGAGCTATACTAAAGCACACTCAAGCAAATCTTCTTATTCTCTGCATACAACCAACCACCTTTATTTCTAGCTTATCCAAGCTCCCACACCAGTCACGAGTCATCTCAATCTTGCCCAAATTCACATACATTTACATTGCATACACATGATTACATGATACATATTCAAATTGGGAGAACTAGATTGGCCTTGATCCCTCTTCAGAGTATTGGCATGTAGGCAATGTGCCCACACATAGGGTGTGATCGTACGTTTAGTGCATATTACACATTAATATCTTTTTATATTTAGATTCAAGATTACCTATCAATCATGAAGAAGAAATAAGATCCTTTAAGACAAAATTAATTGCACATGGAGCTTCGTGAATAACCAGGACTCGATATTTTAGGCACATGGTCTCCCAAAGCAGACGAACATAACCTAGAAAGCTCATAAAGCTTAGACACTATAGATTACAATGCTAGACCTCTAGGTGTACCATTTTTGGCCCTCATATCCAAGTAGAGAACAAACTTTTGGATCCTATTTCCAATAGTCTACCCAACCTGATCAGCAATTTGTAGCCTTTGTATCCTTCAACTCAGCCCAAAATCAACTAAGTTTTACTCTCTATCACCTTATTTGCTATTTTTAGAAACCAATTAACCAATTTTAGATTCAATAAATTATTAGGTTAATAAAGACACATTTATTTACTAATTTTCCCCTTAATCTAGACCCCTTTGCTATTTACGAAATTAAACCTATAGTTTCCCAAATTCAGTAAAACATTTGGTGAACCTGACTTACTTCAAATTTTTGCACAAAAATCCTAGAAACCTTAGGGATAATTATTTATGATTTTTTTATAATATTTTTTTCTGATTTTTCCTAAATTTATAAAAAAAACTATAAATTAATTGAAATATTTTCAATAATTCACTAAAACCCTAGTTTTCACATACTAGGTCCTATTTGCATACAAACACTTTCAAATGACTAGGAAAAATATATTGTTAATTTTAGAAATATTTTTAGATTTTTTTTAAATTTTTCAAGCTTAATTCTGCAAATTTATAGCAAAATTTTCAAATTATTACATTAATTTTGGAAAAAATCATTTCAAAGCCCTAGTTGCATCAACTAAATCCAAGTAATTTTGAAGTAATATTCCACTTATTTTTTGCAAATTTTGATTGAATATTAAAATTAAAAAATCACTTCAAATTTCAAAATTCATAGTAATTCTAGAAAATTTATTTATCTTAAAACCCTAGTTGCATCTACTAGGTCCCATTCAAGCAAGTAACTTCTCATAATTTTTTGAATTTAATCTTGCATACTTAGCTCAAAAAACCAATTTCAAATTAAAAATTCATAGTATTTTGCACAAATATTAATGAAAAATCCCTAGTTGCATATATTAGCTCTGATTTCACTTCTTGAGGTATCACCTTACATCCATAGTCAAATTGCAAAAATGATGCTCATTTATTTACAAACTTTTCTTACATTTTTTTACAGATAACAAGGAAACCATAATGGGCCCTATCATGTACATGAATGATGAAGTCTATCATATGCTAGTACAAAGTTTTATTCTATGCATTTCATGCTTAATTTTCATACTAAGGGATGACATTGCAATATTCATTGCCAAACATGCACAAGATTCCAAATTTCTTTTTTGTATATTCTCTTTTGCTCATATAGAATAATTACCATCTACATTTTTCCAAATGCATTCGAAATGTCATGTTGCATATCAAAAGTTTATATGCCTTTATGCAAAAAATTCATGTTCTCTATCCTTTGCTCTTTATTAATCATATGGAAAATTATTCAAGTTTATCATGTTAAAAGCATTTGAAATGTCATGTCACATATCAAAAGTTTATATGCCTATATGTACAAATCCATGCTCTCAACCCTTTGCTTTATATCTTTCATGATGAATTTTTTTCAAGTTTATCATGCTAAACACATTAGAAATGTCATAATTCAAGTCAAAGTTCTTTATACATCAATGCACAATTCCATATTCTCTATCCCTTGTTTGCTATCTCATATGTGGAATGTTCTTTCTAATCATATTACTATACATGGTTTCTAATTATATGTTTCTAACTCTTTGGTTACTTTTAAGTATCTCCCTATCACTACTAGACATAAGAAAACATTGGTAGTTATATTTATCCCTCCTCCCTTCAAACTTGGTACATCTAGCTTTTATCCCACCCCTACTACCAACTCTATGCCTATAGTAGATTATGTGGTACATGATATCTCTCAAATTTACAAAGATAGGCAAGTTGATTATATCCATGGTTATAGATTTTTCACTCAGGTTAGCACCCCTTTCGATCTAGTTTCAGCTCCTTCACCTATTACAGCTCTTCCTCTAGTCCAGATTCAACCATAGTTGAAACCTTCATTGATAGCACAAAGAGTTCATACACCTACACAACTTTAAGATTCTAGTCAACTTTCAATTACATTATTTACACACATAGCAATTTCAATTAGTTCTTATGTGTCTACACATAAAGCACATGTTTAGAGAGCTTCTCTTATCACCAGATTGGTCCCTAAGAGTCTTCTAGTTGCATCTACTTCTCATATTTATAAAGGGACCCCACTATTGGTTTCCACTATAGATATTTCAAAACATTTACAACATATATAGATTTTAGAGCCATAGTCTTAGCATTTCCATCATGTTTCACGATCATGCACTATCCTTATTCTTGATATAGGACAACATGATAGGGAGTCTCCCATGAGACTCATTGGTTAGTATCATTTCTTCATAGTATTACTTGTACATAGATTCCTTTTTCTTGATTGCATGTAGTTCCTTTTCAATTTATTGTATATAATCTCTCTTGATTGATTGTACATGGTTCAAATATCTTCAAAAATACAAAAACATGTAAATTATATGCATCATCTATGTTTTACATTGCTAACCATTATGCTAGACTTACATTACGCTATTCTATGCTATTGTTTGTCAATTTATATATATTACCAAGCTTCACTTGATCTTCTTTGAGTGTGTGCAATGCATCTATATCCTTGATTGCTTCACTCCACCCATTAAGGCGACATCCTACTTCTACATTCTAGCTACATATCAATACATCTACCCACTGGGAGCTACATGACTACACCATCCAAGTTATGCCATTCTTACACTATACACTCTAAACATCTTGTTGTATTATGTTCCTTACTTGCTTACATAGATATCACATCGACATCCATGATCATATATCAAACTTTTGTATTTCATAGCATATACATTAGTCTGGTATTACATATCTTATATACTCTTGCTTCTTGCTTTCCATAGTTAGATGCATGTTTATATTTTAAGCACTTTGCATGCTTCCACTCTTCACTGTGATTAGCTCGATGTGTTTGCATTTTATAGTTCCTATTTACTTCTTGCTTACATTTTAGGACATTTGACAATGTCCTTTGTTCTTATCTATATGTGTATGCCTTTAGATACTTTCCAATGTCCTTTATGTTTGCCTTTCATGTGCTTGTGGCCCTTGTGCCAATATTTGCTTGTTCTCATTGTGTGTGTATGTGATATTTGAACATGCCTTGTATGCCTTGTGTGCTTATTTGGCCCCTTGGACACCCTCACATTTTTATTGATTCTTACTTTGTATGCTTGTTTCTTGATTGATTATCTTTATGTGTAATGCCATGATTCTAATCATGCATTTACCTTACTTCTTAGATGCCATGATGGACATCATGCTCTATCCTTCCATGCCACTAACAAATAACAATTAACAACTAACATTTTGAATTCCAGTTTACTCTTATGCACATGCTATTACATTATTATATCAATCTAGGCATACCCCTATAGATCTAACAATCTCTCTCTATAAATTTTGTTATATCTTTAGATAATTTATATCAATGCTACATCAAATATTTTCACAACTCAACACACTTGCAGGGATTCTTTTTCTGAGGGTAGTTATTATAAGGTCTTCATTCCTACCCTTAGAAGAGGGGGCAATAAATAGGGGTTTTCTCATAGAGATCAGAGTTTCTAATGGTAAAAAAAGTAGTTTCAAAATAGTACAGTCCAAAATCTAGAACTCAACATAAGCAAACCAGACTAGGTAGACATTAGAGAATCTAGACCAGTCATCAATTTTGGCTCTAGATAACAGTGCCAAAAATGGGACTACAATGCTAGACCCCAAAGTGTCTATTTTCTAGTGATGTTGTCCAAACAACAAAATATTTAGGTTTTATAGAATCAAGTAAAGAGGTGAGTTTAGTCAAAGTTTTACCAGTACAGTTTAGTCTAAAAATTAGTAGTTTTTAAAACTTATTTTGCTTAAATAATCAAAATATAGGGGGCATCATGTGTGGCATGAGGGTTTCCATTTTTAATTCAGACACAGTAGTTGATACAAATTTTAGTTTCAAATCTATGTTCTAGACACTAGTTATTGGAGGCAATTTGTATGACACATGGGCCTTCTCAATTTCTGAGTTTATAGCATTTTTTTGCACATTCCCAATAGTTGCATGCCTTACTCCATCTATAGGTGGTTGGTTTCACATTCAAGTAAAATTTCATACAAGTTTGCTTCTTGTGTACCTAATTTCCTGAGTGGCTTCCTAAGCCTTGATCCTAGTTTTAGGAGGGGCTTCTATATAAGGCCAATCTCCATCTTTCAAAGTAGCCAACAGTGGCTGAGTTTCTAATTTACATTCATCTATCCATGCCAATATTGTTAGATCATAGCACATTCAGGGGATCCATGAGCCATCTCATACGACATTCATCTATACTAGTATTTTCTCATTTAGCTTCACATCATGGGGCAATGATAGATCCAAAGATCTAGCTAACCTTTGTATTCTTGAGCCGCCTATTAAGAGAGATTGGACACATAATCTAGACATTGATTAGTATATGCATGATTCATTAACTTCACATAGTTGGTGATGATGGAGCCAAAGGGCCTACCTTTGAAATCTTGAGCCAACTTCTAGGGGATTGAGCACTCAACTCATTCATCGATATAACTCTTGGTTTGGCATAATTCTAGCATCACCCAACACAACCTAGTAGTATAACAAGTTTTATATTGGTTCACATACCTGGTGAGGTGTATTCATTCCTTTATTTTCCTTCCTCTCTCTTTACCCATCTTTATATGTTCCTATTTTAGATATAGCATATCTAGTAAGAACTGATCTACTTTCACTTTCCTTTTTGCAAACTTACATAATACAATGTGCTCTCACTATGTGTTGACCATTTTGGTCCTGCAAGCCAAAATCAGTCCCCCTTTTCCCCTACTATTCTGAGCCAATACAATTTTGATTTTTCACAAGTCTTGTTTCTACGAACTCTATAGGCTTGTTTCTATGAAATCTGTAGGCTTATTTCTACAGACTCTGTAGGCTGATTTCTATGGACTTTGCAGGCTAATTTCTACGAACTCTGTAGGCTTGTTTCTATGGACTTTGCAGGCTGATTTCTATGGACTATGTAGGAAAGAAACAAGTTCCCAACACTTAGGTGACAAAAGGACCTTTGCAACTTTTCCAAAAGGAAATTTTAGTGGCCAAACAACCCTTGTAGAGGGTAGGAAAGCACTTAAAGGGAAGAAAGATAAAGGCAAAGAATTCTTTCAGACTTTCTATCTGAAGGAAATTTCCACAAGGTAAATATAGAAGGAAAAGCAAAGGCATAATTTCTTTGAACAAAATGCTTGAAGGAATTTCTTTAGACATTTTGTCTGAAGAAATCTTTCGGAAGAAAATCCCATGGAAATAAAAATACTAAGGCAAAAGCATGAAATGATTTCCTTCAGAGGAACAATATCTGCTAAGTGGTCATCAAGGGGTGCAAACAGTGAATGATGTGACTTGTTTTCTCCAATTTGCATTTATGAGCAGAAAAACCACATGAATATCTTGAAGGAGCAGTCTTGTTTGAAAAAAAGAGGTGTGGCCCATGTTTCACATTAATGTTTTAATGCCAAAGTCAAAACTGGCAGCTGACACAACATCCTTTTTAATGACTTTCTCTTCCCAATGCTCTCAAGACACATGGGCCAACTTGTAAAAAGGTGCCAAAGTCTTTTCCAAAAAGGGTGCCTTTACTTCTTCTCTCTTTATATATTTTAACTTCTCATTTGGGAAAATATCTCTTAGTCTATAAGGCAAAGCTTTGCTGAGGATCTCTTAGCTTGTAAGGTGGAGCTCTGCCAGATTTTACCTTGAATCAAAGACATGGCATTTTTACCTCCATTTGAGCTTACATTTTCATATATGTCTATGCTTTTGTTAAGTCATTTTATTTTATGCTTTCACAGAATGATTCCAACATGTCTAGTGCATTGTGAAGTTTCTTCTTCTGCAGGTCTGCCAGAAGTGTCTACAACAGGAATATAGGTGCATGTGAATAGGCTACCATAGAGTGTCTTAGAACACCTCTGTTAGTTCTTCCCTGTATCTCCATAGACCCCTGACTCACTAATACAGAAGAGTTTCCCATATCAAATGAAGTGTATGCCAACTTGTTCTTGGTGTAAAGTGTAGGTTCAAGCTAAGTAGATCAAACTTTTTTGGTGTATCACCGTTTAGTTTAGGTTCTATTTTCTGCATCCTTCTCCCTTTTCAACCGCCCCCCACCCCGCCTTTTATTTATTTATTAGCAATAGGAAATCTATGACCTCAGAGATACATCAAAGGGAGCTAGCCCTTATCTAGAGACTCTCCCCCTAGTTTTGCTAGACCCACAGGCAAGAGGGGAGTTTCCATTGTGATGCGCGGAAGATAGGAGCTCAACCTCCTGTCAAGGGTGCAATCTAAATCATCAACACTATGCACAATCCAACATCACACAACTTCTTAGGTTTATCCTCATAGGTAAGTTTAGGTACACTTCTCCTTTTTTATTTTATCCTAGTATTTCACTTTGCTGCATACTTAGAATAAAGGGGGGACAAATTTAGTCATACTAAAATGCAATTTATACAACTTGAGCATGACTTGTGACACTCAAACCATAGGTCTCTCTTACTCTCTTACACAACCCACTTAGGCATGTTTTCATTATTTCCTAATCATCTGAGGCCTTCTAGATTCAACCCTTGCTATTTCAAACTCCTCTCTCAAGCATATATCTCTCCCCTAGGGTCCCTTTCCCTTTAGACAACAACACCATAAGTTGGACTACAACACTGGGACCTAAGATATCCACTTTTCAGTGCTATTATCCAAGTTCAAAATAGCCTCAAATGGTCAAATTTTCTCAAATACTTATCTTTTCCCTTGTTGGCCTAATACAAGTTCATATAACCAAAAATCACTAGTTTCCCTATAAAATCCCATTAAAAGGTCATTTAGAAGGGTTAACAATCATTCAAAAGGCACAAGCTAGAAATATACTAAAGCGCACTCAAACAAATCTTCCTATTCTCTACATATAGCCAACCAAAATTGTTTATATCCTATCCAAGCTCCTACCCCAGTCATGAGTCATCTCAAGCTTGCCCAAATTTGTATAAACATGCATTGCATACATAAGATTACACAATACACATTCAAATTAGATAACTAAATTGGCCTTGATACCTCTTCAGAGTATTGGTATGTAGGTAGCATGCCCACACATAGGGTGTGATTACACGTTCAATGCATATTGCACACTAACCCCTTTTCCCATTTGGATTTGAGATCTCCTATCAAGCATAAAGAGGAACAAAGATCCTTTAAGATAAAATCAATTACACACAGAGCTTCATGAATAACTAGGACTCGATATTTTAGGCACAAGGTCTCCCATAGTAGATGAACAAAACCTGAAAGGCTCAAAAAACTTAGACACTAAGGACTATAGTGTCAAAAATTGGATTATAGCGCTGGACCTCCAGGTGTCCCATTTTTGGCGTTCCTATATAGGTAGAGAACATACTTCTAGATCATGTTTTTGATAGTCTACCCAGACAAATCAATAATTTGTAGCCTTTGTCTCCTCCATCTCAACCCATAATCAGCTAAGTTTTACTCTCTATCCCTTTGTTTACTATTTTTAGAAATCAATTAAGCACTTCCAGATTTAATAAATTAGTAGGTTAATAAAGACACATTTATTTACTAATTTTCCCCTTAATCTAGACCCCTTTACTATTTAGGAAATTAAACCTATAGTTTCCCAAATTTAGTAAAACACATAACAATAGACACAAAATTTTGTTTCTACCATATATCGTATACATAATTACTCAATTACTCCTAGGTGAACTTGTTATTTCCATGACATGAATATGCATACTTCAACACACTACTGATAACTTCAATAATACATTGATGCAATTCATCTTGAAATAACATAACCTTATAATGACAAAATCTTACCTTCTAAAATATATCTAGAATATATTACCAAACTTGGGGAAGTATATTACCTTTGGCATCAATGTCTACACATCATACATATAGATGTAGAGTACTCTAAAAAGATTTTTCATGATTTTATATGACTTATGCCTTCAAATTCATAGTAAAATCATCGTGATCATTCTTAAATGAAGGCTTGGTCTTTTCTTAAATCCATGCATTCTCATTGATCAAAGTATATCAACCATATTCCAATGTAAATTCCTTATATTTATTATCCTTCACAGGAGGTAGCACATCTGCCTCCTTATTATTCTCATTCTCCTACCTTTTCCATAAAGCTCATGCATCAATAATCCTTTAGACAATTCTTTATGAAGATCAATGAGAACATGATCAAAGCTAGATGTTAGTTAATACAATACTTAAATTTTTTATTGATGATGTATGTTAGGATATCTACAACATTTGTGAGCACATGTTTATGTGAAATATCATATTATATTTCAAATTATCATATGATTGGATTTTATATTTACATTTTATTATGAGTGTTGGTGATGATTTTTGGTTTATACCTCACTTATATCATATTTTTATTTCATTTTCAACATTTTAATTTTTTTCATGTACTTGACATCCTGTTTATTTTATGATTTCTTTCATAATACTTACTATATTTATTGTTAAACATTACAATTTGAATAACACCTATGTGTCCTATTTATCAATATTGACCTTCATTTCCTTATTTTCCCTATTTTTGAGATGATTATTACTATCATAGGTACTTGTGCTAACTCTTTGGTAATATAGTATAACATCTAGGTGACTTGGATATATTCAATATAGCCTATGCCATTTACAATTACACTACTTTACATATTTGTGATTAGATATAATTATAACCATCATTATACCACTCATTACATGAAAAAATAATTTATGATATCCATTTATCATTTTTATTTCCCTTCAATAGAAGCATACATAGGGAAAATTTGAGATTGCATAGTTACTTATGAACAACTCTATGAACTTTTTGATACCAAGGATTTTCGGTACTCTTATCTAGTGACCAAGTGTAATCTCTCTTATGTTTGTCACTTATTTCACTCATGTTTTTTACTCTGAATCCATATGGAGGAGTAATAGAAAAAACCATAAAAATTGAAAAGCCATATCATAAAAGAAAATAAAAGGCAATGATCAAAAGGAAATTCTAATCTTAAAAGTTAGATCACACTAAAATATATGATCTCTTGGCACATAGTTTATCCTAGTAAAATCTCAAAATCAATAGTTGGCCTCATAATAGAGATGAGGTACATTAGGACATGGTAGATTGGGATATGAGGTCTCATTTTATCATTTAGTGCCATCTAGTTTCTCACACAAGTACCTAATATTAATAGTAGACTGATGACTCTATAAGGAGTCTCTAGGAATGGGGAACACATTTTGGGAAGGTACACCCATTTTAATTTTACTTAATATAGCCTTCATGGGATGATCTACGTACTTTTATTAGCCAAATATTTATGTTCACTAGTTGGAGTGTCCTACGTCCTTGTTGTCAATAATTTCTAGCACTAGCATACTTTTTAAGTGTCTCATCATTGATAAGGGTTTTTATATCACCTATGTATTACTTCACTCCCTTTTGTAATTTCCTATTTATCCCTAATATTCCCCTTGATGGATATCACTTCTAGCTGATCACATCTTTGATCACACTTTCCACCTACACCTTTTGGTTTTCCTTTTATGAGTTACAATGTAAAACCTTGGATATGATAAGGCTTTCCTCATAAATACCCACCTTGTCACACCTCTTGGTTTTGTTTTTTAATTATAATGTAAGACATTGGATAGTGCCAATATTTCCTCATAAACATCTTTTTATACCATCTTATCACCATCATTCACATGTCATCCAATGGTTATACTTTCTTCCATCACATGCTAGCATAAGCATGATTTTGATTCCATTTTATTACAATTTTTAAAATATCTCATTCTTTATGATGTATTTTACATTCATTTTTCCAATTCATTTATTGTTAGTCAAAACTTTATATCTACTTACAACTTTTTTTCACTTTTCATTTATTATTTTTAACCATGCATTTGCTCATATTTGCTAGAAAATAATAAATTATACATTTTATGTTGGATGGTGGAGCATGATCTTATTATAATGCCCAATTACCAATAAGTGGGGTGTGGTGGGGCAATGCCCACCGCACGCCCGACCCCTCCCCCCCCGCCCCCATTAAGGTCACCATGGGGGTCTAGGAGGGGTGGTGACCATACTTGGATCCCCCCTGATGGAGGTTCAAGGGAAGCATCCTCAAAGAAAACTTTTATTAAAAATAAATTATAAAATATTGAAATTTCATAGTAAATCTAGACCGTTCACTATTAGGTCATAGATCTAATGATAGAAATTATGTTTATACATTTTTGACCTAATATGTAACCCTCTTTTGTTATGAGGGTATGGTAATCATGATGACATATTATGTATGAGTGAAGAGGATATTGTAGTGGATGTATTACATATTTTTCCCTTCATTTGTTAGACTAAATAATAAGGATTAGTTGTTTCTGTACGGATGTAGCCCATATTGGGTGAACCACATTAAATTTATATCTCTATTGTGTTATATTTTTTTGCATTTTATTTCCATATTTAATTCATTAATATTTCTCTGTGTTCTATATTCCTAGCAAATGGTATCAAAGCTGAAGGTTTATTTGATAGATAAAATCATAGGAAAAGAGGGTTCCTAGTTTGAGTGGGAGCAATGGTAGAAGAAATAAATTTTAAAGTTGAGAAGTTTAATGGCTAATAATACTAGATATGGAAGATGCAAATGGAAGACTATCTATTTTAGAAGGATCTTTTCCTACCATTGGGTGGAATAACAAAGAAGCTAACGACTATGAAGGATAAATATTGGGAGGTTCTTGATAGAAAGGCACTAGAAACAATATGGCTATGCTTGACAGTGTCGATAGCCTTCAACATTTCAAAAGAAAAGACAACAATGGATGTGATAAAGGCATTGGATATAGTGTATGAAAAACTCTCAGCCTCCAATAAGGTATTTATTATGAAACATTTATTTAATTTGAAAATGCCATAAAGTGGGTCTATTGCTAATCATTTAAATGAATTTACCATGGTCAAAAATTAGTTAAGCTCTATAGGAGTAGATTTTGATGACGAGGTTAGGGATATTTTGATTTTGTGCTCATTGCCAAAAAGTTGAAATGGCTTGGTCATGGTTGCGAGTAATTTTGTTTCTAGTTCAAACACTTTTAAGTTTGATGATGTTATTATTGTTATTCTTAGTGAGAAAATATGATGAAAAAACATAGGTGAGCCATTAGGTAATGCTTTGACTATGGAGAATACAAAAAGACAAAAGGATAAAGGAAAAGGCCTAGAGAATCATAGTAGTTCTAAGAAGGGTAGATCCAAATCTAGAGGAATGTTGGTGTGTTGGATTTACAGGAAGAAAGGACACCTAAAAAAATATTGTTGGTTTTGAAAAAAAAATAAGGAGATGGACAACAAGATAAAAATTAGGAAGCAAATGTAGTAGGTGATGTATTACAAGATGCTTTAATATTTTTTTTAGATAACATTAATGATTCTTGGGTGTTAGATTCAGGGGTTTCATTTCATACTAGATCCCATAAGAAATATTTTCAAGACTATGTTCAAGGTGATTTTCGATAGGTTTATTTGGGTGATGGTGAACCCTATAAAATTGTAGGAAAGGGTAAGATGCAGATAAAATTATAGAATAGAAATAAATGGTTGTCACAATAGGTGAGGCATGTTCTTGAGTTGAGAATAAATATAATTTTAGAAGAGCAGTTGGGAAGTGAGGGATACACAATTACATTTATAGAAAATTCATGGAAGGCCACTAAAGGATCACTGGTAATAACAAAAAGAGAGAAGGTAGGGACATTATATTTCTCTAATGGTAATGTTGACTCTTATATTGATTTAACATATACATAAGTGGATACAAAATCATGGTACCATAGGTTTGGGCACATGAATGAGAAGGGGATGCAAGTTCTCCACTCAAAGAATTTGTTGTCAAATTTGAAGAAGGTGGATTGGAAACTGTGAGCACTGTGTGTTTGGAAAACAAAAGAGAGTCAAATTTCTTAGAGTTTGGAAGACAAATAAGGATGTAAAGTTAGAGCTTGTGTATATCGATGTATGGGGATTGACTTAGGTATCATCCCTTGGTGGCTCTTTTTATTTTTATTGATGATGCAAATAGAAAAATTTGGGTTTATTGCATATGAAAAAATATGATATTTTTGATACTTTTAAGAAATGGAAAGCTTTGGTTAAGAATGAGACATGAAATAAGTTTAAGTGTGTTAGATCAGACAATGGAGGTGAATACTACAACAAGGAATTTGATAATTACTATTCATCCCATAAAATTTGTAAAGAGAAGACATTCTAAGAAAACCACAACAAAATGGTGTGTCAAAAAGGATGAATAGGACAATCCTAGAGTGTGAAAGGACCATGAGATTACATGCAAGGTTGCCTTTACAATTTTGGGCAAATGTTATGGATACTATTGTTTACTTAATAAACAGAGGGCCTTCAAGTCCTTTGGGTGGTGGCATTCTAGAAGAAGCATGGATAGGTAAAAAGGTAGATTATTTATTTTTAAAGGCTTTCATTTGTAAAGGATTTGTCCATATTGATAAAGAAAATAGAACCAAGCTTGAAGAAAAATCTAAGAAATGTACTTTTATTGGATATGGAGTTAATGATTTTGGTTATCATTTATAAGATTTTGAAAATTGTAAAATTATTAGGAGTAGAGATGTGATGTTTAATGAGAAGGTCATGTACATAGATTAGTTGTAGGGAAAGAAACAAGAAAATCCAAATACTGATATATGTAGTACTTGATGAATCGCTGGAAATGAAATTTCAAAAGTGCCAAAAAATCAAAATGTGCAATAAATATAACAAGTACCTCAAACTCCTAGAAGTGTAGTTAGAAGATCTACCAGAGTAACTAGACTCCCTAAATGATACTCTCCTTTTATTTATTATTCATTATTAACTAATGGTGGTGAGCTAGAAAGCTATGAAGAAGCAATGAAGTTAGAAACTAGAAAGAATTGGGAGCAAGTCATGAAAGAGGAGATGGACTCCTTAGGACATAACCAAACTTGAGATTTGGTTCAGTTACCTGTAGGTAAAAGAACATTACATAATAAATGGGTTTATAGGTTGAAGGAAGAAGATGGAGGAAAAAATAGGTACAAGGCTAGACTTGTTGTAAATGGGTTTGCACAAAAGAAAGGTATATATTTTGATAAAATATTTTCTCTAGTAGTTAAAATAACTTCTATAAGAACTTTTTAAAGTTTGGTAGTAGTAGAATTTTTTCACTTTGAACAATTAGATGTGAAGACAAAATTCTTTCATGGTGACCTGGAGGAAATATATATGGAGTAGTCATAGGGATATGAAGTCAAAGGTAAGGAGAATATGGTGTGCAGGTTGAAGAAGAGTTTGTATCGCTGAAATCAAGCTTCAAAATAGTGGTATTTGAAATTTGACATGTTTATGACAAAATAAGGTTATAGTAGATGCCATTCTAACCACTGTGTTTACTTTAAGAGATTAGATAATGACAACTATATTATCTTGTTATTGTATGTAAATGGCATACTTGTTTTAGGGTCTAACATGCATGATATAAATGAGCTCAAAAGAAAACTAGCAGATTCATTTTGGGTGCTGTAAAGTAAATCCTTGGTATGAGAATAACAAGAAATAGGAAAAATAGAAAATTGATATTGTCTCAAGATGAATACATCAAAAAGGTATTAGTTAGGTTAATTATAAAAGATGCAAAACCAATGAGTACACCTTTGGGAGGGCACTTCAAGTTAAGTAAGGAAAAATGTCCCAAAACATAAGAAGAAATCAGTTACATGTCCAAAGTGCTCCATGCTTTATTAGTTGGAAGTTTAATGTATGCTTTGGTATGAACTAGACTAGACATTGCTCATGTAGTGGAAATTATCAGTAGGTTTATGAATAATCTAAGAAAAGAGCACTAGGATGCAGTCAAGTGAATTCTCAAGTACTTGAGAGGGATCATTAATAGATAATTGTGTTATGAAGGGTCAAATGTTACCTTACAAGGATATGTTGATGTAGACATGGCTAGAGATTTAGATGGTAGGAGGAGAACCAAAGGTTAAATATTCACTATTGGTGACACAATAGTTAGTTGGATTTCAAAATTGTAGAAGATAGTTGCTTTATCAACTATAGAGACATAATATGTTGTAGCTATAGAAACAAGTAAGGATATGATATGGATGCAATGGTTCATGGAGAAGTGGAAGTAGAAGCAAAAAGATTATAGGTTATATAGTGATAGCTAGAGTATGATTCATTTAGCAAAGAACTTAGCATTCCACTCAAGAACCAAACATATACAAATCATGTATCACTTCATTCATTCAATTTTGGAGGATGGTCAATTAAATATGGAAAAGATCCATATGATTCAGAATCTTGTAGATATCCTAACAAAGATAGTCACTAAAGAGAAGCTAGAGAGTTTTTTAGCTTCAATAGGTCTTAAAGGATAACAAGGAATATGAGAAAAATGCTAGGGTCAAAGTTCCAAGGAAGACTTGTAGTGGTAGAGTTTCAACAATTAGTCTCCAAGTGGGAGATTGTTGGATGGTGGAGACTGATCTTATTATAATACCCAGTTCCTGATAGGGGGGTGTGAGGGGGAAACACCCCCCCCACTAAGGTTGTCATGGGGGTTTGGGGCACGATGACCATACTTGGAGCCCCCTAGTGAGGGTTTAGAGTCAACACCCCTAAACATTTTTTTTTAAAATGCATTATAAAATATTTTAATTTCATAGTAAATCTGGACCATTCACTATTAGGTCACAGATCTAACGATAGAAATTATGTTTGTGCATTTTTGCCCTAATATGTAACCCTCCTTTGATATGAGGCAATGGTAATCTTGATGACATACTGTGTGTGAGTGAAGAGGATATTATAGTGGATGCATTGTAAGTTTTTACTTTCATTTGTCAGATTGAATAATAAGGATTGGCTATTTTTGTGTGGACGTAGCTCACATTGGGTGAACCATATTAAATATGTGTCTCTATTGTGTTGTGTTTTTCTAAAGTTTATTTCCATCTTTAATTCATTAATATTGCTATGTGTTCCATGTTCCTAACATTTTACATTTGTCCCATAGCATAAGAAATCATAATCACATGTGCTAGAAATAAAATACATCAATAGATAACATCCATGAGTCATAATGAAATACAGACACACACATTTGACTCAAAAGTGTTAAATACATCATGATACATATTGATACATAATATAAAAACAACTCTAAGGTTGTGATCCATCAGAAGGGCATGCTACACTACCCTAAGATGCTTGAGACTACCCTATTTATATAATCCATTGTAGTGACTACATCTATGATCATAGATCATCTATCTATCCTTATAGATTAGCCACTTTGGCTTATAACCTTGATACCTTCCCAATCATAGTCAAATGACCAACTCTCTTCCAATCCAATGCCTACCATTCCTGCATCTTCCCTAATTAAATCTTGGTATTAATACATATTGAGCCCTAGATGATAATCTATGTATCTCTCAAGAAGCCTCCTTGACCAACATAAACCACTTGGTATAACACTTGGTTAAAGGCATAAATAAATCAATCAAATATGTAGTATCATGTTGTAGTAGCATGTCATCCAAAATGTTTTTGTGGGTCATCTCTACCAAGGTCTTCCATCAGTCCTCCTATATCATAGTATCTATAAAACATAAATTAAAATCACATTAAATATCATATATATCTCTAAAATCATACATCTATCCACCATGCATATTTATCTATCTACATAATCTCTAAACAATCAATATATAACACATCTTACTCACCGATAGTAGCTCCATTTTCTCAACTACCAAACACATCATGTGTAGCATAAATTTGTGGTGGTGCAAAACCTTTGTATTAGTTAGGATGAATCACATGACCATGTTGTGCTCTACTAACTATACACCACACAATAGACCAATTCAACGTAAGCTACCCTGCTAGATTTCATAGCAAGATATAGAATGTAAATGATAGCAAAGCACACAAATAAATTAACATATTAACACAATTATTTAATGTGGAAAAACCTCAATATGTAAAAAAATCACAAAGATGATATTCATATACTTGAGAAACTCTAAATCCCAATACAAAGCCTTCTTAATTCTTCACATAAACCTTCACAAAACCTTTGTAAAATATGTTAGGAATAAATCCCTAATATTACATGTTAGATCAATGAGCTATATCCTATATTGAAAGTAAATAAATGTGGAAAACAAGATATAAAAAGAATAGATAAGTAAGAGGACACATTACACAGAAATTACGTGGAAACCTTGTAATGTGCAAGGAAAAACCATTGGCAAAATGGCAGCTTTCAAACTTCATTAATACAACATCAAAATCTCTTCTGAAATAACTCCTCCATAAAATCCATCAGTGCTAACATATAAGCTCTAAATACTTCCACTTGAAGTATTCAGGTTGTGAAACAAGCTAAACTAGAACACATGATCTATCCTTCAAGCATACAAGCCAAATGACTGCATGGATCTACTAATTATATGCATTAAAAAGAGAGATTCATGATTATTAATAGCATTTACAACATGAGAGAGAATTAATAGTGTCACCAACAAATTTTCCACATTCCATGTGGGGTGAACAATGATCATCAAATGTTGTCTGTCTTCATGTGTAAAGGTCAAAAAGTGGTTCAGCTACCTTAGATAATATCCAAGACACTTCTGTGTGGCCCTAAAAATTGTCTCACATTCGAAAAGTGAGGATAAACAATAATAGTATCTTTCTTTTCTTCATTCTCCATATGACCACATGCGTCTAAAAGATGCTTGCAATCATCTTTTAACTATCTCCACTCATGGGAATCATGGGATCCCTTAGAAATTAGACCCAAATCAACCTTTTTGTATTTTGCAACATGTGACACCACCCATGTGACTACCAAAGGCAAACCCATGTACCTTGATGGAGTGCTACACCCCACTCCCATCACATTAACCTAATCACTCATGGGATACCCTCCATGGGCCCCTGCCACATCACCAATCAACCACATCACTCATAATCCACATCACTAACCATCCACATCACCAAAATGCCATGCCATCATGATTAGTGACCATAAATAATGTTTATGAATAGTGGTTCATGAATAGTGACCACATCCTAACATACTCCCACATGAAGTCAATATACACAAGCTTTTACCACACCTGAGTATTCTATAACCAATTGCTCATCCATACCCTCTAATACCCTATCATAAACCCAATAGAAATTTTCTTGAACTACTAAAACTTATCTATCCTAACTAGCTTTGTCAACATCTGCTCTTTCATAGTAGATTATAACATAGAAGTGACAAATCACTTCTCCACACACAGACTAATCCTTCAATCAGGATTTTGCCATGAACCACTCATAACTCCCACTGCTTGGGAATATCTGATTGAATGTTCACCATGGAATGATGAGGCTTCCTACTCTTGATGTATATAATACATAAGACACAACATGTTTTCTCTTCTATTGGGATATCCATGAAAAGACAAATCAAAATGCAAGAAGTAGGGTACTTCCTTGCTCTCCCATCCTTGTGCATCTCCATCCTTAGTTTTCTCCTTTATACCAGCTTCATTCCACATGTCCCTAAAGAGACATCACACTAGTGATCATGTTGGGGCATGCATCCAACATCTTACAACACATACAACATCTGATAACCACTTTGGCTCTTCATGAAGGTATCGAATATCTTGTACTACATATTTTACACCTACACAAACCTGTATAGTGATTTATATAACATGAAAATAAATAACTCTTTGCCTCATTCTTTTATTTATCTCTCCCTAAGAGATATCATTATGTAGGAATAATGCTACTCCAACTCCTTAAACAAAAACTAGTACATGTATCATTCTTGATAGTAGTGAGGAAAGAAGATATCACATAAGTCAAAACTAGACTTCTCCACATAGAATTCAAATCTATCAACATGGTACAAGTACACTAGACCAATCACAGCTCCTGGGAAGTCATCACACTACTCACTTCATCATTTCAACTATCAAGTTTTTGGACTAACATCTAAAATTCACCCTACTTTATCTAATGTTTCTAAAATACCAACTCATGTGCTAAAGTGTTAGTCTATGTATCGATTTGCCTGGCCAATGCCACAACCATATACACAACACTCCAACACCTTAAGTTATACGGTTAATATCAACCTTGTAATTTTGGGAACACTAGGTCTTAGTTTTTATTCTACATGTAGCCTTTAGTTACCAATCATGCCAACCATTACACAAGTGGACCAATCATAGCTCTAGGTAATTCATTACACTACTCATTGCACCAATGCACCCATCAAGTTTTTAAGCCTAATAAATACATCCAAAATGCATCACTTCTCTACCGCATGTACAAACATATGAATTTTTCCTTATAAGAACACCAAGTCTCAATTTATCTTCTGCATGTATCTTTTAACTACCAATCATGGTAACCATGACACAAGTGGACCGATTACATCTCCAAGGAAATCATCACACTAATCAATGCACTAATGTACCTACCAAGTTTTTTAGCCTAAAAAATACATCTAAAATAGATCACTACTCTACTCTATGTCCAAACACATGGATTTATCCTTTCAAGAACACTAGGTCTTACTTTTTCATTTGCATCTTCATCTCCCTCATCCTCAACAACTTCAAAATAGGTACAAATTTAGGTTTATTTGTACCTTCTTTCTTTGCATGGATTTTTATCTCTAACATCATGAATAATAACATGTGGTCATTAGGATACCACATCAACACACCCCTTATATTTGTTTTCAAGAACCTTAAAAAGGTCATGCCTTGTCTTCCACCTCCTCCAAAGGAGACCATATTTATCCTCAAGATATAGATTTACTTCTCTAATAAGAATACTATGTAGGCTGCTGACTTGTCTGGCAAATATTTTTAAGCTTTCTCCTTCAACTCTCCTATGGGATTCTCATTAGCAACATGAAGAAAACATGATATTCACCAAGAGATCCTCCACCTTTATCCATAGAGAGATACCTACCAAAACAAACTCTTTTTTTCTACTTTATCTCCAACTTGGTATCTCCTCCTATCATACTAGCTTCAACTTTAACAACAATAGCCAATAATAGAAAACGCTCATACACATGGATTTTTTCACCATGGATCTAATACCAGATGTTAAAAATCAAAGCTTCACAACCAAAGCTTTGATACCATATGCTAGGAATACTATATTTTATATCAATGAGCTATATCCTATAGTGCAAGTAAATAAATGCAAAAAATAATCTACAAAAAAAATTGACAAGTAAGAGAACACATTATGAAGAGATTATGTGGAAACCTTACAATATGCAAGGAAAAAACTATGAGAAAAATGGTAGCTTCCAAAATTTAGTAATACAACATCAAACTCTATCCTATAATAGGTCCTTCATCAACTCCATTAGTGCCAACATACAAGCACTCAAAAATTCCACTTGAAGCATTTAAGTTGTGAACCAAGCTAAACTAGCCTACATGATCCAACTGCCAATCATTCAAGTCCAAGGCTAGCATAGATCCACTAATTGGATGAATTATAAAGAGAGATTAATTATTATTAATAACATATATAACATGAGAGAGAGAGAGGGGAGATAGAACGAATAGTGGTACCAACAAATTTACCACATTATATGTCGGGTGAATAATGATCATCAAAAGTTATCTGTCTTCATGTGCAAGGGTAAAAAAGTGGTCCATCTAGTTTAGACAAGATCAAAATCACTTTCATTTGGATCCAAACATTGTATCTAACTCCACAAGTGAGGATAAGCAACAATAGTAACTTTCTTGTCTTCATTCTCCATGTGACCACATGAGTCCAAAAGATGCTTGCAATCATTTTTTGACTATCTCTACACATGGGAATCATGGGTTCCCTTAGAAAATTTACGCACACCAACCTTTTTATCTTTTGTACCATGTGACACCACCCATGTGACTACCAAGGACAAACCCATGTGCCTTGGTGGAATGCTACTACCCACTCCCATCACATCAATTTGATCATTCATGGGATACCCTCCATGGGCCCCTACCACATCACCAATTAGCCACATCACTCATAAGCCATATCACTTACCATTACCAACATTACCAACATGCCACACCATCATGAATAATGACCATGAATAGTGTTTGTGAATAATGATTCATGAATAGTGATTGTGAATAGTGACTTCACATCTTACCAAAATATTTGCCACAAGTAAAAATCAAATTCATTGAGTTCACATCAAGTTTATAAAATTATAAAGTGTGTATTACAATAAGGTTAAAACCATATTTATAATGTGGATGAAGGGATGTGACCCTTGTAACCAATGGGTTCAACCATCCTCAAAATCATTTAATTTAATTGGTAAATAATAAACCAAAACATTTTATTATTTATTTACATGAGATTTTCACCTCACGTTAATAAATAATAAATCATTTTTATTTAATTATACATAAAAGTATGCTAAGAGTCTAAACTAGCCCACTTAGACATTAAATGTTCTAACACTCCTCCTTAATGTTAAGTGGGGATAAATGCCATAGTCACCTTAATACAAGAATTATACTATGTTCATAATTGAAGGATTGAAAAAATTTCATTATGCCAAACATCAACTTTTGAAATAAAATGAATTATAATCCATAAACTAATATAAAGTAAGTCTAGTCTATCATGATCATGAGACTGCATCTCACAGTTTCTCATGAATAATTATCTAAGCATTTTTGGAGCCTTTATAACATAGTGACCTCCATTACAATATAATTTTAAGTATTGGGGTGTAAAATAAAAATTTCCACATGAAGTTTACAAAAATCACATAACATGATATATTACAATGTTTTACAATCAAAATAAGTAAAGAGAAGAAAAAAGAACACTTGGCCATTAGGAAGTGACATTTTCATGCACACTCCCTCTTAATGACAACTTTGATAGACTCAACATTGCATAATATAGATAAAACTTGGTAGCACTAAGTGGTTTTGTGGAGATATCTACAATTTGTTCATCCATATGATAAAACTGTATATCAATATCACTATTGAGGACTTTATCTCATATAAAATATACATGAACTTCAATATATTTAATTCATCAATATTGCATTAGATTTTTCACCAAAATTATAAAATTTTAGTTATCACAATAAAGGGTGGTAATGTGAGAAATAATAAAATGAAGTTCTAAAAAACTTTACAACCACATGGATTCTTTAATAGCCTCCATAGTATTTTTGTACTCTACTTTATGAGAAGAGATAGAAACAATAGGTTGCTTTTTGCTATTCTAAGTGATAGAACCTACCCCAAACTTAAACACATATTTAGAAGTAGATTTATGATCTATAATATCACTATCATGGTCAACATCACAATAACCATACAATATAGCAATATTGTTAGGATTGTGGAGCTAAAAGCTTCACTGATGCAGACACGGAGGAGGTTGCAGGAGAGTTGCTAAGTGTCAGAGACACCGGCGTCGGTCAGGCCAACCGACGTCGGCAGGATAGGGCAGGAAGGCAACCGACATCGGTCAGAGATCGGCCGGCGTCGGCGACCCCCAGGCGAACAGGGACCGGCGTCGGTCGCCTGTGTGGTTCGGACTGCGTTTATTACGGGCAGTTAGCTAATGAACCAAGTGTTTGCATGATCAGGGCTAATTATAGACTGAGAGTTGTGGATCTAATTATTGTAATTAGATGTCTAATTATTGTTTGGATGAGATCTATATAATAGACTCATGGTTGTATTGGAAAAGTGTGCTAGGGAGTAAGAGAGCATAATTATAAGCTCCTTCTGTGTGTGAGGTAGAGCAATGGTGCGTTCCTCCTAGTGCCTCAGTACCAGGAGTGTTGGTGCTGGATTGGAGAGCCAACTAGGTTCTTCAAGAGTGTAGGATCTTGGTCACAGTTGTATGGCCTATATAGGAGATCTACATGGTAAGTAAGATCGTTGATCTGCAGGGGTATGTGTGTGCAAGGTCGAGGTTCACAGGTGAGCAGAACCGTTGTTTGATTTGCAGGTGTGCAAGGTCATATAGACAGCAACACAACAGGGAGCAGTATCAGACAGGATCTACTTGGAGTACAGGTGTGTACTCGGATAGAGCAAGAGGAAGGCAAGGGAGTTCCTTCCATAAGTATGGTCTGTTGAATTGCAGGTTGTTGCAGATTCATGGGAGATCTACTTGAAGTAATTTGAGTACTTGTGGAGCACGTGGAGTGCTTGTGGAGTGCGTGGAGCACTTGTGGTGTGCGTGGAGCACGGGAGGTGAACACCAACTCTGTATTTTGAGTTGGGTGTTGGGACCTGAGAGGGAGAGCTTTGGGGAGAAGATTTACTATTCACTTGAGGTGTGGGAAACCTCTGTAAGGTGGTGGAGAAGAAGTGGCATCTTCTTTATTGTATTCTTTTCTGTATAAAGTGTTAATACAATTTGTGTATTGTCTCTCATATCATGTGTTATTCTGAATTCTAGTTACTTGGTGAATCTGGTTAATTTCCGCATATTAAGTTGCTTGGTTTGGTAATCAAATTGTGTGCTTCCAGTTTATATCTCCCAACAAGTGGTATCAGAGCAAGGTTGTTGGCTCATAGCTTGATACCAACAAGTGGTATCAGAGCTAAGGTTGGAGGAAGCAGGTTTTGTGTTTGGTTACAGGGCACTCTCAGGGGTTTCTGATCGAGTGGGAGTAGAGCAACAGCAGATCAAAGTAAGCTAAGAATGGAGGAGTTGAAAAGCACAGATGGTCACTCACGGTCCTATGGAAAGAAAGAGCAGGTAAAAGATTATTGTTGGTTGGTAGCAGATCAGCATGAAGAAACTGAAGAAGTAGATGTTGCAGGTGTTATTGCATAGGATGTTCTTGGAGGTTTCTTGGATAAAGTTGAATCTTGGATAAAAGATTCGGTTGCCTCTTTCCATGCAGTTCCAGGTAGAGGAGCTGGTGAGCCTTGCCAAAGAATTGGCAAAGGGGAAGTGAAGCTGAAATTGCAGGCGGCCAACACACAGGTGTTGATGAAGGTCATGCAGGTCCCAGGTTTGGAGATATGGCTAATTTCTTCAGAAAGATTGGGTGATGAGAGATGCACAAGAACTCTCACAGCGGATGCACTTTAATTAGCTGGTGGTAAGAAAATAGGTATCCTTTATCTACTTGTTTATATTAATGATTCTTCTTTTGTTGCGGAGACGTGGCTTCGTAGGCTTGGTCACATGAGCAGGAAAGAGATGCATGTTCTTAAGCGGAAGACAGATATATTTGACAGGCTTAAGAACTGGAAAGCCTTGGTGTTTATGGAGGAGATGGCGGACAGAACCCAGTGGATGGTGCTGGATACTTCTGAGCAGGGCAATTTGGACATGGGTTTTGATTCAAAGAAGCTCGCGGGTAAAAAGTCATCACTCACAGGTGAACACAGGTACTGATGTCGGTCAAGAGGAATCGGCGTCGAACAGACAGGTGCCGATGTCGGTCATGTGCAGACCGAAGCCGGCGATGTCAGGCAGGGTAAGACCGACGTCGGTCTAGAGACCGACATCGGTAGTATGTAAGACCGATGTCGGTCAGAGGATCGACGTCGGTAGCAGGGACACCAGTGCTAACAGGTTGGTAGTCAGGTACAGACGCATGGAACCGACGTCGATCGGATGCAGACTGTGGAGTGACCGAGGTCGGTCACTGTAATGAATTTTGGGTGGACAACATGTTGTCAAGGAGTCTCAAACACCCATACGGAGGACTGAAGGCGTAAGTAGGCCCTCAAATTCGTGTTCCTCTTCTTCATACTTGTTGCTGATTTTATAGCAGGAAGGATCTAGGAAACAGGTGTGAGCTTGGCATGGATGAGAATGTGATTCCTTGGAGGAGAACCAGACAGGTGTGTTTTGGTAGAGTTGCCAGCAGGTATAAAAGCACAGAGACGAATGGATACCTTAGTAGAAGAATAGAGAGAACGGATACATGAGGTGGAAGATCAGGTATATGGTCTTGAGGAGCTGCAGGACAGTGGTACAAGTTTTTTTGACAGGTGGAGGACGAAGCATGGCTTCAGTCAATGTCAGGGTAACTACTGTGGTTTTGTCTTACCAGGTGGATGATGAGTCATGACATCATTCTGTTGCTGTATGTGGATAGTATGCTAGCTAGCAGGGGTGTACATACAGGGTTTTACTGAGCTAAGGGTAAGATTAGTTCAGTGGCATGTCAGGGGGAGTTTGGAGCAGCGGAATTCTTTGACATGGGAGACATGGAGATCACAGGTTGATTTTGTCTCGAGTGGGAGCTGATGTGAATCAGGTGTTGGCGAGGTTCAGGATGCAGAGCCGGAGCACACTATGGGCTGGACAGGTACAATGTCTGAAATCACATGAGGTCTAGTATAGACCTGAGTATTCCCATGCAGTGGGAGCTGTCAGAGTTAGGAGCCAATTCGGGGAAGTGGGTTCTCAGGTTTTCTGAGAGGGACCGGCAGCAGGGATTCGTGCTATGCAGGGTCAGGACTTCACTACATGTGTTTGTAGGTCCGGATGTGGCAGGGTACTCGGATGACAGGAGGTACATCACAGGTTGTGTGGTGGGTTGTCTTCAGGATTGAGCTTGAAGAGGGATACAAACCAAGAAACAGATTAGACAGAGTATAGGTACAGGTACAATGCAGCTATTTATCTCCAAGTGGGAGATTGTTAGGATTGTGGAGCTAAAAGCTTCACTGATGTAGACACGGAGGAGGTTGCAGGAGAGTTGCTAAGTGTCAGAGACACTGGCGTCGGTCAGGCCAACCGACGTCGGCAGGATAGGGCAGGAAGGCAACCGACGTCGGTCAGAGATCGGCCGGCGTTGGCGACCCCCAGGCGAACAGGGACCGGCGTCGGTCGCCTGTGTGGTTCGGACTGAGTTTATTATGGGCAGTTAGCTAACGAACCAAGTGTTTGCATGATCAGGGCTAATTATAGACTGAGAGTTGCGGATCTAATTATTGTAATTAGATGTCTAATTATTGTTTGGATGAGATCTATATAATAGACTCATGGTTGTATTGGAAAAGTGTGCTAGGGAGTAAGAGAGCATAATTATAAGCTCCTTCTGTGTGTGAGGTATAGCAATGGTGCGTTCCTCCTAGTGCCTCAATACCAGGTGTGTTGGTGCTGGATTGGAGAGCCAGCTGGGTTCTTCAAGAGTGTAGGATCTTGGTCACAGTTGTATGGCCTATATAGGAGATCTACATGGTAAGTAAGATCATTGATCTGGAGGGGTATGTGTGTGCAAGGTCGAGGTTCACAGGTGAGCAGAACTGTTGTTTGATTTGCAGGTGTGCAAGGTCATATAGACAGCAACACAATAGGGAGCAGTATCAGGCAGGATCTACTTGGAGTACAGGTGTGTACTCGGATAGAGCAAGAGGAAGGCAAGGGAGTTCCTTCCATAAGTATGGTCTGTTGAATTGCAGGTTGTTGCAGATTCATGGGAGATCTACTTGAAGTACTTTGAGTACTTGTGGAGCACGTGGAGTGCTTGTGGAGTGCGTGGAGCACTTGTGGTGTGCGTGGAGCACGGGAGGTGAACACCAACTCTGTATTTTGAGTTGGGTGTTGGGACCTGAGAGGGAGAGCTTTGGGGAGAAGATTTAATGTTCACTTGAGGTGTGGGAAACCTCTGTAAGGTGGTGGAGAAGAAGTGGCATCTTCTTTATTGTATTCTTTTCTGTATAAAGTGTTAATACAATTTGTGTATTGTCTCTCATATCATGTGTTATTCTGAATTCTAGTTACTTGGTGAATCTGGTTAATTTCCGCATATTAAGTTGCTTGGTTTGGTAATCAAATTGTGTGCTTCTGGTTTATCTCCCAACAAATATCAATAAAAGAATAAAATAAACCAAAATTAATAGTTCTTTTGATATAATGAAGTATATGCTTAGATAATTTATAATGATTCAAATATGGATCTTACATAGTTATAGAAGCAACACCAACATCATATGAAATATATGGCCTAATAATGGTCAGATAAATCAAACTACCAACAAGCTATCTATACAAAGTAGGGTTAGTTTTTTCACATGTAGGTTTTAGATAAAGTTTAACACCAATTTCATTAGGAGTAGATGTGGAATTACAATCAAGTATATTAAATTTAACAAAAAACTTATGTGCATATTGAGATTATGATACACCAATTGAATTTTTATCTTGAAATATAATCATTCTTAAAAAATAATGCAGAATGCTTAAATCAGTCATTTCAAATATTTGACTTAGCTTATCCTTATATTTATGAATTAAACCAATTATATCACCAATAATTAGAAGATATTCAAAAATATAATATAATTAATATAAATAACTATTTTCATCTTTAATAAAGAGATCATTATCATAATAAAAATTAGAGAAACTTAGTTCTTTAAAAAAAGAAGTGATTTTAGAATACCAAGGTCAAGTAGCTTGTTTTAAAGCATATAGTGATTTATTTAACTTACAAACATTTTGTTTATTTTTAAGGTTAGTGAAACCTTTTGACTGAGTCATACATTTTATCCTCTAAATAACCATTTAGAAAAGCATTTTTAACATCTATTTAGTGTATAATCCAACCATTTTGGGTTGTAAGAGCAATAAGTAATCTAACAATACTCATTTTTGTTACAGCAGTAAAGGTTTCAACATAGTCAATCACAAGTTTTTTAATAAACCCACAAGAAACTAATATTACTTTACATTTATCAATTTTACCAATTGAATAATATTTTATTTTATAAATCCACCTAAAACCAAAAATATGTCTTTGAGGTAAAGGTGGGACAAGATCCCAAGTCTAATTTTTAATAAAGGCATTATATTCAACTTGCATAATAACTTTACATCTATCATCTTGAATGGATTCCTCAAAATATTGAGGTTCACATTCATATATAGTCATTAAAACATGATAATAATGTTAGAATTATAGTTTATTTATTAATATTTTCAAGACTATAAAATTGGATTAGAGATTCTGACCATTTAGGTCTTTTACATTGAACATGAAATTCAAGGGTTTCCTCAGAATTTAAATTATCTAAAAATGGATCAACTTCCTCTAGGGTATCTATTTATTTATAAGGAGAAATAGGAGAGCCAGACTCATAAAAAGAAGAACATTAAGGAGGTTTGAAAGAGGGCTCATAAAAAGTTTTTTTTGAGAATAAAACATTCCTATTTTCAGTGATCTATCTTTTAGATGGATCATACGCTATTAATTTTTTAGTATTACCTCCATAACCTAAAAAAATGTAAGAATAATAGGAAGGATCAAGTTTCTTTATTTTTACTTTAAAAACAAAGATAGAAGAAAGGTTACCAAAGATTCTAAGATCAACAACAATAAGTTTCTTGTTAGACCACATTTCTAAAGGAGTAAAAAGATGCAAAGATTTAGTAGGGATTCTATTCATAATATGCACAATAACATTCATGGATTCAACTCTTATGAACTTAAAAATATCTGTAGAATGTAATATTGTTATAACTAGTTTTATAATGGTGCAATTTTTTATTTTAATAATACCATTTTACTAAGGGGAATAGGGAGTTGTTAATTCCCTTTGAATACAATAACTAATGCAAAAATAACCAAAACTTTTAGTATTATATTCTTAATCTCTTAATAAAAAATGTTAGAAACATTTTCAACAAAAACTTTAAATTCTTTGAATTTAGATGACACTTCATATTTATTTTTAATGAAATATGACCACATCATTCTAGTATAATCATCTATAAAATTAACAATACATAAATAACTTTTAAAATATAAAACTTCAATAGGTTATGCTACATCACTATTAATTAAATTTAAAGGATAAGAGTAATTCACATCATGATTCTTGTGAAAAGCATTAATATGTTGCTTACCATGTAAACAACTTTCACAAGTTTCATGATGAGAAGTTATAGAAGGAAGACCAAAAAAAAAGATTATGAGAATACATATCATATAAAATTTTAAAATTAACATGTCATAATCTTTCATGCCATAATTGGATTAATTTTTACTATGTGATGAAAGACAACGTGCAAAAAAAGTAGAAAAAAATGTATAAACCATTATTTTGAACATGTTCAAAAATCAGAGAACTAGATTGATTTATAATGGACCAGTTATATTTAAGAAAAGTTACAATGAAATTATCATTTATAAATTGAGAATAAGATAACAAAAATTGCTTAAGCTTAGGTACATAGAAAATATCATCAATACCAATATTTGCAAATTTTGTTTTCATTTGCTTAGTTGCTTCTAAAAATGAATTATCTCCTAAGTAAATATATTCAGAAATATCTCTAGCATCAGATAAAATGTTAGATAATTAACTCATATGATGCAATGCCCCACTATCTAAAATCTATTCATTCTCATTAGAAATAAATAATAAAACATATAAAGCATTGACATTATAATTTTATTCCCAAGTATTGTTCTGATTATGGTTCTTCTGATGGTTTTGATTAGATTTATTCCCTTCGTTATTTTTAGAAGTTTTATTATTAGTTCTATATTTATTTTTATAATAATTTTCCCTTCTATGACAAAACTTACCACGCAAATTAAAATTCTAATTAAACTTAGGTTTATGATTCTTATTGTTAGATCTCTTGTTCCCATTTTTTCTATTTGTAGATTTAAGGTTGGATTTATGGTTTTTATTATTCTCAAAAATAGGGTTGATAGAGAGAATCAAAATTGAACATCACTTGCTTTTTTGAATTAGAATATCATATAGGATAGTGAGGTCAGGGATACCTTACTCTATTTGATACTTTGAATTCAAAATTGAGATAAAATTATGATTATTTTCATGGATATTAAGATGAAAAATGAATTATAACAATTGATATTGAATTGAGTTACAACTATGACCATCTAACCGAGCTTTAATATTCTTAATCTTAGTAACAAAATTAACAACCTTTTTATCACCTTTTATAGGTGTAGTAAGCAATTCAAGAATCAACTGAATAATTTTAGAGAGATGAGTGCCCTAATGCATAGAATCAAATAGTTTCCAAGCATCATTCATAGACTCTTTCTTACCAATATGGAGTAGGAATTCATCTTTAACACTCTACATGATAATTGACATGGATTCTTATGATTTATGTTGAAACGTATTTGAAAGCTCAGCGGTAACACGTCATCCTAATGAAACTTTTTAGTCTTAAGGACAATGTTCCACATATTTTATGTCATAAATTTTTATTTAATACATATGCTCTATATGTTATAGTTTGATCTATTAAGCATTTGAGATTTATCTAATTCAAGGTTAGGCGAAGCCGTTGCTTTCCTTTAAAAATGATAGAATCATACTAGATAATGCTTAAAATTGAACCCTTTTTTAATGTGAATTTTAACCTTATTTATTAGTAAAACAAATTTTAAGTATAAATAAGTAATAATATTTAAATATATGCTAAACAATGCAAAAAAATTGAATCAAATTGCAGTAATTTATGTGTCACAAGTCTTTCACACAAAACAACTATCTAAACACTATGATTTAAAAGGTGTAAAAAATATATAGGATGCTTAAAAATAAAAATAGACCACATAAATACATCTAGAAGATGTCAAAAGCTATAAAATGGCTAGTTACATGACTATGGTTGACAAGAGGTTCACTAGATCAAATGTCGTAAAAGAAAAAAAAATATTAGAGAAGGGTTTACATGTGAGAAGTTTGGCACACAAACCAAAAAAGGAATTTAAATTTAATTAAATTGACAAAATTTAAAATTAAATCATTTTTTTCTTAGGAGGTTTTGAATATTAGACCACCCTAGTTACAAGCTTTTAGCAAAATGAGAGCCACCAAATCTTGTAGGACATTAGCTAAGAATATACATGCACTAATTTATATTTGAACATTATTATATATATTTATATATATATATATATATATATATATATATATATATATATATATATATATATATATATATATATATATATATATAATTTTAAAAAAGTAAAAACACAATATTTTTTAACACTCTATGTTAACTATTTATCTCCCAAACTAGAGCCAGGGGTTGGAAAAGAAAGATTTAATAAATAAGTTTATTTTTAAAATAATTTTATAAACTATATCAATCAAATTTAATACTTTTAGTTGGTAATGACACACCTGCAAAAGTATTAGTCCTCACATAAAATGATATAATCCGTATATACCTAACTTTTTTGCCAACCTTCCTAAAAGCTTGAAACAAGGTAGAATAGAGCTTCTAAATTAAATTTTTTATGAAGAATACAACATTTCCAATTACCCAAGCTGTACAATGGTTCCCAGGTGGATGAGAAAAAATCACAGAGGCTTAAAAACTCCTTTTCATGCTCTACAAATATTTTTAAGAGGCTTAAGCAACCATCATTTAATATCTTATAGCAATAACTAGACTCAAACAAACATAATTAATTTATATGCTCAATTTTATTCCTTTAGAGGCTATACAAATGCTTCAGAGGCTGATTTTATTGATTGATAAAAAGTATGATTTCTCTAACAGGGTTCTAGGAGGCAAAAATGAAGATCTGTGTGTTTCAAACAATTAGTACATGAATGCTTCTAAGATTTTAAAACTTCATATGCGATAGAGGGCATTACTTCAGTGAAAATGGTGTCCCATGCTTGAAAAATAAAATAAAATTTCCTTGGAAAATTGATATTAAACTTAATGCAAATTTATTGCAAGCTTGCCAATCTTCTTAAGCTTTGATACCATGAAAAAATTTGAATATAATATGTAATAAATGCAATACATAACAAGAACTAGAATATAAACGATGAAAAAACATAATTATCAATGAACACAATGAAATAGTGATTTAACATGGGAAAATATCGAGAGGTAAAAAACTCAAAAAGATAGTATTCATATAATTGAGAAACTATGCACCCCAATACAAAGCCTTTTACTTCTCACTTCTTCACATAAGCCTTCATAAAACCTTTGGAAAATATTTTTCACGTGCAAATATCAAATTCACCAAGTTCACATCAAGTTTCTCAAATTATAAAGTGTGTTTTACAATAGGGGTAGGGATAAAACCCTATTTATAATGTGGATGAAGGGAGATGACCATTGTAACCAATGGGTCCAACCATACTGAGAATAATTTAATTTAATTAGTAAATAATAAACCAAAATGTTTTATTGTTTATTTAGATGAGGTTTTCACCTCGTATTGATAAATAATAAATCATTATTATTTAATTATTCACCAAAGTATGCTAAGGTTCTAAAGTATCCCACTTGACATTAAATGTTCTAATATCTCTGAGCTTATCACCCAAAAAGTTAAAGCTCTCCTATCATCCATTGAATTTAGAGTATCACATACTACTAGTGTGCTAATAATCAACAATCCTAATAATACATGAACATCCTCTAGGGTGATAACCAACTCAATGGCATCCCCATCCACCATTGAGTGGTATGTATTAGTTAGTCTCTTCCATGTCCCTAGTAACATGGTGACTAACTCTATGCTTAGTGGGATCCTTTGCATCTTTGTGATCGTACCAAAACCAAGTATAGTAAACCAAGCCTGATCCAAGACAAATAATACCACCAGTAGATCCAATAACCATAGTTCCTCCACTAGACTCCGTAGTCTCCATCGCCTCTAAAAAATACCAAAAAATAGAGCACTAATTAGACATCTACCCCAAAATCAACATCAATTATATTTTAAAACATAAAAATAAAAAATAATCAAATAAACTACTTCATTGGCCATGTATAGTACTACATTGGCCTTGTTCTATATATATATATATATATCAAACATGTACATAACTACGTTGGCCATATATTAAAATCAAATTTATAATCCACGTACTTGACTGCATCAACCATCCAAAATTTATACTCTATCATCCTTTATGTACTATATCGACCATTTATCTAGACTGCATCAACTAACTTATATGCTATTAACCATCAACTACATTATTAACTAGGTTTATAGCGATATTAGCCATGTAAATTTCATAATACATTAGTCACTCTCTATAAAAATATATCAACCACTACATATGCCATCAACTAGATACAAAAACCCATCTTTTCTAACTACATTGGCTTGGTTGATACCATTTTATTTAGGTACTAAATTTTCACTAGACTGTAATAAATTCCTTTGACCTAATTTTTGGTATTTTTTTTCCTACCCATTTCCTAATCTAGTCTAATTTAATTAAAAATTCTAATAATTAACAATAGTTACACCCCATACTTAGACTACACTAACTACCATTGTGATCTGTCCTCTAACTCATCCACCTCCTCGAGCTCTGACCATCATATTTCTATTTTCTAAATTTAGATAGATAGAGCTCTGGTTTTTAAAAATAGTAAATGTGTAAATGAATATTATTTCACCCCTTTATAGTAAAATTTAAAAAAATTCAAAGCTTCAATTATTTACCAAGAAATTATGTATTTTGCTCATAACTTTGTTTCCATAAGACCTTTTCACAAACCAAAATAAGCTTGACTATCTTAATAAATTAAATATTTTTTATGGAAAACCCTCTAGGGGAGAAAAACCAATCTCAATCCTAAAAACCAATGGAATAAAATCCAATAAGGATAATACAAACATGAGACTTCAAACCAACTCCAATTGATCAAGGAACATCCACCCCTCAATTTAGTCTAGCTCCAACTAGACCTTTAGCTAACTCCAAATAACATGGAAGCAATAAACCCCTAGGTGATTAAGCACCCACTCAACCACCTCTACTCTAATTTCTGCCACTGATCTAATGTATTATACACTTGATGATGACCTTATCTTGTTCTAACACCTTCAAAACTGCTTCTCTTCTCAAGGCAGACACACCTACCTCCTTCACTCAACCAAGTCACCCTTTAGACTATTACGTCTAATGAATTGTTAGCTCATGAACATGATCAATCAAACATGATTGATCCTCTTCACCCTCTTATGTTCCTCAATGAATCATCTCTTCTCTTTGACTGAGCTCCTTCCTTTGCTTTTATCCACACACACACTCTCATTCCCAAATAGGCCAAATGCACCTAGTATATATACCACTCTTTCATCTAACCCATATTGGCCAGACAAGATGATTAAATTACATGGATAAAACCCAAAATAGGTTCTTAAAAATGTTACATATGAGAGCCAAACATTTCATAGGTTTGCCAAAACCCTTAGGACCCAAAATCTCCATTAGGCCTAATTCAAACCTAAACCAATTAGGTCTATTCATGTACATGTTACAACTTGGATTCCTTGGACCACCTTAATACTTCAAAAATAGATGAAACACATAAAAAAAATACCTCCAATATATCATTTCTCACTCCCACATGGGTCTACAACATCTGGAACTCCAAACCACTACTCCATCCAAGCCATTCTCTGTCTCTCGCTCTAAGTCCTGCCAAGAAGAACCGAGGCATATTATTGATTTTATAAAAAAAATATAAATAAATCACATGGATATATCCTTCATGACATAAAAAAAAAATCCAAATCCATTTTTCACCTTCATATATCTCACACAGGTCCAAACCAACTTAAACAAACTGATTACTCAAACTGGTCATGCACACTAGAAAATTAGTCAAAGATATTTGACTACTCCAAAAAAAATAGAGACAAGGTATAAATAAAAAATACATGTACTAAATCTATGACACTCATATTATATCACCAAGCTCTCACTCACCTCAAACTCTGATCAGAATAACTTAAACTAGCCTCTCCAAATAGGCCACTCTAGACTACCTACAAGCTCCAAAAACCAATCATGATAAACATGACATATAACACTTGTGAAAAAAATTTATTTACCTTCCAATATATTCATTAGATCCTCCAAAAACCTTATAAAATTTCCAATCACAAACATATAGAGGTCTAATGTCATATATGAAACATATAGATCATTCTATGAGACATACTTCTTTATTGTCCTCATTACTCAGACAAGTCATCTTGAAGGCATATTCTTGCCTATGTATGCTCATCAAAATCACATAAAAATAAAGGGAACACAAGGCATAGGTATTAAACAAAGACCCCAAATCATTGTATTCATCCCTACTCACCTGCACACCCTCCCTAAATGGATTCTTACTTATACTAGCTTTTTGTCACTTTTTCACTGTCTGGTAGATTAGCAATAGGGAAACTTTATTAAATTAGATAATTGAAATCGAGTACATAAATTTCCCAACTAACTCCATAGACCTAAATAAAAATTATTGACCTTCAAGCTCTAATGAATCTCATGCATTGACTCAGTCAACCTTACTTATAATACTATAAACCTTAGAAATAAACATATTTATGTACCTTCTGATCACCTCCCTAACACACCAATACCACCTAGAGATGCCTAGAGGAGTCATATATACCTTAAAATAGTCAAACTTGGTCAACCAATCCATTTTGGGTCCTTTCCATAAAGTTATTTCCAATCACTCCATTATGAGGGTTTTGACCAATTTACATTCTTAATGAATGTTCATAAAGATTTGTCCCTCAATCCACTACAAAATATTTGGAAAACCTTCTTAGGTCTATGCGAAACCTCTCCCAAAAGTCTTAGTTCCCCATGTAAAGTATACATGAGCCAATGAGTATCACAAACTTCTTCTTGGGCTAGGAAATCTCTAATTTATATGCACAAAATACTTCCCAATATACTAAATTACTTTCTCTTCCTCATTATGACTTGAAACTTGGTCAACACCTTTAAAAAATCATGTCATACCACAAATCATGCTTACATGAGCTCTAACAACTATAATCTCTTCATGACTACTCATAAGGACCTCATTAGCCCACCTTGCCTATTAGGCCTAGAACCATTAGGCCAACTTGCCTCTTGAAGGTACTTGGAAACTTATCCACTAAGCTCATAGCACCTTAGATATCTTCAATACACTCAATACAAGCACTAAAATAACCTACTGGTAACATACAAGTCATACAACACTTACCTCCATATGTAACCAAGAAAAGTCAAACATACAAGGCCTAAGATGACTGGAACTTCACATGAAGATCATATGAGAAGAATTCTCTTGCTAGGATCATAAAAAGGACATGTCAAATGTTCTCTCTCCAAGCTCCATGTTATCCACTTATGCCTCCATAGAACCAGCTAATCCAATTGCTCAAACTAGCATCCAACCTTACAAGATCAATGAAGACTGGACCAAGAGTATTCTCTCTCACCACTTTGTCATCATTCATGCTTATTGACATCAATGACAAAACGATGCCAATAATGTCCCAATAATCTCCCCCTTTGTCATTTATGGAAATATTCCTTTTCTCTCTCCCCATTTTCCAAAATGACAAAGTGGACTCATCTATCAACAACAAGCTCTTCTCTTCAATCAAGAACTCTTCAAGATCTAAACCAAGAGCACATACCTTCATCTTCCTCACTCTTTGAAACTTAGATCAAACCTTATAAAGATAACAATAGAGATCCTTGGAACACCACAAGACTCCCCCTTAGATTAATATCCTTTATTAAACCACTTCATGTCACTTATCCAATATGCCTTCAAGATCTTTAGACTTGACTACTTAAGAAAGCACACTAACTCCCCCTTAGACCACTACCATTTTAGAAATAAAGAACTCAACTCCCCCTTTTTCAAACACTAAAATCAGACCTCTAAGTCTCCAAGATACATAGAAAACACTGAAGCACACTCCCTTCCTTCAAAAGATCTGATCAAACAACTAAATATTCTCAAGCAAAACCAAATAGCTAGAACTCAGTCCTTCTTCCAAGCTACCTAGATCCTTGAACTTTCCACCAATTACATAGTAATACAACTCTCCATAGGAACCTGATCTACTTTGAAGGCTCCCCCTTAGTCTATATAACCTATGCATACCTATAGTATCTTCAAGAACAACTACCATCAACTCATACAACAATATGAGCACCATAGCACTATTAAGCTCACATACCTTTGTACTCAAGGCACCTTGAAAAAAATAAAAGGAATTATAACTAAAGAAACATACTTGAATCATGATTATGATATACCAACCTACTCAAATGGAACCAAAAAAACCAACCTTCTTTGGAAAGATATCACAAAATTGCTCAATTTCTCCACTAGGCCTACTTAGACCCCTTGTAGCCCTATCTGGCCACTACAAACCACACAAATATCTACCTTGATCATTAAAAAATATGAAATTACTTATATATATTCCACTATCATTCCCCCATAGACATGCCAATAATAAGCTTACATCTCATCATTCTTAGCATACTTCCTTCTTTAGCCTTCTCGCTAATTAGACCTCCTAGTGAGCTAAAACATGAATAAAATGAATTATACTTACTTTAAAACGAATTTAAAAATTGTTTTAGCTACCCATTTGGCCCATTAAATTTATTTGAAGCTTCTAGCCTCTAACTCCAAAGATAGACCACTTTTTAAATCATGCCTAAATGACTAGGCCTTCAAAGTAAACCTTGGTCAAAGGTCAACCTCTAGTCAATGTAGACACCTGAGATAGATACCACACTTGGAGACCATATATCCATACTTTTGGACCAAATTTAAAGCTCCCATATCTTGGTTTTGACTTTCTCCTCCTTGGGTCAAAATAGGGTCAATAATGAGCATATAAAATTAAAAAAATTTCTTTCAAAACACTTTTGATGTGTGAATCCACTTGGAACACACCACATTGAGGTTTATATATATAATTTAGTATCTAAATATTCTTTACACTCACCCAAGCTCATGGATTTAATTGAGAACCACTAATCTGGACCTGTAGAGCCATCACACCCAACCAACACCATGACCAAAAGATCAAAATCATACTTGAGTACCTCTTAGTCATCATAAAGTCTCCTCTCCTACTTAGGTATTCCAAAAACAATTTGAATAAACTTTATCCAACCTTCTATCCTAGAGAAAACACCAAAAGAGTATATTGGGCACAGTCTAGGCAGTCATCACTACCAAAATTGGTCAACTCTAACTTTTGACCACAAAACTCACACCTGAGCCCATCAAGGACTCAAACCACCTGGGAATGATACATGCCAACCTTATTCATTATCCCATACAATCCATTACATCATCCTTATCCAAATCAACACACATTCCAAGCATCCAAAAATGATCAAATTGACACTTTAGGACTAGGAGACCTGAACACACCTTTTGAAGAACTCACATGATTCACCACATATATAAATCTCTCATGAAGCATAGAAAGAGACCTCCAATCCCTCAACCATTTATCCTTCAAACATCATAAGCCATTATGGTTAATAATTCTTTAAAGTACTCCATGAAAACATAGTCATATAATTTTGTGTATACACTTACTCTTTGTTAGTCATCTGATAAGCAATATTTCCTTCAAAATACTCAACATAGGATACCAAAAGAATCAAACTCATGTTATATGACCCTAAGGTCATGAAAAAACTCTTATTCCATTAATATCTTCATGAAATCCATTCAAATTGACTCAAAGGATTAACCTCATCCTCACAGTTAAGACCCTATTATGAAAACTCAAAACTCATAAAACCTTCAAGATCACTGCCTTTCACCTATTGAGCTAGCTCTTCAAATTTGAGATCAATCTGATTACTCTTAGAGCATATAAAAATTCCATATTACCTTTAGAACACTATCATACACTTTGATCAGTCACTTTGAGAGTCTAAGGTCACCATTCAACTCAACAAGTCACACTAGCCTATCAATCAAGGGACATTGAGACACAATCGACTTCCATGGGGTTTTTCTTGCAAAAACACACACTTCCAGATCTCTCTTAATGGAATAGACCTTGTCATATATTATGTTTCCATTTTATATGAGTCTTATTCATGCATAGGTATCCATAAAGCATTTGCTTTCACTTAGAAAACTTCATTGACTGTCATATATTTTTTAGGTCTCAAGAAGGCCTAATTCTAATTACCCATGTTTGCTTCAATGAACAACTAATGAACCAAGATATTCCATAAATTCCTTAACAATGACTTACTCCTATCAAAATACATTGATAAAAACTTCTAATATATCTCGCCATGTTTAAAGCCCTCAAATCACTTGCATATACTATCAAGGAACCATTAGGCTATATTTCTTCATTAAGTCTCATGGAGACCTAATCCACATAGGATAATATTTATTTTGCTTAACATAACCTTTGTTTAAATTTTTTAATATAACTAATCAAAACCAATAAATCAAATCACCAATGGTCCACTTCACAATGCATATCTTGTCTTTCTTGATGATTAATTTCTCTTTCAATCTCAAACCTCTGCCTTTCAAGACACATGCACATATTTCTACCTATCATGCTTGCTAACCAAGAGACCATCTTCCATAATCCCTACCATACAACTCAAGTTTAAACTTGGATTTGGATTTAGTATAGTCTTTCTTCTTTGAAATTTCTAATGCCAACATGTAAACCTCTATGCATACTTCAATCCTAATCTTTACAAACTTATCCATCACTACAAATAAGATGAACCTTGTCTTCATCATAACTTAATCTACTTAGGATCACATGTAGGCTGTTAAGCATCCTTCAAAGGTGTAGATATGATACTAATTGAAGTATATAATAAGGTGGGGGGGTTGAATTAGTAGTTAACAATTCACATTCAATTCCATAAACTCATTCATCATACAACAACATGAACATGAAAGCTTATACATCCAAAGCATGAATAAGAGCAAACATCATATGAACACATCATTTATGTGGGAAACCCTCTAGGGGGAGAAAAACCACTCTCAATATTGAAAACCAATGGACTAAATTCCTATAAGGATAATACAAACATGAGACTTTAGACCAGCTCTAACTGATCAAGGAGCATCCACCCCTCAATTTACTCTAGTTCCAACTAGACCTTTAGCCAGCTCCAACTAGTAAGGAGGCTACAACCCCCTAGGTGATTAAGCACACACTAAACCACCTCTGATATAATTTATACCATTGATCTGATGTCTTATACACTTGATGATGACCTTATCTTGTTCTAACACATGTAAAACTCCTTCTCTTCTCAAGGCAGGCACACCTACCTCATTCACTCAACCAAGTCACCCTTTAGACTGTTAGGTATAATGAATTGTTAGCTCATGAACATGATCAATAAAAAATGAATGATACTCTTCACCTCTTATGTTATTTAATGATTCATATCTTCTCCTTGACTAATATCCTTCCTTCACTTTTGTCCACACACACACTCATTTCCACATAGGCCAAATACACCTAGTATATATACCACTCTTTCATCTAACCCATATTGGTCAGATAATATGATTTAATTACATGGATCAGACCAAAAATAGGTTCTTAAAAATGTTACATATGATAACCAAACATTCCATAGGTCGACCAAAACCCTCAGGACCCAAAACCTCCATTAGACCTAATTGAGACCTAAAACAATTAGGTCTATTCATGCACATGTTACAACTTGGATTCCTTGGATCACATTTAGCCTTTAATAATAGATTAAATAGATAAAAAATACCTCCAATATATAATTTATCACTCCCACATGGGTTTATATCATCTGGAACTCTAAACCACTACTCCATCCAAGCCATTCTCTCTCTCATTCCAAGTCCTACAAACACCTAGAAAATACTGCCAAGATGTACTGAGGTATAATATTTATTTTATAAAATAAAAATATAGAAAAATAACATGGATATATCATACATTACATAAAAAACACCTTGAAATCCATTTTCACCTTCACATAGCTTACACAAGTCCAAACCAGCTCAAACAAACTGATTACTCAAACTGGTCATGCACACCAGAAACTCAATCAAATATCTTTGACTACTCCAACCAAAATAGAGAAAAATTATAAATAAAAAATCCATGTAATAAATATTTGACACTTATATAATATCAAAAATCTCTCATTCACCTCAAACTGTGCTCAGAATAGCTCAAACTAGCCTCTCTAAATAGGCCACGCCAAACTACCTACAAGCTCCAAAAACCAGTCATGATGAAAATGACATCTAAAACTTGTGAAAAAACTTTATTGATATTAAAATTAAATAATTTTATCCTCAAAAAACCTTAGAACATTTAAAATCACAAACATATAGAGGTCTAATGTCATATATGAAACATATAGATCATTCTATGAGACATACTTCTTTACTTTCCTCATTACTCAGATAAGTCATCTTGAAGGCACCTTCTTGCCTATATATGGTCATAAAAATCACATAAAAATAAAGGGAACATAATTAATAGGTCTAAAAAAAAGACCCCAAACCATTGGATTCATCCTTACTCACCTATACACCCTCCCTAAATGGATTCTTACTCATACTAGCTTTTTGTCACTGTTTTCATTGTCTAACAGATTAGAGATAGGGAAAATTTATTGACTTAGATAATTGACACAAAGCACATAAGTTTCCCAACTAACTCCATAAAACTTAATAACAATTATTGACCTTCAAGCTCCAATGAATCTCATGTGTTGACTCAGTCAACCCTACTTGTAGCACTCAAAACTTTAGAAACAAGCATATTTATATACCTTATGCTCACTTCCCTAACACACCAATAAAAATTGGAGATGAATATAGGAGTCATGTATACCTTTAAATAGTAAAAATTTCTCGACCAATCTTTTCTGGGTCCTTTCTAGAAAGTTCTTTCTAATCGCTCCATTATGAGGGTTTATAGAGGGTTTTGACCAGTTTACATTCTTAACGAATGTTCATAAAGCTTTGTCCCTCAATCCACTATAAAATACTTTTAAAACATTCTTATTTCCATGTTCCACCTCTCAAAAAAGGCTCATCTCCCCATGTAAATTCTACATGAGCCAATGAGTATCACAAACTTCTTAGGCTAGGAAACCTCTAATTTGTATATACATAATACTTCCCAATGTACTAACTTGCTTTTTCTTACTCCTCAGGACCTAAAACTTGGTCAAAACCTTTGACCAATCATTTCATACAAAAAACCATGCTTATATGACTTATACCAACTAGAATCTCTTCATGATTGCTCACAAGGACCTCATTAGCCCACCTTGCCTATTAGGCCTAGAACCATTAGGCCAACTTACCTCTTGAAGGTAATTGGAAAATTATACACTAAGCTCATATCACCTTATATATCTTTAATTCACTCAATACAATCACTAGAATCACCTACTAAGAATATACAAGTCATACAACACTTACCTCCATATGCAACCAAGAAAAGTCAAACATACAAGGCCTTGGATGACTAAAACTCTACATGAAAATCATATGAGAAGCTTCCCCTGCTAGGATCATACCAAGAACATGTCAAATTCTCTCTCTCCAAGATCCATGCTATCCACTCATGCCTCCATAGATCCAACTGCTCCAACTGCTCCCACTAGCATCCAACCTTACAAGATCAATGAAGACTAGACCAAGAGTATTCTCTCTCACCACTTTGTCATCATTAATGCCTATTGACATCAATGAAAACACACTACCAACAATGTCCCAATAATTTTTTCAATGTTAACATCATATTTTTTTAAAAAGTTTGAATTTTATCTTATTTTTTAGGTCCATCTCTTGTTCTGCACACTAGATGCCTTTCTTCATATGCTTCACACACAACTTCTCTTCAAAAATGCCAAAGTAAGTGAAGGCATGCATTTAAAAATTATTTACTTTCATTTATTTTCCAATTTATATTATAATTTGTTAATTCAATTAGTGTGTTTATATTTTATTTCTTGAAGCACCATCCCATGTTACACTTTGGTGACACATAATGAGCTTCGAGTGGGGTATATGTATACACATAATATTTTTAAATTTCATAATTTATTCATGCTTTCTCTATTGAAATGACCTATTGAGTTTTAATCTATCTATATGCATGCCTTAAAGGGTACACTATGAAAGGGGTGGAAATACCAATGGTGTTTTTTTAGAGATATTATTGTTTAATCTATCATGACAATATCCACTACACTTCCTTCATAATTGATCCCCTAAGTAATATTCCTCCTTATAACCTATAACTATAACAAGATCCATATTTTATGACTATATCAACTCAACTTGATGTAGTATTTATTCACTCCCACCAATTTTCAACCTAAGTGATCCGTAAACACCACTGAAAAACTCAAAGTGAAGTTTTAAATGTATGGATTCTAAATTTCTCAAAATAAACAAATTCTTGAAAATACTCAAAATAACTTGTAAATTGTTTGGCAAAGTATTCTCGGTTATCTAATTGGATTAGAATTGTCAAAAAGACTGATATCTTCCATTCACCAATAAAACCGGATTTTGTGTTAAAAATTAAATGTCGTAAATTGTCAAAATTTTCAAATATTGCATGAGTTATTGATTAATTAAAAATTAGAATACTTGAAAATAAAGCATGCAATAATGACAAATTACCACATGAAATTGATAACAGAGTTCGGCATTGATTGCCTACGTCTCCAGGTCTGCCCAATAGTGAGGACCATTTCTATTAAATTTGTGCAACAAATGGCTTACAAATTATTTGGAAACATTACACAACTTCCCTCAGGCCTAATCTCTATCCAATAATTCCACCTTCGCTGATAAACTCAAGCTCGGTCACACAGAATCCTTCCTCAGTCTTCAATCCCTTCTGAATGTGCTTTGGTCCCTTCACTTCAACTATTGGTTTATACAAAAAAATATCTTTCTCTTTCAATTAAAAATAATATCTGAAAGGCTTACCCTGTGTATAGAGGTTGGAAAATGGATTAATATCCGCTTGCTAAAGCCATCTCCAAGCTCTTATCTAGCTCTTGGCCTCTTAAAAATAAAACATAGTCGAATTTCCATCTCAATACAAGTAAAAAATACTCCCTTTTATAACACTTCAACCACCATGGCTGAAGTGGTCAAGGCCTTATCTTTTTAGGTGCCAGGTCTCAAGTTCAAAACTGCCTTACTCCATTCTAGGCACCTAGGGATGTGGGCAAGGGCGTCCTTCCTCCATGAGCACGCTTTGACCAAGGAATTAATCCCACATTTACTGGGAAAAGGTTGTTTTAATGCTTAAAATATAAAGTTTGTTGAAGTTTTCAAATGGAAAGGATTTGGGTGCCAACTTTGGTCGCCACCTAGCTTAGTCAATGCCTAGAAAGGAGGGATGCATATTTTAGTGTTTATGGTGTGGAGGTTTGGCAACTATTTCCATTTGAAAATGTCAAATATCATGTGCATAAATAAAACACCTAAAAAAATTTATTTTGCCCCCTATTTATTTTCCATGTGTCAAATGGAGATTGGTCCACTTGGCATTTCTCAAATGTGCCACTTCACTTTTGACACCCTGGTCGCATGATTTCTTCAACTGGCTATATCTTGAGCATTCGGGCTCCATTTTGCAAACCATGAAAAGCGTCGAAAAGCTCTTGACGAGCTCTATGTTGTGCAATCATTTTTATTAGAATATGAAAACTTTTATTTTTTCACAAATGGATAGATCCACTTGGATCACTAAGTTAGCCCAAGTCGATGTAGTCCAAAAGTTACAACAAACATTTCATAACTATATTAGACTTGGTTGTCCTAGTTTGAGGTCAAACCATCATATTTTCAACTACATTGAGGCTGGATAATGACATCAACTAAAACTTAAGGAAGGTTTAGGATCAATCATAACTATAAATATAAGTCCCCATTTCAATACAAAGAGAGGAATATTCATTTACACATTATCATTGATCGCAATTCTACTTAAGTCTACATTAAGAGAAATCATTGCTTAGATTATTTCTTGGAGGGAAAAAACTTGTCTTGTGGAGCATTGAATGAAATAGGAGGGGTTCTTTTAAATTATGAATTGATTAAAATTTTGTGATCCTGAAAACCATAACAATATTTAGCAAATAACCATTAGCCAAGGGGGAGATTGAGGCATGACATGTTTTGTTCAAGGTAAGTGTATTCTAACTCTAGCTCTTTCATTTTATAGAAATAAGTTTCATAATTACTAGCTTGAATGACTACATAACTCCTTGTTTGAATCTATTATACACTTTTACATAGTGTGGCTATAAAGTTTTTCAAACTTACCATTTCCCACCTTAGGTGACCTAGGTCCTCATTTTCCTACCATGGTCCCTTACCACTTTTAGTTGTTTTTAACAATCCCCCTTATTTGTATTCCTAGCTTGGTAATATTAGATTAGATTAATTCTAATATTGTAAGACCTAGTTAGAGTTATTTAATTATATTTATTTATTAGAGGATTTGGAACCCTCTCTACTAATGGTGTGTCATAAGTGCTTCTCTTTCTAGGTTTAGTGGATCCATTTGACCATATACCGATACACTAAGTATCAATGGGATCTATTTGATTTACCTTCTCCAAGATTGGATCTCTTAGATAGGATAAGTTTCAGGTCAATCCTAACTCATTTTCATATAACATGTGTGTGAACATCACATTGATGGGATCATTGATTAACATGAACATAACTAAAATTCAAAAATATTAAAATTATAAATAATAATTATAAAAAAGTAGGACCTATGAATGACATGATTTGTTAGATCACATTATTGATTTATGTAATTTATTACATATACATGGTAAATTACATATCAATTATCTACACACATGATTTTCATGATATACATGAGTGGGAGGTAGGAAATACAAGTTATATATGACATACAGACATATAGATGTTTGACATTCCTTAACCCAAGGGTTACCTCTACATTGGGGGCATGCCTACACTAGGGATATATTGGTTCGCTTATACAAGTTATATATTTTTATGACCATTACATTGATCATAATGAGCTAATTATAATGATTATACATAACTTGATCTCATATTTATTATTTAGAGAGATATATTATATAGAGAGTGTAATTTGTTATACTTTGAAGATGACCATGATTGCTTCTATAGAGTATCATTGCTTGTTCTATGCATGTTTGATGATATTGTGTGTTACCTGATGTGATCATTTATTATTTATTATATCATTTGATGATTGTTGTGCATTACATTTCATATTCTATGTGTGATCTATTATTGGTCACTGTTATATTATGTTAACATCACATGCTACATGGCATGCTCCATGAGTAACTACTGATGTGTATTACATGAAGTGTTATCCTGTGTGATTTTATGATTTCATTCACTATGTATTGTCATGTCATGTGTCAGTTATGTCAAGGATCCTATAGTCCTTGTCATGGCCATAGTTTTTATTTCAAGTTGGGGTCATAACATGTTTTGAGTGCTTATGTGTGTCATGACCATGCCATTGTGTGCATAAATGAGTGTGTATTTACATGATTATTGAGAATGTAGTACCATGATTCATATCATGCATTTTTATACTTGTGTATACTATCATGATTATTATCATGCATCTTCTACATGGCTTACTATTGAGTGCTTATATCTATGATGATTATGATAGTGATGACTATTATTGCATGCCTAATTAATTTATATTTTTGACATGACACTTGTATGCCTTGGGTTACATGTTTCATATATGCGTGAATGAAAAAATATATATGATGACATACTCTAGTAATTTTAACACACATTATTACATTTTTTCTATATATTATGATCATATAATGATTTTATTTTAGGATGAGTAATTTTTAGGCTTCATCCTATACCTCATATTACATGATTCATATGAGATATTTAGGGACATATTATGATTCAGATTTTGGGTCAGATTATGATTGTGATGAGACATATTGAGACAAATTATGATTCAAATTGGGATAAATTATGATTTAGATAGGGAAATATTAAAAATAATATACATATGTTGAGCATATTTAGGGTAATTTATAGGATCGTGAGAATTAGGTGACATATTATATGACATGATGTGACATATTAAGTTAATCATATTAAACATAATTGTTAGATTACATGGGGTTGATTTTCATATTAGGTCAACTTTATTAGATTACAACTAAATGACATAGATTTATGGCATTTTATATCACATTGGGGTACATATGGATCATATTTGGGGCATGGATATTATTCATGCATGTGCTTATCTATTTTATATGATGGTAATGAAGGTAATTATGTAAGTGATTTAAATATAAAACCCAAATACAATAATTAATTTGGAGTTTTTTAGATCTACATATGACCCTAGCATGGGGTTTGACCTTTTAGATATAAATCTAGTGTGGGTTTCACCAAAAAAATTATGATGACATTATGAGTAATATAGTTGGGATTATGTGACACTCAACTAGGAACACTTATTAGTATCCAATGAGGGTTGAGACATATTTTATCAACCCATTGTTTTAAAATGTGGAATAATCTTGGCACACAATCACCCCATTCTATAATGAATTTATAGGGTAGCTTGGTTTACATACCCATAAATGTAGTCATTCCTTGATTTTTCAATTTCAATATTTCAATCATCTAGAATGTTTCAAATTTTCTATCACAAGTGGACATTGATTTATGCTATTTCATTATAGGTTTTGCATGGAGCAAGCTGGATATTTAGGGCATATCTGAATACACTAAATGTGACTATACTCAGGTATAAAATTTCTTACTTTATCATTTTAATCTAGTATTTTCAATACTAGACTAAAAGTGTTCATTTGTAGACACATAAATGTTGTATTAGACACCTTAAAATGTCAATTTTGACCTATCATTGACATACATGACTTGTGCATACACATATGGATTTTTTTGACATTTTCTTTGAACCATTCACCTATCTGTGAGCTTGGCCTTCCCAATTTACTATCATTCATAAACATGATATCCAAGTCAATTATCCTAAGTAGAATATTAACATTCTCCAAATCATCATTTCCTACTTCCTCAATAGTGCCAACAAAAGTTAGATGTTGATAATTACTGGAAGTGTCATCCTTCAACATTAGTGTCCCACATTCTCCAAATGGTTATTTTTAAAATTTTAAACTTTTTGTTAAGTCACCCCACACATTTTGCATGCTGTTTATGGGGGTAGATCACCTAAATAATCATCTATTTAAACACCTTAATCCTAAGGATATTCCTATCTATCACCTATCTATATTTAACATGGAAAACTACTTGAATATTAAGCAATACATTTACGCATCTTTGAGGCACTATCCTACAACATCAAAATCTAAAATCCTCCCAATGGAAGAGTCCCTAAGCCAAGTTTGAACACATAAATAAAGTTCAAAGGTGCATGTTGTCAAATATATAAACCCAAAGAATTTCATTACATTTTAGTGGATAACTAATGAACACATACATATACACAAAGGTGGGAAAACTATGTGTAATTTAAGGCCTTTTTGGAGTATTAGAATGTAGGTAACACTTAACCACTCAATGAGGTATGGTTGGGGCCATCCAACCCATATTTATAACCCATTTTCATAAGTCAATAAAATTTCAAAACTATATCTAGGGTTTCAAGGTGAAGGAAGACAAACTAAATTTATGCACAAGGTTGAGCATTTGAAATTACACATAAAACATCTCAAAAAGGAGGTGAAATGATCTATGGAGAAACAGAGTAATAAAATCACATAAGATCAATCCAAGAGATAGTAAAAATATCTGGTGGTTACAAGTGTCTAAGAATTATTGGTAATGTATTAGTAGATTATGACAGTTATTCTCCTTGGATGAGCATTTATTGATCCATTCTAGGGTATATCAGGAAAGTTTACATAGATAAAAATCATAATAATACATAAATAAGATAAGTACCCTATCCTCTTGTCATATCTATAAATATTTAACTCAATAACAATATGATGTTTACATTTATATCTGTATGGTGAATGGTATACTTATGTAGTCTTAATTTTAATAGTTTTATACTTGTTTAGATTATGTAAATCCAAAATAAGTTAAAACATATATCATATTATTTCACATTGGCTTCCAAACTCAATCACTAGACTCTTGACCCTTATTTAGTGTGTTTTTCCAATATACAATAATTCCTCTGATTATTTTTTCTCCTCCTATGCAATATTTTATTCAATTTACCTCTCACCTTGCATGTCTCCATTGATTTTTTGCTAGTTTTTTCTTGTCTACCCCATTCTTGATAAGCTGAATCCTTGGCTCAATGCTGCTTCATCACTTGTTTATTGAACACATAATTCCCCACATGGTATTTCTTTCACATTCAATATTTCTGTGCAATTTTATTGATATGTTATTTTGAAAGAATCCCTTGTTCTTAGGGGATTAGAACATTCATTGTCAAGCTAGGGTACAAAATCCTTGGCCAACTGGACTTGTTGTGCTAGGAGCTTATGGGATCACACTATCAACAAAATTTTCTTATTGTCTATATCATATGACACTCTCTTAATTATCAAGCACAATAGTGGTCATTCACCTCGTAGGCACATGACTTAGAATTCATATTCAAGTCTCTTTATTGATAAGAATCCCTCTTCTAGCTCCTCCTTCAGTAGGAATAAGTGATTGTGTAACACCTAATCATTGTGGTCCAAATATATTTTTTGTAGCCTTTTGATGTGCATATACCTTGGGAGGTATCTTTTTAGGTCCATAATATAAATATGATGAAATTTCCTCTAGTTTAGTAATATTATCCTTCCCCTTTCCTTGTGTAATTTCCTCATGTTGTTATTCTTCTTTTTTATTCCCTTATTTGTGCAACAATTTCATCAATCACTATTGAATTCTCCACTATTCAATACTAGACTAGTTTATTTGGTGTTTTACCCTTCTTCTCTAAATGTCTCAACACACTCCCAATATTATACTTATCCACTTTTTCAAAAATATTTGATTTGATATCCAAGCTATCATTCTCTGAATCTTTTTATTTTAACCCTTCAATTTTTCCTAGAGATTTATATCTCCTCCTCAACTCACTCCTTAGCACCTCAATTCCCAAAATAGTTACCTTTGGTATTCTCATATAATTAAATATATTAAATACATTTTCCAAATATTATATGTTCACACCATATGATAATTTTACCTAGCTTGACCACTTCTCATCATTGATCATTAATGTTTCCAATGAATAGTGTAATAATGAACTTATGATAGTATTATGATATCCATGGTTGTATTCTATATTCCTCCTTTAATTCTTCAAGTACGTGCTCAACCCACACCTTCATCTTCTTCTTATAGGTGTATGTCATCTGATGAGTGCAAGTATGCACCACATATTTAACCACATGTAATCATGATCCTAAAATTAACTTAAATCCATATCTACCCTCCATAACTATAATATAATCAATAATTAATGGGATAAAAATAATCCCCAATTTAAACTCATCTCCTCTTTGACATGCATCTTGATATGCCATCACAATCTCTTAATTATTGTAATTTTTATTATTGAACTCGATTATGTTTTCCACCAAAAATTACATCAAATATGCATCCCCCTTGATAATTTCATTCAATTTTCCTATGGATACTATAATGGAGATGATTATCCATGCAAAAAATATCATATAATATTTCATAAATTTATCTACTACAATTATAGTGCTCCTACCCTTTATCCTCAATACATTTACTAGTTTGTTGATTTATGAAATTCTCTTCATCTCCCCATGCATTTTTTTTCCTTTAATATTAAGGGAGTGTTAATTTATTATCTTCATGACTGAGATCTTCAATTTTTTTCCCAAAATATTCAAACTTCTCTCATGAGTTGCATCAATAGATAGTTCACCAGTTCCTCTAGCTTTTGAAATTATTGACGCTCTTTTATCTTTAACACACCAATTGGTGAAATGTACCCCCTTACATTACTTGGTAATATTTAAATACTAAAATCCATTTACTCATTATATCTCTATATTATTTCTTCTCTTTCATTAGGAGACTCCATTTCAATAGGAAGTTATTATTTTCTCAAAATTTTGCGTAAACTTACCAAACTCCTTGAAATTTTCCTATCCCTTGCATGAAATTATTTAAATAATCATCCTCATGTATGTGATTCCAAAATAAAACATGAAAATATTGATCAAGATATGTATTTATGAAATGAATGAGCCTTACGGTTTTTGCATGAACTAAATTTTATCTTCCTCTAGACATAATTAAGTCAAACTTAAAAATTCTAATAGATAACTGTTGAATGTGCCTCTCCACTAGACATCCAAACCTCTTATCCATTGTTCATCCAAGTTCCTTATATATTTTGCCTGATCCTTAGTCTAAAGATACTTCTTCCTAAATTTTGACTTTGACCTACCATATAGGCCACCAACCACACATGGATATATTTTGGCAGCTTAATAAATAAAATTTCAAACATATCACTTTAGATATTCTCTTAAAACCACTTATCTTGTTTAAAATCCTTACTTTTGACAACATAATTTTCAAATTCTAAACATTTATCCTTAAACAAGGTCTTCCCTTGATCTAAAAAAAAGTGTCCTACCATATACAATTACAATCTCCATAATTCATTCAAATAGGGTTCTAATAATGGAATGAAAATGTTGTGCTTTTTATTGATCTTTCTCAAGACCCTAACTAGGCCGTATCTTGTAAAATAGATAAAGACTACTCATAATGATGACGTATCACTTAATTTTAAGGATTTAAGCGCTCACTCGAGGTATAAAAAGATAACACAAAGAACATTGTTATGGTAACAAAGCATAGAGGCATAAACAAGTGTATCATATTTACATAATAAAACATATCATTTAAAAATCATCTAAGTAAACAAGGAACACCCTAACAATATACACTTCACATAAAGAATCCAAGTTCTAATCTTATTTACACATCATTATCATTTATTTATAAAGTATATTTCATACTTTGATTTCTAGTAAGGATAAACATTTACACATAAATCTCATACAAAGGTTCCAAAGTTGAACCCTTCAAACCCTATATCGAAGGTTTTTCAAGAAATCTAACTCAGTGCCTACAAATGTATAACTAAACAAGTATGTCTTAGATGAAATGATGAATCCATAAAATCACATCAAATTCCAAATGGCACAAATTTACACAAACAAATTCTTAAGTAGGAAAAAAAACAAAGAGTAATTCTTCACTATTATTTAAAATCAATACATACGAGTTGTTAATAAACCACAACTTAAAGATGAAGTTGTCATGCATAGAAAAAAAGGCTATTAAAGCAAAATGCTATCTAGATTTAACAAAAAATTATAATTTTATAGATTTTAATGCTTAGATGGGCTTAATAATTATCCCTTATTTTCCACATATCTATTGGTATTTATAGTCTTATTTTAAGTTTCTCATATCATAGGGTATTAAACTACTTTATATTGATTTATTTTCGTATAATAATTTTTTTGGTTTACGATAGTGTTGGTTAAATATTTTGTCTATCAGCGTACTGGTAAAAAAAATAGGTCTTATCAGCCAAAGCAAGAAAATTAGTCATCCTAATGTGTAAGTTTATCACATCAGAAGGAAACTTCTCTCTCCTCTCATCAAGGGGAGGTTCCATGTGGATATTCTATGTATATGTATGAACAAAAAATAATAATCAAGGGTAGGACCAGACATCCATCTCTCTTTTTTCAGAGATGATGTATACAAAACAAAGGAAGAACTCAAGAGAATGACAGACATCACTCCTCTTCTTTCAGAAGAACTGTTCAACCAGCCACAAGAATACTCCTAGAAATAAAAGCAAAATATGACTAAAGTATGGTAACCATCAAATCAAGACACAACACAAAGTCTGCACATGAAATAATCAAGAGTGATATACGAAGAACAATGAAAGCTCAAAGTCTTTTCAAAGTTCTTTAGACAACAATGAAAAAATAAACACACTGAAGGCAGCTATGGGGGCACAAAGTCTCTCCACAGTTGATTCTTCAGGACACCTTCTTGACAAATTTACTAATCCTGCTTATTAGATCAATGAAACAAACAAGATATCACAACACAAAGTCTGAAAAAGTCCCTTGTTTTCATTAACAAAATATGATAAATAGACTGAGCACAAAGTCTCAATGATGCCTCTCAATTTCGGCAGAGTTTCATTCAGATTATCAAAAAGAAGATGATCCTTTTACAATGATAGGAAGTCCCTTATATAGCCACTTTCAAGAAGGACTCAGGAATAGTAATACATCATGATGCATTGGGAAATGTTAGGAAGACAAGCTGGAACTTTGGGGCCTTTTACACATTTGATCTTCTCAATGTAGATAGATAAATCATGTAATTGAAAGTCTTACAACTTTTAATGTCTACCTAGCGGTCTGATCTTATCTTCATCATTCCTCCCTTTCTTATTAATTGAATCGGGTCCTAGATTCAGCTTGTTGTTCTGTTCTTTGAAAATTGTGAATGTATTTTGTTTTGTATGTTCAAAAGATCAACAATTATTTTGTTGTCTTCAATTTGATGTTCACACACCCGTCACTGTGTTTCCAATGGCTAGTTGACTGTGTTGAATTTGATGTGTTCAGGCGCGTCACCCCTTGGTCCTCTTTTGGCTTTTCGCTTGGTGCTTTTCCAAATTGGACTTTTCCCTTTCGGGCCCTGAGAAATGATCCTTCGGCTTTAGGAAGTATCCTCAAATTAATGGCCGAGAGTTCCCCGCAAGGGCACCTACCCTTTGAGGTCCTTCATTGGCCCTTCACAAATTTCCCTCAGGCTTTTCCTCGGGCCATTCCCTTTGAACGTTTCCCGTGGACATTTTCCCTGGGGAAAATTCCCGTGGACAAAAAGTCTAGGGAAAATTCCCTCGGGCTTTGAACAAGTCTTTGAACAAGCCGAAGGGTGCTTTGGTCGATGAAGTGTCCTCTGCAAGGGCACTTGTCCTTCAAAAAAGTTCTTTAGCATTGAACCATCCCTTTGAACTTAGTCGATGAACCATTTATTGAACCGGTTCAAAGGTTCAATGAAGCACGCCAAGCCTTTGAAGTAAACAACCGACGAATCATTGGATGCACTTTTTGCCATTAAACCAATACATTGAACTAATCAGTTAAAGTAAGGCTTTGAACCAAAATGGTTCAAGCCGATGGTTCAATGAATAAAATAGGCCTATAAACTAAGCATTGAACCAAATATTTGTACTTGCCTTTGAATTGAGAGTTGAACCATTTGATTGAACCTGTCTATTGAACTAGTTCAATGGTTCAACAAAGCATGCCAAGTGCCTTTTGAACAAAGCTGATGAACAATTCAATGTTGAAACAAAGCATTGAACTGCTTGATTGAACCTGCCTTTGAACTGTTTGAAGTTGAACCAAAGGATGAACCAAACATTGAACCTGCTGCTGATGTTTGCTGATGGAAATTCTTGCAAAAGTCATGAAGCTCATTGAACTTGGACGTTGAACCATTTGTTGAACCGGTTCAAAAGTTCAATGAAGTGTGCCAAGCACCTTTTAAACCAAAAAGTGATAAACCTGTTGTTGAACCTTTCCGTTGAACTAAGATGTTGAACCAAAAATTTGGTTCAACGGTTCAACGAAAGCCTTGAACCGACTGAGAAACCAAATGATTGAACCAAAAGATGTTGAAACAAAGGAAATGAACCATTTGAGTGAAATAAAGCATTAAACTTCTTGGTTGAACCGAGCAATTGAACTGTTCCTTTGGTTGAACTGACTGTTGAACCTTTGAACCCATATGAAACGCTTAACTTTTGCCAATGACATTGAACTTGTTGAACTTTGAACTCGTTGAACCTTTGAACCAAATTGGTTCAATGGTTCAACGGTTCAATCATTCAGGTCTCCTTTTGTATTCAGATGCTTGCTGATGAAGATTTTCAATTGAACCAAAACTTTGAACCAATCTCAAAAAATGAACAAATGTTGAAAATCAATTCTTTTGACTGAAAACCGCCTACAAAAGTCTGTAGATTTTCCTTTTCCTGCTGAGTCCATAGATTGTTCTTCCTACTGAGTTCGTAGATTTTTCTTCTTGTTGAGTCCATAGATTCAAGCCTACAGAGTCTGTAGATTTAACCCTGCAGAGTCCGTAGATTTTCTGAGAAGCTCTGAAAATGAGAAATTTGGATATCTAAGACAAATTTTGAAAATGGAAGATATTATTTTGGTTTGTAGAACCAAAATAATTCAAATGTTGTTCCAAAAATGACTGTTATTTTTGGGAGACAATAGATAGATCGTTATAAGTAGTTTTATTTTTATTATATTTGTCATCTCCACACCTAGGTATCCTCCTCTAATCATGTTATATTTGTATTCATAATTTGATTTTGGGTCATCTAATATGCATTATTTTCATTCTTGATTAAGGATTGGGTTATTAAGGTGATATATATGTACTCCATCACACACACACACACACACACACACACACACACACACACACACACACACACACACACACACACACACACACACACACACACACACACACACACACACACACACACACACACACACACACACACACACACACACACACACATATTTGATGAAATAAATTTTATATTACTTTAGTAAATACATACTATTTAAAAAAGTTGGTGGTATGAAAAAATGCCATGTTACACCCATTAGGATATAAAAAAGTTTAAAAACATCATCTGAAAATAGTCTAACAAAGACTAAAAAAAAAAAAACACTATGTATCATGGCAAAGAGACTAGTTGCAAACATATACTTATCATCTAGATTACCCCAAATAACACTTAAAATGTCCTTCCCCTCATGGGAAAGGTCCCAAAAAGTTTTATAATTATTCACTTTCTTTTTCACTTCCTTAATATTATCATGAAAGTCTTATGTATTTGGTCTAGTGGGATAAATTAATAAGGGCAGACATGGAAACATGTCTGGGCAACACAAAGGCACCCAATCCTCATGATGTGCAAAAGGAGAACCCAAACCACTACATTAATCAGGCAGAAGTGAGCTACATGAAGGAGACCATCCAGTTTGATTGTGAGAACTATGACAAGAGTGACTCCATTAGTGTCCACTCCTCTAGTTACCCTCCCTTGAGGGTTAAGTGGGAGAGACATGAGCAACAATTTACATCACATTCCCTTAATGATCCACAAAGGTCTAGATATGGGATACCTATAGGGAAACCTTATCAACTTTCTCTAGAATTTTTAGAAACACATTATAAATAACCATGGCTTTGTTATAAGAAAATAATAATCATCAATAGTAGAGTTTTAAAATAAAGTTGTAATTCTTTCTTTCCAAATAAATAAAATATTTTTAACACTAAAAAAAAACTAAAAGTATGTGTATTATGCATGAATCATTGTCTAGTCCTAGTAGATAATATTATGCTAGATGAAAGGATCCAGTTGAAAGGGTTTGAAGAAATAATGTATCCATAGCTAGGGTATTTAAGCCTTTTTTTAAAACCTAAAGAATTGAATAAAAAAAATTGAGTGCCAAAAAAATGGAAACTTGGGTTGAGAAATCCCTCAATGAATAAGGTGACAATCAAGGGGAAGCCCTTGATATAAAAATCACTATGCAAAGTGTAAAATCTTAGGTTCAAGAATAACACTCCAAAATGTTTTAAATAATTTGCTCCATGTGTGGGTAGTAGAATGAAGATACCAATGAAAATTGAGCTTATCAACCATAGACAAATGAGGTGATAACCATTCATATCCCTTATTGGGAATATCATGATAAGAGGAAGTTTCAACATACCACTTCAATATTTCCACCAAAATCCATTAGAGTTAGTTTCTATTTTATGAAACATCTCTCAAAGACAACCTCAATAATATCATTCAAGGATTATTTATCATCATTATTTAAATTAAACTTAAAATTAAATTTTTACCAAGATGGCCAAGTTCAAGTCCATTTACAAAAAACATCTTGTATTGTATGTATTCCTCATTTGAAGAGATTTAGATCATGCATCCATGGCACTAGTGCTAGATGAATGTCATGAAAAATAATGATAGGAGACACCACAAGGAGTGTTGATTAACAAACAACCCATCTCTAAAACTGTTCACATTCCAAAAAAACAATGTTTTTATTTTTCCCATGCTTTACAAATACTTTCAACAATAAATGATATAGGTAATTTGAAAAGAGTCTAAAGGATAACAAGGTTATGAAATCCTAAACCCTTATAGGCTAATATTCCATAAGGAGATCCTTTATAAATACAATTACAAAGTCAGAATTTCTATGCTTTTTTGCATTCAATTACCCAAATAATCCACTTGGAGCATATATTAGTGTCTTGGCACCTAATGTCTAACAAACCCATCTCTCCAGCCTCCTTGGGGAGACATCATAACTCCCAAGCTACTCAATGGAAACACTTCCCATTTTCAAATCTATCTTAAATAAAATTTCTAAGAAAACTCTATAACTTGTGGTAGGAAGCTTTAGAATGGATCTAATAATATGAATAGTACAAATGAGTTACAATAATTAGTTTAGAACATATTCAAAACTTCCCTACCAAGGAGAGAGGTTTAGTGATCTAGTGGGAGTGTTTTTCCTCTACATGATCAGTAAATGTTGCGATAGATGGGAGGGGGTAGACTGGAATGTAAAGGGAATATGCAAAAATTGAAATATTTTCAATATGTTGGATCCATTTCCATTCATAATTTTCAATAAAATAGGTGGGCGAAGAAATATTATCTATATCATTGATTTTTTTCCATTGAATACTCAAGCCCAAAGCTAGAATATAAATTTCAAGACATTACATAACATTCTTGATATTGTCCTCCTCCTTAAGAAGGGTGAGATAGGAGTCTTTAAAAAATACCCATTAACTAATTGAATGGGCTCATCAAAGGGAAAGGAGATGATTTTAACTAGATACTAAAATTTTACATTGGTCAAAAGATATCCAAATCCCTTTGCAATGAGTATACACAATGCAACCTGACCTAACATGTAACCTTGTATAATTGAGTGAAATATCCCAAATTGATCAAAGCTAACACAATTGAATAGTAGATAAACCAAAGCATCTATAATTTTTTTTTAATGTATTGAAATTAATTGGGACTAAACCCTATGTATTTCAACATAGGTAAAATAAAATGCCACTCAAGCAGTCATAAGCTTTCTCAAAGTCAATCTTGATGAACATTGCTCATTGAGTAGATCTAAAAGTTCACTTTATGTCTTCCCACACTGTAATGATGTTGTCATGAAATATATGCTTTTAATGCATTTAGTTTGTCCTAGAATAAAAATTAAATGCATTTTATGTTGAATGGGTTATATGAGGAGTTTGGTTATGATTTTATATGCCACATTGAGTAGGGTGATTGGCCTCTAGTTGTAGATCAAATCTGATTCTCCCATTTTAGATATGCATTTGTTATGACCTTTTGTTGATATATTGGGGAAGGGCTTTTGAATTAAAATATTCATGTTAAACTTAGAAAATATATTATCTAAAAAATATCCCAAATAAATTTATAAATTCACATGGATAGCCATTGCACCCAAAGATTTATCATTGGTCATTTATAAAATAACTTCATGTAAATCCTCAATGGTGAGATTCCTATCACAAGAAAACCTTTTTGGGTAGTGTAATCTTGCAAAGGACCATTGATAAACGTTTTTGAAGTGTTTTTTGTCACCCATGAGAGGGATCTTTATCTTTGAAAACCTGTTGTTAATGGTAAACAAAGGCTTAAACCATAACATGCACCTTTTTTAGCCATTGGTTAGCCTCTTTCATGGATTTGATTTTATGTGTAGAATACTTCACCTTAAGCATATGAAAGAGTTATTTTAAAACTTTATTACCTAACTTAAGTTTGATGCAGTATGGATTTGATTTGTGCACCATGCACAATAAAAACATATGCAATATTAAGGTGTTGTCATACCACTACAACTTATAGTTGGAAAGGATTATGAAGAACATTTAATATATGGAAGTTATCTTGGAATTAGTTTTGAAGTGGTGGAAAAGTAAGTCTTTTGATTGAAAAATGAATTAACACAGGGTGAGCAAGGATACACACAATACATGATTGTTTATTCACCAAGGAGATAGCCTATTAAATAGTCTTATAAAAAGATCCTATGGAAAAGGAGGTGGACACAATGGTAAGCGTAAAATAGACTTACTTAGTAAAAACATAAGAAGAAGTGGCTATAATACTATAATAACAAGATACAAGAAGATATTAAGATTTAAATAAACTTATACAAATAATTATCTTAATACCCTCCATTAATGACTAAACTAGAAACAAACCCATTAGCTTATCTCATAATTTTACAATTTTTTCTTTACACAAAGGTTTAGTAATTATATCAGTTGGCTACTCAGAGGTAGGACAATAATAAAGACATACTTATTCATTAGTAACCAATTGTCAGATGTAGTGATGATGAAATTCAATGTGCTTTATCCTAGCATGAAATACTATATTCTTCACCATCTTTAATACAATCTAGTTATCACAGTAGATAGGTGTAGGTGCCAATGAATCAAGTTAAATATCCTCCAATATTGACTAAATCCACATCAACTCTCTACCTACACTAATAACTAATTTTTACTCTAATTCAGTAGAAGATAATGCTACCATATTCTAAAGCTTAATCTACCATGAAAAGGCTCTTAAACCAAGAGTGAATACATAACCTATTGTAAAAAATTTAGAATCGACTGATCCTACCCATTCAAAATCAATATATCCTATTAGTTCAAATTCATTAAATTTATTATGTAGAATGCAAAATTTAAGAGTACCTTTGACATATCTAAGAACACCCTTTGCAGATTGACAATGTTCTTCATGTGGTTTAGCCATGAAGAAAGAAATATAAATTACTACAAAACATAAATCTTGTCTAGTAGTAGTAAGATAAATCAAACTACCTACTAATTGTCAATACATTATTTCATTGACTAGTGGTGAATCAATGTTACTTCAGAGTTTCATCCCAACTTCCGTAGGTCTAGGAGTTACATTATAATCATGCATTATTAATTTTTCTAACAAGGATTTTACATATATTTTTTGGGATACAAGAATTGTATAACCAAAATTGTATTATTACAAAAACTCTTCACCTAGACAATATTGAAGCATGCCTATATTAGTCATTTAAATAAATAAAAAAAATTAGCTTTCACCTGTTTAATAAAATCATTGGTGTTTCTAGTGATGGAAAGATCATCAACATATACAATTAAAACCACTATGTCATCACCAACTATTTTAACATAGAGAGTAGATTGTACTTCACATCTTTTAAAACCATAATCTCTAAGATATTTATCTATTTTGAAGTAGCAGGTTCAAGGAATTATAACCAAGTAAATATTAAGTAATACTCAAATTAAAGGATATGGTACTAGACTTTATCAAGGTAAAGATTTACATAAACCTTGGGTACACTCGAAGTCATTGATTTTTCTCATATTAAAAAACTACATAAACCAAACAAGTACTATCTATGTAATCAAAATTGATGTATTAACATACATTTTAAGAACAATATGCATATTTTCACATTAGCAATCTATTAATAAATTGCATATGCAATAGTGTTCACGATATGGTTGACAAGTTCTCACTAGTTATTAAATTATTTTTAAGAACAAACTTTCTATTGATATTATTTGTTAATTTGTATTCAAAGTGGCCTCTTTGTATTAGTTACTTCTATTTTTGTAATTCAATCCTTAAGTTGACAAAATGTAAATGTGAGTAAAAACTACAATTAATTTATAATTACGGATAAATGGGTTACAATAAAATTGTGACATAAATGCTTTTTTTGGCTAAGATAACTAGGAGTACATCTTGGATTTAAAAAAGAGATAATAAAATCAATTGAGGAAACCACTAAAAAGAGCTAGAAAAAACCTAAATGATTTAGACCCAACACCTATTATCATGCATCAAAAACATAACTTGAGTCAAAAAGACCACAAACCATCTTATTAAATTGAGGAAAGGCAGAAAACCATAAAAATATTTTAAAGCTTTGAATCTTTTTCCATGACCATTAGCGACAAGAATAAAATGGCAGGGTGAGAGGGCTCCACTTATCTTAAACCTTTAGAGGAAGAAAATAATCCTTCTAGAGAACCATTGACAATCATAGAGAATTTAGGGGTAGCATAATAAATTTTGATCCAAGTTATCCATTATTCTCTAAAACCAAACCTCTATAGTATACCATCCAGAAAGTCTCAATTGACTCTATCATATGCCTTAGATATATCCAACTTGATAACCATTCATTTCCTTTTTGAATTACTTAGGGAATGTATGATCTCATGGGCTAGGATGATACCATATGAAATTTATCTTCTTTTGACAAACCCACCTTCCTCTTCTGAGATCAATGATGGGAGGATTACCTTGAGCTTATTAGCAAAAAATTTAGATATAATTTTGTAGACGGTATTGTTGATGTTTATAGCAGCGGGAGATATTTTTCTCTGTCAAATTCAAATAATATTAATGTTAAAATATCTCCGGCCAACTTGTTATTTTATTATTAAAAGTCATATCCTTTGGTGAAGAGAGGTGACCCTTCATGAAGAGACATCTCAATGTGTATATATACAAGGTGTTTTCACTTCATTTGGTAATCTAAATGAAGCAAGAAGAATTTACACTTCAAGGAGGAGATCAATCACCTACAACAGATTGACATTTTGCATCAAGTAAATTATTATCAAGGAGAAACCATATGATTTATATATTCATGCCTAGGAAAGGCACTACCTTTCATTACTGTGAATCAGTCTTGTGCTTCGGCCATATTTTAAAGCAAATTTCTGCTCTTATTCCTAAAATATATAAGAGATATATTTTTCTAGGTTTTTCTCCCTAGAGGAAGATTTTCCTATGGTATTTGCTATGTTCATTGCTTTGTGTTGTTATAATTCTACTTAATTCATTTATGATCCTAAAACTAACATGATATCAGAGTAGGTTTAAGCAAGATCATGATTAGATTTGAGTAAGCAACGAAGTTATTTACTCATCTTCTCATTCCAAGGGAGTCTATCTAAGCCTAAAAAATGGTGAACAGTCTCAAGGTTAAAGATAGACTTGACAGTGCATCAGACTTCACCTCTTAGAAATTTAGAGTCTTTATTGCACTAGAGGAAAATGATCTTCTATAATTCATGGAGAATGATGTGCTTAAACCAATCGATAATGTTGAGAAGACTCAATGGAGGAGGAATGACACTAAGGCAAGAAATATCTTGATAGATTCCATGAAGGACCACCTTGTGCCTATAATATCTAAGTTGAAGATGGCCAAATCCATATTTGAGACTCTAAAAGGCATTTATGAGATTAATAACACTAGTAGAGCTCTTATATTGAGGCAAAAACTTCATCACATCAAAATGGCTAAAGGAGAATCTATCATCTCCTTCATGAAGATCACTGAGTTGAAGGATCAACTATGTGTCATTGGAGATACGATCAAAAATCAAGATCTAGTTATGTTAGCTTTGAATGGCCTTCCTCAATCTTGGGAGCCCTTCATTCAAAGTATAAGTAGAAGATCCAAATTGCCCAATTTTGATTGCCTTCATGCGGATTGTATTCAAGAGGAATCTAGGCTACCGGTAAGAGGAAATAGATGAAGTTCTATCAACAAAGAGAATCAAGTTCTTGCTACTCAAACCTTAAAGAGGAAAGGAAGAGAAGGGAGAAAAGGAAATTTCAAGAGGAATAGAAATAATAAATTAGATGATACTCTTGAATCAAAGAAGGATCTCTCCTATATATAATGTTTCAGACGTGACAAGTATGGTCACTATGCGAGAGATTATGTAACAAGACCAAAGTAACATGTTGCTACTACAGATGTGGATGATGTCTCTCCTCAAAAGGAATTAAGAGATAATTCAATTGGATTTCTTTTTATCTCAGCCCTATAAATCAATGTCCCAACTGATAGA